>OY731403.1:19995737-20595737 GCA_963425845.1 Sphenostylis stenocarpa
ATACAATATTCACATTAATTCTTATTTCCTTTTCTAATAATTTATTTCATCTTAATTTTTTTTATACATCTTATTATATTCATCTTATTATAATTCTTATTATACAGTATTCATTTTATTATACAGTATTTGAAATGGTTGGAATTTTTTTTTTACATCTTACTTTTGTAAAAATATTTTAGTGATAAAGTATTAAATTATTAATTCAATTATAATATATTTTAATATAATTATTTTCATGTTTAGATTAATAATTTTTCTATATTTATATTAAATAATTTAGATAATATTATTATTCTTATTCTTATTATTATTATTATTATTAAATAAATTAAGTGTATTATTCCAAAAATCTATGTGGTTTATATACCTGAAATTAGATTTAGAAGTAATATTTTATATTTGAATAGTGTGAATACAAATATTAAAAGAATTGATTTTATATATTTTTTAGTACTTTGAATCTCTTGTTTATAAGATTTATTGTTTCTTAGCCACTGTATTTATATATTAAAAAAGATTAGTTTATTTCTATTTTATTTTTCATGTAATATTTTTACACTTTATTTATCATATTTGTAATTTTTTTATTTTTTATTTATTTTGAGTCATACAATAAAAAATTAATTAATGTTTTTAATTTTTTTACCTTATTTGTTAAAAACAAAAGGACCGAACTCATATTTCCTTTTTTTAGAGACATCAAATATATTCATATTTCCTTTTCATTAGTAATATGATGTGATATTTTAAATTGTCTCATCATTGCTACCGAATTCATCAAACAAATCAACCATAACTACATCATACTTTTAGAATGTTAGTCATGTCAATGTTAAATGATAATTACAAAAGACATATAAAAAATTAAAACCAAGTAATAAAAGCTGAATAATATTTTATCATTCACATAATAGGAGTAACATTTTTTACTACAAGTTAATTGAGATTAATTTTTTATCTAATTATTTTAATGTCAATTTAGTGTAAGTATGGATTATAATTTAAGAAGTTAAGTTGAATTGAACTTTCAAAATTTTAAGTTTAATTAAAATTGTGTTAAACATAATTTATGTTTGACTATTTTTATTATAATAGTAATGATTAAAATTACTTCTATCCATCCTAATGTAAATATAGTGTTTAAATTTATAGTATTTAATAACCATGTTGATAATAATGGTGTATTAAGTGATTCTTACATTATTAAATATTATTGATATATGATTACATATTATGGTCAAAGTATAATAATTTGTTAAAATAAAATAATACTTAATATAATTCTTTTGAGTATCATTTTAAATTCATATTATGTCATGGGACTAGTGATTTGGACTTCATGTACCATTTTAAATTCATATATCATTTTCTTATAATACTTTAATATTGTTTTGGACTTTATGCCACTCAAATTTCAGACACTATATAGATGTTTAATAGTAAAGTCATACAATCAAAGACTATTATTTTCTTGCATTGTGAATAATATAAGAGAAATAATTTTTACAGGATTTCTTTATCGTTTGTTGTAGGTGGATTTGTGAAGTAGATAGGTTCTTGGATCCCTCTTACTGCGGATTTGGTGGTGCTTGACAGACCAATTTGGGAACTTGTTGAGACTATACACCCTCAGGTTAACCATTTGTAATTTGTTTTAATTATCTATTGGATCTTAGTCAAAGGAAATTGTATAATTATTGTGTTTACTTTCACAATTATTTGGTGGTCTGCATCATATGTTTTACAAGTGAATAATGTATTAGAAAATACTGCATAAGTACTGGATAAATACCTTGGAAAAAATGTATTAGAAAAACATAAGTACTGCATCACATAAAGTGAATAATGCAATTTCACTTATGCTGATTGTTGTAGTTAATTTGCAAGAATGGAGATCCCTGTTGGTAGAATGTGGATGTATCAAAGATTGGATGGTAACAAACATCTAACAGATGAATTTAGAGAAGGAGTGTATCATTTCCTACAATATGTTATTGATCAACCTATATTTCAAGAACAAGGTGAAATGTTAAGATGTCCTTGTGTTAAATGTAAGTGTAAAGTTTTCAAGTTTGTTGATCAAGTTGCATGGGATCTTTATCAAGAGGGATTCATGCCTAATTATTATTGGTGGACAAACCATGGTGAAGAGTCGCCAGAATTTCCTACAGTGGTTGTTGAGAGATCACATGGAACTTTTCAACAAAGGGAAGAATTAGGTCCTTTCCATCAAATGATTATGGATCATGTCGGACCCTCACTTGGACACCAACTTCAAACTAATAATGAAATTAGAGAAGAGGACATGGCAGAAAACCCTGATCCTGATACTAAAAAATTCTTTGACATGCTTGCTGCTGCGCAAGCACCGTTGTGGGAAGGATGTACACATCACTCTGAATTGTCAACATCTTTGGAAGCTCTAAGCTTGAAATCTGATTATAATATGGCTGAAGGATGTTTTAATAGAATGATCCAGTTTATGGGAGAGACTATGCCAGAAGATCACCGAATGGCTGCGAATTTTAACCAAGCTAAGAAGTCGGTGATAAAATTGGGTTTGGGTTGTGTCAAAATTGATTGTTGTCCAAACGGATGCATGTTGTATTATAATGAAAATTCATCTAAAAGTATAACTAATTGTTTTATATGCGGAATGGATCGATACAAGATTGTCACTAGGAGGGGAGTTGAGAAAAAGATTTCTATTAAAAAAATGTGGTACTTTCCAATTATTCCTAGACTTAAAAGGTTATACTCTTCAATGGCCACTGCACCTCACATAAGATGGCATAGCGAGAATGAAAAGGACCCCAATATTATGTGTCATCCATCGGATGGGAAAGCTTAGAACCACTTTGACACTATTCACTCAGAGTTTAGTCAAGACCCAAGAAATGTCAGATTAGGGTTATGTGCAGATGGGTTTAATCCTTTTGGTCAGTATGGCAAAAGTTATTCTTGTTGGCTGATTATCCTAACTCCATACAATCTTCCACCTACCATGTGCATGAAGAGAGAATTTATGTTTTTGACAATTTTAATTCCAGGTCCTTCAAATCCAAAGCATAAGATTGATGTATTCTTGCAATCACTTATAGATGATTTGTGCACCTTATGGAATGAAGGGATATTGACTTATGATGTGTCATTGAGGCAAAATTTTATGATGAAAGTCTGCTTTGATGTGGACAATTAATGATTTCCCGACTTATGGCATGTTATCGGGTTGGACGATCGTTGGTAGACTTGCTTGTCCTATATGTATGGAAAGAACAAAGACATTTTCTCTTAGTCATAGCCACTAGATCTCCTATTTTGATTGTCACTGTCAATTTCTTTCACAAGACCATCCATTTAGGAGGAATAAAAAGGCATTCAAGAAGAAGGTTGTTGAGACTGGTCCCCCTCCTCCACATTTATCTAGTCTTGATGTCTGGAATAGGGTGGCACACTTACCAGTTTGCTATGAATTACAACAAGTAGACAATATTGCAGGATATGGTATTACACATAATTGGAAGAAACAAAGTATTTTTTGGAGGTTGCCTTATTGGAAAACCCAACTTTTACGTCATAATATTGATGTTATGCACACAGAGAGAAATGTGTTCATGAATGTGTTTGACACTGTCATGGATATCAAAGGCAAAACTAAGGATACAAACAAGGCTCGATTGGATGTAGCTGAAATATGTAATCGAAAAGAGCTAGAGTTGAAAGACATTGGACGTGGAAAACTTATCAAACCAAAGGCAGCATATGCTTTCACCAAATCCCAAAGACTCTCTATTTGTAAGTGGGTTAAAGAACTTAAATTGCCAGATGGATATGCTTCCAATTTGGGTAGATGTGTCGACCTGAATCAAGGAAAATTACATGGTATGAAAAGTCATGACTGTCATGTGTTCATGCAACGATTGCTTCCAATTGCATTTGATTCATTGCCAAAATCAATTTGGAAAGTACTAGTTGAACTTAGTCTTTTCTTTAGAGAATTGACTTCCACAACACTAAATATTGAACACTTACGAGTTATGGAAGAAAATATACCTGTCTTATTGTGTAAATTGGAACAAATATTCCCACCAAGCTTCTTTGATTCAATGGAACATCTTCCAATTCATCTACCTTATGAGGCAAAGGTTGGTGGTCCAGTTCAATATCGTTGGATGTATCCTTTTGAGAGGTATGTTTACACTAACTACTCACCCTCCATTTCTAAAGTATTTTATATGTTCTTTAAAGACTCCATTTTTGTATTCTTTTTTAGATTCTTACACTCCCTAAAAAAGAAAGAGAAGAATAAAGCTAGGGTGGAGGGCTGTATTTGTGAAGCTTACTTGGTGGAAGAAACATCTACATTTGCCTCATTTTATTATCCTGATCATGTTGAAACAAGAAGGACTAGGATTCCTAGAAATGTTGATGTAGGTGAAGGTTCTTCATCCCCTCCTCCTATTTCAATTTTCAACTACTTAGGAAGACTAATTAGAAAATCCCAAACATATTTTCTGCACCAAAGAGACTATGATGCTGCCCAATTATATGTTCTTCAAAATTGTGAAGATGTTCAACCATATTTTGAGTAAGATGTTTTCACTCCTCTCACATCAAAATTACTCATGTTACTTTGTGTGGTTTGAGTAATTTGTTACGTGTTTGCAGTATTTATATTGAATATTTAAGACAGCTAAATCCTACTATTTCTGGTGCCCAAATTGATCAAGACATTTCATCCCATTTTCCTAAATGGTTTAAAAAATATGTAAGTTTTTTACTTATATGTCTTACAAATATTTATTCTGACTTACATAGGCTAATGTGTAAAGGACTTTGCTGTCTTTAGGTTCTAAATCCAGAAAATAATATTGAAGATCCATTATTGGTTAATTTGGCATGGGGTCCCAAGAGAAAAGTTGAATCATGGCCTATGTATGTTATCAATGGATACAAATTCCACACTATTGTTTAGAGTCAAGGCATGAATTTCTGTAACTATGGTGTTTATGTACGAGGAACCAATGGTCAATTAGAGTCTGATTTTTATGGATTATTGTCTAATATTATTCAATTAGAGTATACTGGCTTGCCATTCATGAATTTAGTTCTCTTTCAGTGTGAATGGTTTGACAATACTCTTAATATAGGAACCAAAGTAGATAATAAGTATGGAATCGTGGAAGTAAAGCAATCATGAAGATATAATAAAGCATATGATCCTTTCATATTTGCACAACAAGCAGAATAAGTTTATTACACAAGTTATCTAGAGGGACACCAAGGTTGGTTGGGTGTAATAAAGAAAAAATCTCGTAGTAGAATCATTGATAATATAGTAAGTCAAGTTGAGCATGAGACTCCATACCAAGATGATGAGCTTGTAGGACTTCAAGTAGTGCTTCGTGTTGATCCTAACTTCATTGATGATTCCCTTGCCGATGTTAATGGTGGGGGAGAAGAAATAGATATACAATTACTAAATGAAAGAAATATAGATGAAGATGAGGATGAATATATTTCAAGTGAGGATGAGACTGAGAGTGATTTTGATGATACAGATATTTCGGTAATTCATGCATTAAAATTATTTTTACAATTGTTAAATTTGATTGTACACCTTTATTTAATATTGCATAGATATATATATATATATATATATATATATATACATATATATATATATATATATATATATTGATATGATTATGATTTAATTATTTGTAGTGAATGAGTGGTAAGCTAACCGACACGTTTGGGTGTAGAAAACAAAATCGGGTAATTCATTGTCTCAATTGTTTAATTTTATGCATCTTACATATGTAATAAGATCCGCTTGTAGATGCCACAAAGGGGTAGAAGTGGTGGTCGTAGACCACCTCATCGTGGTGGTCGAGGTGTACTTGTTGATGATAGAGGTTCACCCAGCACCAATTCTCCTAGTTCTATTCGACCAAGATCCATGGAGTCTACTAATCCTATGTTTGTAAAACGGACACCTCCCTCAACTCAGCAGGAATCTCCTGTAGCTATAGTAGGAGAAACAATTCCTACTACCTTCTCTACTGAGGCAGCATTTGGTCAACCTACACAGGTACCTGGGTCAGTCGCAACTAAGGTTGAGTCTGGCAATATGGTTGATCAAAGGCCATGGTTACAAGCAGACAAAGGAGAGTATGTATGTTTTAATTTAATTATAATTCTTTAATATGCAATTTCTTAATAATATCAATCCCACAATATGTTTGAACACAGGTTTATACCAGCAAATGGTCCTCCTGCTATAATTTCTAGAATCATCAAACAAAAATTTGATGAACCAAGTCCCACTTGGAGAAAGGTTTCACTTGAGCTTCGAGATAGATGGTTTGGAGAGTTCAAGGTAATTTGAATTATAGTTACATTAAACAATTTCATTTCATTCTTACAAATTAAATGTTTGCTGTGTATTTATTTTATGCAGAAAGAGTATATCTGGGATGTGGAACAAGAGCAAGCCATAAGATCTGTTTTTGATAAGAAAGGTTCTCGAATTTTAAAAAACTCAATGAACAAAGTTAGGAATGGTAAGGATAAGGGGATCTGGATACCGCCAGCTGTTCGAGCATCTTTGGACCTACATTGGAGTTTTCCAGATTTCCAAAACAAGAGTGTCATTGCCAAGGCTAATCGAGCTGTTGACAAGGATGCCTCAGCTTACTGTGGGGGTTCCATATCTACTGCAGCTCACTTTGAGAAGATGGTAAGTTTATTATATTTTTATATAAGTAATTTAATACAATATATTAGACTTTAGGTAGTGAATTTTGTCTCATTTTTAACGTGTAGACTATGGAGTTTCATCGGGAACCAACCGTTTGAGAGGTTGTTGAGAGGACAAAGAAATTAAAGACTGGACAATGGGTCAATGAAAAGACTCGTTATCTTGCTGTATATTTAACATCTAAGTTATAGTTTATTATTCGATATATGTTTTCTTCATAATAATTATATTTCACTTTATTTTTAGGAGCAATATATGCAGCGCAGAGAAGAAGTCCATCAACATAACTTGCGTGAAGGCTCATCTTCACAAGAGTCTCCTATTGTCTCCATTGATGATAATGAAATATACTTTTCAGTTGTTGGAGGTGAAAATAAAAAAGGAAACGTGTATGGACTTGGTATATTTAGCAAAAAGTTCACTACTATATCAGGTTCTCAATCTTCTATTAGCCAAACTCCAGTACTTCATCAAATTGAACAAATGCGTGAGACTATTGAAAAGTTAAATGCTGAATTGGTGGCAAAGCATAATAAGGAGAAGACACTTCAAGAAGAGCTGCAGGAGTTGAGGAACAATCAACGCCAACAAGATGAGCAAATGAAACAAATGCAACTTATTTTACAACATATTCAGATGAATAGTCATCCTATGCCTGACCCTAGTCATCCTACTACAAGTCAACATGATACTGATAATATACCAAAGGACTAATTTCCAATTTTATCATATTAAGACTTTGAATCTTGAGTAGTTGTTTAGAAACATTCTATTTCTGTTATGAATTTGAATCTTAAGTGCTTGCATGACTTTGAATTGTTCCTATTATGATTTGAATAATTTGACTTTAGTTCTTAAGTTTTCATTTGTGTTCTATTTGGATCAATTAAGCAGGTACAAATTCTGCAAAATTGGATATACAAAATTTTAAACAAAAAAATTTTCAGATTTGGTTAGATTAGTGACTGAATTTTTGGTCGCTACAAATATATTATAATATACAATTGAAATTTAGCGACCAAAATTATTCCGTGACTATTTTTACGACCGATTTAGCGACCGATTTAAATTATTATTTAAATAATTCAATTAATGTATTAGGGACCGATTATATCGGTCGCTATTATTTTTAACTTTGCCTCCAATTTAGCGACCGATTTAATATATTAATTTTTGTCACTATTTTTGCAATTGATTTAGCGACCGATTTTAATTATTATTTAAATATTTCAATTAATATATTAGCGACCGAATATATCGGTCGCTATTTTTTTTAACTTTACCACCGATTTAGCAACCGATTTAATATATTAATTTCGGTCGCTATTTTGGTCTTTAAGAAATAAGTAACCAAATTATTTAGCGACCACCTTATCGGTTGCTATTTTGCGACCGAAATGAAAATCGGTTGCTAACAAATTAGCGACTTGACCTTTTGCGACGACCCATTTCGGTCGCTAATTTCGGTCGCTAATAGTGTTTTTTCTTGTAGTGTATTGTCAACATCCAGAATAGGCAAAGAAAAGAGAAATTTTTTTTGTTCACGATACAGATCCAAAAGAACGAGAAAATACAAGAAAAACATAATAAAGCATATGAGAATGGATGCAAAAGATTTTTAAATCTCCTAATGCCCTTTAGAGAACTGGAAAATCAGTCAGTTGATCATGAATTTGCTCAAATTGGTTGTCCACATGCTGAAAGCAAGAAATGAACATTTCATGGTGCATCCTTTGTCCTACTTTTGTTTGGTCCAACCTAGATAACATCATTTGTTCAAATTGGGACAAAGGTGTGCAAAGATCAACATGTTGAACATATAGGATCATATCCATGATCATGGGGACATCATCGTTGGTGTTGTTAGGACCAACTTCATCACGTCCTCCGGAGGAGCACCATCATCTTCAACATCCTTTGAGCTCTAGCTAGCATCAACTTTAACAAAGTCCATCTTATTCAGTGTGACGTTTGTGATCTCATTCGTCCCACGAACAATCTCAGCCAGTTCATCATCAAGGTCCACCCCAAAATGATACAAAATTTTGGACACGAGGATAACATATGGAAAGTGGTAATCAGGGACACATTTGGATTTTACCATGTAATCAGGGGGCCTTTTATGTTGTACATTAAAATCATATCACCTTCATTCAAGAGAGC
Organism: Sphenostylis stenocarpa; assembly: GCA_963425845.1. Lineage (NCBI taxonomy): Eukaryota > Viridiplantae > Streptophyta > Magnoliopsida > Fabales > Fabaceae > Sphenostylis > Sphenostylis stenocarpa. The sequence continues at coordinate 20,004,667 of OY731403.1, forward strand.
ATGGTTTCTCCCCCGCGAATGAGCTGCCAAGCTATGATGAAGGTCAACAAGCATTCTTCAAGCTTGAGTCAACCATCATGGAACCCTTTGATGGAACTAGAGGGCTTCTTCAAACAACTTTTGTAGTACTGCACTTTGTTGAAATCCTCTATGGCACTTTTATAGTCTTTGTAAACCTTGATTCCTTCATACTTAAGGTTAGTAAACTCCTTCCTTTTGGAGTGATCTTAATGTCCACCCCTTTTACTTGAGATTTGAGAACAGAACCTTCAAAGGTTAAGTTGGTGTAGAAGATTTTAACCAGGTTTGGATAAATTCTTCCAATCATCTCTAGAAGATTTTGCAACTTCTTTCTCAAACCAAGAAATTTATCCTCATCTAATTAGGAGAATTTGAGAACCTTTGGTACTTTGACTTGCTTGGGGCTTATCTCTTGAAGGAAGAGAGTTATTTTCTCCTCATTTTTAGCAAACCATGTTTCAACGTGGCCAACCTTAGTGTGTTGTTGAGACGCAGACTAAGAAGGTTCTCCTTTAAGGGAAGTTCTTCTACCAGCTACACGTCCCGACTAGGATCTTTTTGTTAGAAATATTACTTTATTATCTTTTATTTAAATTAAGTATTAAGAGATTTTATTATCTTTTAAAAGAGAAGGTAAAAAGACATTAAGTTATGATTTTGATTTAGACAGTTATGATTGAGATATTATTGATATTTGATATTTTGTAATATTTTTACTCTATATATACATAGAGTACATAAATAGAAATATACCCACATGATATATCAGAAATATATATACATAAAACCCTAAAAATTCCCAACAAATTAGTATCAGAGTCTAGTTTGATACAATGGAAGGAGAAATAAATTTTTCACAAGTCATTATTCCAGTTTTTTATGGCGAAAGTTATGACTTATGGACTGTAAGAATGCAATCTTATCTTGAAGGATTGGATGTATGTGAAGCTGTAGAAAAAGATTATATTGTTGATCCACTACTTGAAAATCCCAGTATAGCTGAAATGAAATTTCATAGAGAAAGAAAAACGAGGAAGGAAAAAGATAAATCATGTCTGTTTGCTGGTGTTTCACAAATGATCCTCACCAGAATCATGACGCTAAAGTCACCCAAAGAAATTTGGGATTATTTAAAAGATCAATATGAAGAGGATGAGAAAATTTGAGGTATGAAAGTTCTAAACTTGATAAGGGAATTTGAGATACAAAAGATGCAAGAGTCTCAAACAATTAATGAATACTCAAACAAATTGTTGAATATTGCTAACAAAATAAAATTGTTAGGCAAGGAATTTTTTGATTCCAGAATAGTTGAGAAAATTCTGGTAACTGTGCCAGAGAGATATGAATCATCTATTGCTTCATTGGAAAATACAAAGGATTTGTCTAATATTACTTTGGCAGAAGTGTTACATGCTTTACAAGCGCAAGAGCAACGAAGATTGATGAGAGGAGATCATGCTGCTGGTGAATGTTCTTTACTATATCATGATGGAGGTTCTCTCCAAGCCAAGAACAACAAAGGTACAAAATTACGAGTCTTTTCTATTTGTCCTTATTGCAAGAAAAATAATCATACACGCAACAAGTGTTGGTGAAGACTTGATGTGAAATGTCACAAATATGGTCAATTGGGACATATAGAAAAGATATGCAAATCACATTCAGAGGAAGTCGTTCAAGTTATAGAGGATAAAGTAGAAGAGGTACTTCTCCTTGCATCAACATGCTCTACAAACAACAAATCCACATGTTGGCTTATAGACAATGGTTATACAAACTATATGACTCATGATCAAGAACTTTTCAAAGAGCTCAATGAATCACATATTTCTAAAGTGAGAATTTGTAATGGAGAACAAATGGATGTGAAAGGTATGAGAACAATTGCAATTAAAAGTCATTCGGGTATCAAATTAATTTTTTATGTTTTATATGTTCCTGATATTAATCATAATTTGTTAAGTGTTGCTCAATTATTGGAGAAAAGTTATAAGGTGTCTTTTAAATACAAACTTTGTGTGATTAAATATAAAAATAACTTACAAATATTCAAAGTTCACATGAAAGAAAAAAGTTTCACTTTAGATTTGATGAAAGAAGAGTTGATTACAAACAAGGATATAAAAGAAAAGTCAAAGAAAAAGCATGAAGAAGATTTCTTGAAGGAACTTGATGTTAAGGAGGAAAATAAAGATGTAGATGAAAAAACCATTTCCAACATCCATCAAAGAGTCAACAATACTATCATAAAGAGGTTTGAAAGAAACAAAGGAGATGAAGTTGATAAAGAAAAAAATATTTTGATAAATAAAATGAAATTGAACGAAGATGTGATCACACACAAGAAAGAAGATGACAAAAAATACAAACAAAAAAGGAGGAAAAATTATAAGCAAAATAAAAGAAAAAGAAAAATTATCAAATTCAAAATAAATAGATATTAAAGTAAGGAGGAATGTTAGAAATATTACTTTATTATCTTTTATTTAAATTAGGTATTAAGAGATTTTATTATCTTTTAAGAGAGAAGGTAAAAAGACATTAGATTATTACTTTGATTTAGGCAGATATGATTGAGATATTATTGATATTTGATATTTTGTAATATTTTTACTCTATATATACATAGAGTACATGAATAGAAATATACTCACATGATATATCAGAAATACATATACATAAAACCCTAAAAATTTCCAACACTTTTCAAAGAAGCCATGGTGAAGAGGTATTCTGATTTATAGAAGATGAGGGTTTATGTGTAGATGAATAAATACAAGCAGAATTGATGCAGTGTATGTAAAATACATGGTCAAAAGTGATTTTAATTCAAATAAAATCAAGTCAGTGCAATTAGGTGAAGAAATTAGAAGAGAGGTAATGGCCACACTGATAAAGAATCACATTTGTTTAAAGTCAAACTTCTGGGTTGCAGGGAATCAGTTTCTTTATCGGAAGTAAAAATCAAGACATAAGCACTCATTTAAAGATGTAGCTTTACATTGACCAGTCATTATGATACGTGTAAAACAAATACTCCATGCTTTAGGCACGATTTCCATACAAAACAATTAAATTGAAATTGAGAAAAATCAATATGTTGTGAATGGGAGGAAATTGAAAAAACCTAGGAAAGAAAATACTAACATATAAATTTAATTAGTTAATTCGACAAGTTAACCGATTAAAAAAGTAAAGGGATACAACTATAAGAGTTTTAATTGATTACTCGACAATTAATAGAATAAAACAGTCAAGATATATGTTTGTAGAAACTAGAAAAGTCATTTTCATTGATTATTTTGATAAAAAAAAAACCGATTAAAACCTAATGAAATAACAGTGCAGAGTTTAGGAGAAGACGTACGTCATCACACAAGGGAACTTTCTAGTCATAGGGAACGCATGACGAAGATGATTGGAGAAGACCATGTTTTGAAGCAAGGCACAACATTTGATCAACATCTAAAATCCAACAATGTCAGTCTCAAATTGCCAAAGTTTTATGGAAGTGGTGATCCTAACGTGTATTTAGATTTGAAAGCTAAAGTAGAGAAAGTGTTTGATTTAAATGAAATAAAAGCTAAGAAAAATGTAAATCTAGCTACTTTAGAGTTTTAGAAATATGTCATGCATTAGCATAAAACATTGAGGGACATTGGGCCAAACAAGAAGCCAAACATGGTTTCTTGGGAGGACATAGAAGGTTTCATGCACGTGCATTTCATTCCTCCTCATTATAGAAAGGAACTCCTTTTGAAACTCAAACAACTTCAACATGGAGATAAATGTGTGGATGATTATTATAAAGATTTGAGAACCCTTTAACTAAGACCAAATTGCATGATAAAATTGAAGAGACCAAAATAGCCAGATTTTGGAGTGGTCTTGGAAGGGAAATACAAGACATTGTTGAACTTTATGAGTATGACTCTTTAGGTAAGTTGGTTCACTTAGCCATCGAGGTTAAATCACAAGTCTAAAGGAAAGATATTTTCTTAAATAATACTAATAATGATGATTTCTACAATCCCTTTGGAAGAACAAAACTAAATTTAAGAATGATAAACAACCTTCCAAATTTTCTAAAGAGACCATCTAATCACATTTTGGCCCTGGAGGTAAACAAACCAGACCTTCTTACTCCCAAAGTACAAGTCTAATCAAGTGTAAGCTAATGATTGCCCTAATAAGATTACTATGGTTACGAGGTAGGAAAATTAATGAGTGAACATAATACTATCAGTCAATTCAAGAATAGTTCTTCTCACTCCAAAACTTCGTCTAGTGAAAATGAATGTGAGGCTCCATGTCAAGGTGACTTGTTGACGGTAAGGCCAATGTTGGGTCAAGTTTAAAAAGACTTAAATAATACTAAGGAACAACACTTTTCTTACACAAGATCTTATCAACAACAAGTTATGTTCCATGATTATAGATGAGATAAGTTTTGCAAATGTGGCTAGTACAAGATTGGTGGAGAAACCTAGATTACCTAATATCTCTCATTCAAAGCTCTACAAACTTTAATGGTTGAGTGAAGAAGGTGAAATTGTTGTAAATAAATCCATAAACTTCAACATTGATAAATATAAAGATAGGATCATGTGTTATGTTGTGTCGATGGAAGCTACCCATATTCATTGGGAAGAACATAACAATTTGATTGAAAAACAATCCATGATGATCTCACGAATAAAATTTCTTTTGAGTTCCAAGGGCACAAGGTCATACATAAACCTCTAAATCCTATGGAATTTAATGAGGATAAAATAAAAACTAAAACTAAAAGAGAACAAGAAATAAAAGAAAATGGTCATCAAGAAATAAAGAACCAAAAATGGACTTTCAATCTCACCAAGGGAGGTTAAGAAGGTTGATGCCCCAAAAACAAATATTCATAGCCTATCCTAGATTGTTTATGCAGAGTTCACATTCACTCTCTTTTAACTCTTTGGATAATTCTAGTTATTTGAACCATTTGTTAGAGGACTTTGGGGATGTTTTTAAGATCCTCCTAAAGGGCATCCACCTCTAAGGGATATTGAAGATCAAATTGATTTCATCCTTGGGTTGTCTCTACCAAATAGATCTACCTACATAACCAATCTTAATGAGACAAAAAAAAAATCCAAAAGTATGAAGGATTAATAGAGAAAAGATGAGTTTAGGATAGTACGAGACCATGTGTTATGCGAGCCATTCTTGCGCCAAAAAAAAAGATAAAAGCTAACAAACGTGTACATACTGGTGTTCTATAAAAATATCACCATTAAGTATAGACACTTCATTCCTTAATTAGATGACTTGCTTGATGAGTTACATGGATCTCTCATATTTTCCAAAGTTGATCTTTAAAGTTGTTATAATAAACTTCAAATTAAACTTGGGGGTAATGGAAAACTACTTTCATGACCAAATTTGGACTATATGAATGGTTGGTCATGTCCTTTGGCCTAACCTAAGCTCTTTTATGAGTTATGCATCATGTCCTTAGACCTTTCATAGAGATGTTTGTAGTAGTTTACTTTGATGATATTCTCATCTATAAATTCACTTTGGAAGAACATAAAAGCCATGTGAGGAGTGTAATTGAAATGTGTATCCTAGGGTTTGTAGTTAGTGCTCAAGGAGTACATGTGGATCAAGACAAGGTTGTAACAATAAGGGATTGGCATACCCCACTAATGTTAGTGAAGTAAAAAGTTTTCATGGGTTAACTAGTTATTATAGATGATTCGTGCAAGTTTTAGTACTATTGTTTCAACTTTGAATTAAATAGTAAAGAAGGATGTGATGTTTAAATGGGGCAATGAACAAGCCAAGACTTTTGAAACACTCGAACAAATTATTCCATTTTATTGTTTTAGCACTACGTGACTTTATTAAGACACTTGAGATTAAATGTGATGCCTTTAATGTTGGCATTGAGGTTGTTCTTCTTTAAAAAGGTCATCCTATAGCCTATTTTTGTGAGAAGTTGAAATATAATTGTCTCAATTAGTCTACCTATGATAAGAAGTTATATGCTGTTGTTTGTGTTTTTCAAAATTAAAATTGGTAACATTATCTTCTTCTTAAGAAGTTTATGATTCACAATGATCATGAATCCCTTAAATATTTGAAGGTGTAAAATAAATTGAATATGAGGCATGCTAAATGGGTAGAATTTGAGAAATCTCCTTGTGTGATAAAAAATAATTAAGGCAAGTGTAATACAGTTTTTTATGTTCTATCACAACAATATTTTTTGCTCAACCTTTTGGAAACCAAATTTTTTGGATTTGATTACATAAAGGAATTACATTGACAACCCTGGTTTTCTTCACTATTTTCTAAGAGTGCTCAAAGGGGACATAAAAAACTCTTTTTACAAAATCAATTTATTTAAAAAAAATAAAAGGCTTTGTGTAACCAAAGAGTCTTTGAGGGAATCTCTTCTCACAGAGGCACATGAAGGGGGGCTAATAGGACATTTCAAAGTCAACAAAAACATAGAAACACTGCACGTAAAAAGGTCAAGTTTAAGGTACATTCACATGGACTTTATACACCTCTGCCCCCATTCCTAACTTACCTTGGGATGATTCTCCATGGATTTTATCTTAGGATTACCACAAATAAAGAAAATAATGGAATTTATCTTTGTACTAATAGATCTTGATTTTCTAAAACGACACATTTTATACCCTACCACAAAGTAGATGATGCATGTGATATTATCAATCTTTTCTTTGAGGAAGTTGTAAGACTACATGGACTTCCTAGAAGCATAGTATCTAGTAGAAATTAAAAGTTTCTAAGTCACTTTTAGATGGGCCAAACTTGGCATAAAAGTTTTGTTTTCTATTACTTGTTACCCAAACAAATAGTTAAACTAAAGTGGTCAATAAGACTTTATCTCAATGAGATACTTTATTTCTAGGAACCCACATGTGTGTGAAGATTTATTACCTTATATTTAGTTTGCTTATAATTAGGTATTTAACCCTACCACATCTCACACTCCTTATGAAGTTGTCACTCTTGTTAACCTTATTCCCATTCTTGACCTTGATTCTATGTAGTGCAAAGATAATTTTGAAAAATCTAAATGTATTAAAGAGTTGCTCTAAAAAAGTCAAAGCTTAAATTGAACAAGAAGTAAGGTAATATGCTAAACATGTAAAAAAGAAGTTGTAAGGAAGAAATCTCTGGGAGATTCGATCTATTTTCACATGAGAAATGATTGATTTCCTACTTAATGTTAGTCCAAACTATCTTCAAGGGGTGATTGGTCCTTTTCAGCTTCTTAAGAGGATTAATAACAATGTTTACGAGTTAGATCTACCTAATAACTACACTAGTAGTTAATCTTTCAATGTCAGTGATCTAACTTCTTTTGTTGCATGTTTTACCAATTTGTGGATGAATTCTCTCCAACTTGGGAGGATGATGAATGTATAAAGGGGTCAAAAATAAAGTGACCAAGGACCCTTGCCTTCTAGAAGGGTAACAAAGAGCATGTCCCAAAATCATGTCCTTGGTCAATGATCAACATATTTTATGAATAATTTTATTAATTTAATTTATATATATTTAGTATATATTTCTTAATTAATTATTAATAGTTAATATAGTTTTTGTTAAAAGGAAATAAATTTATCTTAAGATAAATTATTGCTTAAATTGGATATTTTTAACTAATTATTTATTTTCTTTTGCAGGAATGATACATTAAAGAAATTCCAAAAGCTAAAACAATAAAATTCGCTGAGCACTTCGAATCCGCTTAGCGAAATCAACTTTGTGCCAACTCGCTTAGTACTTTTGAGCAGAATCGGTCCAGAGAGCTCTTCATTTGAAAATCAACAACTCGCTCAATGTGTTGTCATCCGCTAAGCACTTTCTTATCCACTCAACCCTTTTTTATTCGCTGAACGGAATGTGTAAAATCTCATGTAACAAATTTAACTGTAAATCTACTCAGCGATTTCTAATCCACTTAGCAGATTCATCGAATTTCAATTTTGCATAATGTTATTTTAAGTTCTATTTTGTAATTATGGGTCGTAAATGGACCTTGATCATTTCATATGTATTTGTTGTTATCTAAATAGATGTTCAAAGGTTGAGAAACATAAGTTAAGTTTTAATCACAAGTTTATTTTTAGAATTTCTCCAGTTTAGTTCTCAAGTTGTGTAGTTTTTAATGCTTTTTAGCTTCTAAGTTTGTTCATGGAGTTTCTTGTACGAATAATGCTATGAAGTTTATCAATTCAAGTTCTCCTTGATTAGATTTGTTTCTTTCTCACTTTACTTCTTTGTGTTACTTTCTGTTTCATCTTCTACTTTATCTTCCATTCTATTTCTTTACTGTTTTTCGTTTTTCATTTCTTTATCATGTTCTAATTAACTTTTGTTATTGGTTCACTGATTAAAACTTGTTTTCTATGATTTATATTTGATTCTTAATGATTCTAAACGATTATATTTCATTACAACAAATGTAATTTAGGTTATTTGATTGAATGTATATTTTACATCACAATTCAACTTTTAGGATTAAGTGATTGCTTGATTTAAAAATTGATTTGTGAATATGAATTTCAAAAGGATTGTAATTGATTGAAACTGTTGTGGATTTATCTTTGTGATTGCAAGACAATTCCATATAAATTAATGATAATCATAAAAGCAAGTATATGATTGGAGAATCAACACAGCTTTCTTATTATCATTTTTACTATTCTTAATGTACAACTTTCATAGATTAGATTTAAATGATTTCTTTAATTGCTTTCTTTAATTTCTTTCTTTAGTTGCTTTCATAGTTTAGGTTTAATGCTTTCATTTTCATGTTTTCATTTAAATGCTTTCATTTACTGTTTTCAATAGATTAGTTTATTATTTTCAATTTAATTTTATGCATTTGAAATCATAAATACCCCCATATTTCCTAGGTTTTGACATTGAAAAGAAAGATTTAAACAAAACTTAGTAATTATCTTCGAGGACATGACCTAGGCCAGCCCTAGTACTGCATTATTTTCATTGCAAATTCTTTGATGAGATCTAGGCGACAAGATTAACTTCATCAAAATAGCATCGTTTCCGGAGAGCAATTGGTAATTGTTTTGTTTTAAATCTCAATTTTCTTTTCTCAAAGGTTAGTGTACATATTTGTTTTTAGTTTGTGTTGAGTTGTTTGTGTCAAAAATCTTGAAAAACCTTAAAAATTGTGATTTTCACTCCGTGGTTTATTTTTTGCTAAGTGCTTTTGTTGCTTTTGGTCAACTATGAGCACACTATCCAAAATTTGCTTAGCGCTTTAATATCCGCTCAGCGGATTGATATTCACTCAGTGGATTTGTGGTAGTAGCTTGTGTTTTTTAATCTATTTGAAAATGAAAGGAATTGAAAATGACATAAGAATTTGTGTTCACTATCTATGGAGCGGAGTACTATCGTTCTTTTATCTTTTGGTTTTTGAATTGAAAGCTTCATTTTAATAGTGTTCAAAACTTTGCATTTGATCTAGAAATTGAAAGAACTTTGAAAAAATTAAAAAAATTAATAATTGAATCTTTCTTCTTCATCCCAACCTCCATTTTTTCCACCATAAAACATGCATCCACCAAATCCACCAGTCTATCAACCATATAAACAACAAAATTAAAAAATATGCAGTAGTTTGGATAAGCTCCACAGGCTCAACCCTCCAGCAGTGAAAGTCAATCATCTTGGGAGGAATTGATGAGGCAATTGGTTTTCCTTCCCAAACTGTTGAAAATTAAAAAAAATGTGAGTGTTATGACTCTTAGGACAGGAAAGGTACTTGTTGGACCTATAATACATGAACCCTCCCAAGAAAAACAAAAGGAGGAAGTTGTTGGTTTCTTGTGCTAAAACAGAAAAACTACAAAACAAAAATGTAACAGAAAATGCAGCACATGGTTCCTTAAAGCAGCAAATTTATAGCCTCTAATGAGCAAAAACAACCATTGCATTTGTGCACCAACAAAGAGAAGGCTCATAGAGCAAGGAAAAATATTTATGCATTGTTTATTGCACCTAATGTTATGATTCTTGAAAAATGTAAAGATCAAGGTGTATTTACAATTCCATGTGTTATAGGCAATATGAGGTTTGAGCATGCAATGTTAGATTTAGGAGCCTCAATTAATGTTATGCGTTTAGCCATGTATTCTTTATTGTATCTTGGATCTATGAAACCTACTGGTGTGGTAATTCAATTGGAAAATAGAAACATAGTTCAACCAACTAGATTAATTGAAGATGTCTTGGTGAAGGTGAACAACCTTGTCTTTCCTGCAAATTTTTACATACTGGACATGGGAGGTAAATTTTCTAATGACTCTGAAATTAATTCACCTCCTCTTATTCTAGGAAGACCATCTTTAAAGACTACACATACCAAGATTGATGTTTATGTTTGTACATTAACCATGGAGTTTGGTGACACATTAATTAAATTTAATATCCTAGATGCTTTGAAACATTCATGTGAGGATCATTCTATGTTTAAGATTGATTTTATTGATGAACTAATTGTTGAATATGTCCCAAAACTTCTTCATTATGATGTTGGAACTGTGTTTGATGAAGAAAATTTAAAAAGTCAATTTTTCTGTCCTTCAAGCACTGAGCGAAAGCTGGATTTGCTTAGCAAAAATTTGGCAGTAACACATTTAGTGCCTTGTCTCGAGAAGAGCACTAAGCAGAAGTTGAATCCGCTCAACAAATTTTCCCCATAACAAAATCTCAACCCAATGAAACCGCTGAGCGGATGACGGCCAGAAGAAAAGATTAAAATAATAGAAAATCCAGAAAAATAAATTTGAATTCTTATTTTCATTCTTTCAATTTTTTTATTTTTATTTTTTCATTTTTTCATTTATTCTTTGATTTTGTTTATAATTCTTTGATTATTTTTAATTTTTTTTAAATCTTTTACTGTTTTGATTATTTAATTTAACCTCATTCTTTCTAATCTAATTTTATGATTTACTTGTTTACAATGTTGGTTTTTAAGAAAGGAATATTGGAATCCTATAAGCTTATTCTAACTTCTTCTTCCCTCTTTTAATTCTTGTTCATTTATCTTTATTGTTTCAATTTTTAATTTATTGCATTTTCCTATTCTTCATCATATTTTTTGGACATTATTCATTTATTATTTTCTACTCCTTAAAATTATTATTCTTCTTCTTTTTTTGCATTGAGGACAATGCAAAATTTAAGTGTGGAGTGATAGGATGACTCCTATGTGATATTTTTAAAAATTTGTTATGCATTTTGTTAAAAATTTGAGTTTTAATAAATAGTTAATTATTTAGGTTAACATCATTTGTGTTTTAGTATCTTGTATGATATCTTTATTTCTCTTGTATAATTTTTTATCAAATCTAATTATAACTTAATTAGATAAGAAATATAAGTCATGTGAGTTTTGAGCCTAATTATTCTTGATTGAGTATTCACTCTTGAATTTAAGATTCTAGAACTTGACTTATTTCTCTTTATTTGAACTTGATCATATGCAGTTATTGAGATGATTTAAAAAATTTCTTTCTTTGTTAACCTTGAGCCAAATAAAGTCTACCTTATCATTGTTAACCTTTGTGAGCCACTTTGAGCTTTATATTGTCATTCTTTGTTTAATTAAGCCACCTTACAAGCCAAGGAAAGTGAAAAACCATATTTACCTCTTGAACTTTGAATTTTTGATAAGTTTTGGAATTGTATTGGGAATGATTTAAATAATTATAAGAATACAAGATAAATTATGCAAAATATATGTTAATTTGAGTTCATGAATTTTGAATTATTGGAAAAATGAAAAATCTGAGAATAATATATCTGCTTAGCAAAAGAAATAAAAATAAATATGCGAGGAAAAGAAAGAAAGAAGAAAAAGAAAAGAGAAAAAGGAAGTGAGAAATATTTATATCAAAATATAGTATTCTTGTGATTTATTTTAAAGTTCATTCCCCGATTCTTCTCTTTAACTCATAAGTTCATAATTAGCTTTGTTTTCCTTTTGTTTATACCATACATTGACATTAACCTCATTACAACTTTTGAAAAGACTTTTTGATCTTTAATTTGCTTATGTTTCTTGTTTATTTAATTAGAACTTTGTCAAATGGTTAATCTTATTTTTTGAGATGTGAATTGAGAGAAACACTTACCCTAAAAATTTTGAGTGATTGAGTGAAATTAAATTTATCTATGTGAGAATTTCTAATCTTAATTATTTTATGATGACCACTTGATCACTTGTTATATATTAGGAATAGATTGAAAGAATACTTGTATTTTAACATTATGATTGTGAAGTCTTTATAATTGAATTATTGATTTTAACTTGATATATTGATAAAATATATTTCATCTTCATTTTCTTTTTATTTTGTAAACTTTATTTTGTTTGGAAATACAAAATTTTAAGTGTGGAGTTATTTGATGAACACATTTTATCAATAATTTTATTAATTTAATTTATATATATTTAGTATATTTTCTTAATTAATTATTAATAGTTAATATAACTTTTGTAAAAAGGAAATAAATTTATCTTAATATAAATTATTGCTTAAATTGTATATTTATAACTAATTATTTATTTTCTTTTGCACGGATGATAAATTAAAGAAATTATAAAAGTTGAAATAGTAAACTCCATTGAGCGCTTCGAATTCGCTCAGCGGAATCAACTTTGTGCCAACTGCTCAACGTTTTTGATCTGTTGAGCGGAATCAATCCAAAGAGCTCTTCATCTGAAAATCAACAATCCGTTTATCTCTTTGTCATCCACTCGCACTTTTTGATTTCTTGAGCGGAATATATAAAATCTCATGTAACTAATTTAACTGTAAATCTGTTGAGTGATTTCTAATCCACTGAGCAGATTCATCGAATTTCAATTTGGCACAATGTTTTGAGTTCTATTTTGGAATTATGGGTCTTGATAGTTTCATATGTCTTTGTTGTTGTATAAATAGACATTTGAAGGTTGAGAAACATAAGTTAAGTTTTAATCACAAGTTTATTTTCAGAATTTCTCTAGTTTAGTTCTCTAGTTTTTAGTTATGCTTAACTTCCAAGTTTGATCATGGAGTTTCTTGTACGAATAGTGTTATGAAGTTTATCTCCTTGATCAGATTTGTTTCTTTCTTTCTTTACTTCTTTGTTTTACTTTCTGTTTCATCTTCTATGTCATCTTCCATTCAATTTCTTTACTATTTCCGGTTTTTCATTTCTTAATCATGTTCTAATTCACATTTGTTGTTGATTCACCCGTTAAAATTTGTTTCCTATGATTTAGATTTCATTCTTAATGATTATAACCAATTATAATCCATTACGATCAATGTAATTGAGGTTAATTGAATGTCTCTTTTACGTCACAATTCAACTTCTAGGTTTAAGTGATTGCTTGATTTAGGAATTGATTTGTGAATACGAATTTCAAATGGATTGTAATTGATTGGAACTATTGTGGATTGATTTTTGTGATTACAAGACAATTCCATAGAAATCAATGATAATCATAAAAGTAAGTTTATGATTGAAGAATCAACACAGTTTCTTATTATTATTTTTACTGTTCTTAATCTACAATTTTCATAGATTAGATTTAAATGTTTTCTTTAATTTCATTCATAGTTTAGGTTTAATGATTTCATATTCATGCTTTCATTTACTTTTTTCAATATATTAGTTTATTTTTTTCAATTTACTTTTCCGTATTTGAAATAATAAAAACCCCCATATTTCCTAACTTTTGACATTGAAAAGAAAGATTTAAACAAAACTTAGTAATTATCCTCAAGGACACGATATAGGCCAACCCTAACACTGTATTATTTTCATTAAAAATTCTTTGATGAGATCTAGACTAAAAGATTAACTCAGGCAACAATTATTTTATTTGTTTTGTATTTCTTTATAAGCTATAAATAAGATTCACATATCTTAGTAAATCACTTTTGAATCATTAATGAAATTGTGAGTATTTTGTATCAGACAAAATTAGAACATGTTGTCTTGAAGTCTTATATTGCTTTTCTGGAATCAAGTGGTGACTCTTCTCATCACTCATCGTGGCATGATCTCCAAGTGACATGTCTACCTTCACTTCCATAAGTTCTCTGTTTTATTATTATTTTCCATTCTTATTTCATTTCACTTGTCACTTCTTTTCAGATCTTAAAATTTGAAAATCATGCCAATAACTTCTTAAATGCAAACCTTCACCTCTTATATAATCAAATTTATTTTAAATTCTTGTTTAGTAGAAAAAAATGTTAAGCTTTCACCTAAATTTAATAAATAAAATTAATCCACATTTCATACATGTTTTACCTTCCAAGCTATTTGTAAATTAGACATCATGATGAATTTTTAACTATATGTCAACAGGTGATTCCAAATGTAACCGTCAAACTCAACCAATGCTTATAGAAGTTGAAGTTTGATAATAACAACTGACCATCCATATAATCATTCACTACTACAGAATGAACTTTCTACGTCGGGTGTAGAAGGCATTCAATGTCGGTTACAATGACGTCGTTGAATCAGACGTCGTTGAATGTCAAAGGATTCTACGTTAGTTCTAAAAAGCCGTTGTTGAAAATTCTAGAAATCTACATCAATTAACCAAATGCCCGTCGTAGAAACGAATAAATTCTACGTCGATTATTGAACTAATCGACGTTGAAAGTTATATATACAACGTCGATTAATTCTATGATTGAAATTCCTCAAGTAGCTTCACATTTAGATATATGATTGAAATTCCTCCCATTTTCAATACTACATAAACTTGAAATTAATTGGTCATTAGCTTTTTTAATGTATTTTAATCAATAGTTTATATAGCTGCTATGATTAAAGCACTCCACATTCGTATGGACATCGAATTTCAATAGAAATTTATTATATGCAATAATTAATCTATTTTCAATTAATGATTCACCTTTTTAAATTACTTTTTGATGAGTGTATGAATAGAAAAGAGGAAAATAAGTTATAAAAAAAATAACAAGGAGGATGATGAATCAAAATACTTTTGGTCTAAAAAATGTCTTTGTTTTTTTATTGCATGGTAATTAAAATTTATTTTCTGTAATTTATAAAATAGGTTTAATTGTGTGATTAGAGCATATTTGGACCTTCATTAAGACCTAATAAAAGGAGGCACCTTTGTCCAAGATCAAGACAAAGAGGAGCACATTCATTCATATTTCTAATAGAATTAGGACTAATTTTGGCCCAACCAAAAAACATGTGAAACAAGCAAGAATGATGTGATCAAGACAAAGAAAACTTAAACTAAGCATGGAACACACCACACTATAATCCTATAGTCATAAAACTTTTTGAGCAAAGATTAGATTTGAATTTAAATTTTACTCTCTTAGTTTAATTTAAATTTGAATTTTTCTCCTTTACTTTCATTTCGATTTCCATTCTCATTTCCATTTTATTTGTATTTCATATCCATGACTATAAATAGTCATCACCTCATGTAAAATCACTTTACATCATATATGAAAATTTGAGTTTGAGAGAAAAATATTTGTGTTAGTGATATCTTATTCTTTGCATCTTATTTTGAATCTTAGGAATCAAGTGACGATTATTCACCACTTATCTTAAAGAGACCTTCTTCACGTGGCATAACTCCTCCATAATCCGTAAGTATTTTACTCTTCATTTCCTTATGACTTCTTTCAATTTTTGGTTCAATTTCTTCGTGATCCTCATGCTTCTTCTCTTTTCATGTTTTATTTGTGTTGAGAGTGTTCATCGTGTTTGTATTGTTTCATCACAAAGTTTGGCACTTGTTTAAATCATTAAACTCATGTCTAGGGGCAAGTGATGAAATAATTTTTTTTTTCTTTACTTGTTTCATAAAACTCCTACTCACTTTTAAGCACTTATCTCATGTCCAATAATAAAAATTTTAATAATTGAATTCTAAAAAACTCAAACTATAAAAGAAAGTTACTTCTATTTTAAAAGTATATTCAAATATAATGTATGTATAGTTAATCATATAAATTATATTCATTAATCCCCTTATATTTTCAAATTACACTACAAGAAAATCATTAATTACCGACGAATAATTACCGACGAATATGTAGCCGATCGAAAAATGAGTGATTACTCGATCGAAAATTACCAAGTGATTATTGCGTAAATTAACAATTTATTACCAACGGATATATACGTCGGTAAATACTTAAAATATATAAATATATAAATATATCAAAAATATATAAATATATAAATATATCAAAAATATATAAATATATAAATATATTTGTATTTATATATTTTATATCTATATGTTTACACGAGATATACATTTACTTGTATATAAATATGATTTATTTGTAAGTTATTATCCGAAAATCGTAGTAGTTTAGTGGTTGGAGTATCGACCTCCGGTTCTAAGGTACTGGGAAGGGGGCTCTAGATAAATATAAATAATAATTTAAAATGTAATAAAAAATAAAATATGAAAAATAAAATATAAAAAATAAATAATTTATCTACGAGATAATAATTACTGACGGATTACACAATTTACGCCCATCAATAATCCATCAGTAATATCTATTTACTTGACGATTTTCTTAGTTATCGACGAATTTTGTCCGTCGAAAAATCTAATTTTTTTTGTAGTCATATATATTGATTTCTTTCATAATCCGCATTTCTGTAACTTTGTATAGTTAAGCATATGAATTATATTCATTAATAAATTTTAACATTTTTTACAATTAATATTTTCAATGAAATTCATTATTTTCCATCATTAAAAAAAGAAAATAAATTATTAGTATATTAAAAGTGACAAAAATAGTTATGAAAATACTTCACATAAATACTTTATTACTTGTTTCATTTTATAGTAAATGTACAACCAACCAAAATATTGGTTGAGTTCTTGAATGTAATATCAAAATTCCCTTTTTGGTGATAACATTCAATTATCGATATATATATATATATATATATATATATATATATATATATATATATATATATATATATATATATATATATATATATAACTCCCACCAATTAAGTTCAAATCAACCGTACTATTAAATGATTTTATGTTATCCCAAAAATATTTGTTTTATGGTTTTGAAATAAATATTTCAAGGGTTGAGGATATCAATATAACGTGGAATCACATTAAGCAACACATTGCCAATTTTGTAGAAAATTAAATTACATTTACATTTTTTTTACCGTTTTAATGTCTTTTTGTTAAGGAAAAGTTTATGCATATTGAATCAAAAAAATAATGATGATATAATATTTTTAAAACTTAATTTAGTATGTATTTAATGTATTACAAGTAAATATTCATATCATGATTTTGTTAATTATTGTTTTTGTCGGGCCAAGAACCTCTTGCTAAATGGTGACCTGACTTCTTGCTTTAGATGATGTGTCACTAAGTACCTGAGACCTTATTCCTTGATGTATTATGTCCATGGGTGTAGTTGGTGTCCTTGCCAAAAACACTCTCAGGCTCAAGTTAGTAAAAAAAATAAGCAACAAGATGGAAGTTAATGCATGTATGCTTACCTTGAAAGTTTCACCTATTTAAACTACCTTTATGGGCTTTGAGGAAACTCAGCCTTTTTGCTTTTTTGTCTCGTGGCCACAGTGTTGAGGCTATCTGTGCGGTTATAATGCAGAGGTTGTTTGTGTGGCTATAGTGCAGAGGCTATTCACATGGCTACAGTGCCACGTGGGATCATCCATACACCTACAGTACATTCTGTCCCCCAGGTTTGAGGGAGCTTCTTGGCGACGAAGAAGTTTACAAATGGCATTTTTTGGCAAAAACAAAGTTGTTCTTACTAGCTCTAGTTGTCATCTCTAGTTTTCTTTACCGCCCGACCTCCAGGCTTTCGAATCATCTAAAAGAATTTTAGTCTCTTTGGCATGCACAATTTTTGGGACTCATTGGGCGAGAAGTTGGATGTGACATGTGGTCATGTCACAATCTTCTATCATAAGATCGATAGCATCCGACAGTTGGGGGCGTTTGATGCTTTGATTAGCGTGTCATATTTGCCTATAAGTACGTGGTAAGTCTACTTGGGACCACATTTTATTGTGAGCTCCAAGTTTCGATAGTGATCTTGTTGTGATTGCTTCGATTGTCATTGTTGTTTCTTCGAGTATTGGTAAGATATATCCTCCTTGTCATCTTCTACAACTGAAGAGCTTATGGGTTTCCATGCGACCGACGCAAGAAGTAATAGATCGTTGTAGCGGGGATAATGATATGGAAACATGCAATTTAAATAAAGAAATTAAAAGAGAGAAGTGAAAGCATAAAGAGAAAGCTAAGCAATTATACAATTAAAGGAAGAAATTGATAAAATAGAAGAGAAGAGAAAAAAATAAACTTATGGAAGGTGTTCATGCCACTTGGGAGAAGCTCCAAGATAAGTGAAAGATGGTGATCGCCACTTGCTTCATGACAAGATAAGACACAAAATTTCAACTAAGAGATAATCTCTATATTAAGAGTTTGCAAAATGCAAAAACTAATTCTAATTCAATTTCAAGTGTGTCTATACAAGAGGAGTAGGGACTTTATTTATAGGCTTGGGAGCACAAGTACTGGGAATGAGCTAAGAAATGTGGGACTTTGGAGTAACCAAGGGAGAAGTCTCACATCTCCCCACTAAGACAACAAAAACTAATCTAAGGTGAACTAAAACAAGCTAGAACATGTAAATGGGCCGAGAATACAAGCTCAAAATCCTATACTACTCTTTTTAGAAGAAGGAGTAAAGAAGCAAGGAGATGGTCTTGGTCATGTTTCATGTTACCCTTCTATTTTCTTCTTTTTGTGCCCCATCTACTTGCTCTGTGCCTTCAGCTTCTAGTGATTGCAGTGGGGACACCTTGTTGGGTGTCAATTCACAAAGGGGCGAAGATGAGGGTGCCCAGGCTATTACGGAGCTAGCAGAGTCGGACCTTACGCTTAGGGAGGGTTATTCATGGGTTAACTCTCGTGTAACGAGGTATTTTTCAAAGTATCTCTGGTCATCGGTTTTGTCATCATTGGTTGCGAGCCAACACATGGTTGAGGGAAATGCTGACAAGGACGTGATTTCCCTTGGAGGTGTTGCGCCATAGACAATGTTTGTCATGGCCGTGAGGGGTGGTTTGAGGATTTCTTCTACATGTATGTTTGCCTTGTGAAGGATTTGCATGTCTGATGGTAGTTTTTTATACAACCAAGTATAGTACTAGATGGATGCCATTAGTCAGTTTGTTGAGTATCGAGGATGATGCTAAGAACCCCTTGAGTTCCTGCAATGCGGACTCGCATTGCTCGCTCCATTTGAAATGTCGTGACTTTTTCATTAGCTGGATGATGAGTTTCGTTTTTTCCGCCAACTTGGATATAAACCAAGAGAGGGTCATGAGTCATCCCACCACTCGTTGCTCCTCCTTCAAATTTATTGGACTTATGATATCGATCAATGCTTGATATTTGTTAGGGTTAGCCTCTATTCCTCTATGTGTCAGCATGAACCCCATGAACTTTTCTCCTTCCATGTCAAACATGCATTTCTCTTGGTTCAAATGCATACTGTATTTTCTCAACACCGAGAATACCTCAGATAGGTCTACCAGGTGTTGTTGGCATGTATCCAATTTTACCACCATGTCATCAACGTACACCTCCATGTTTTTTCCAATGCACTTTTTGAAAATCTGTCCATAAGCCTTTTGATGGAGGACCACAAGAGGGATCATTGGTTGCACCAACACAAGTGCTTGTAACCCATTGTGTTCAATATGATATATAAATTCTTAGGGAAGCATAGAAGAAAAGAATGTGGGACTTCTAGAACTCATTTTTGGTGTCTCACATAAGAGTATAATAAGTCTCACATCTTTAAAATTTTGAAGTGGACGAGAGGGGAAACACTATAAATATAACCCCTTGTGTAGCTTCTTTGGCACATTTGAGTGAAATCCAAGCTTAGTGAGTGGAACTTGCAATTTTGCTTACACCCCGTTTTGGCTTGACTTCAAGTGTCCTTTGGAGATTTTCTTCTCCTTGTCTCCTAAACAAGGAACCTTCCTTGGAGGAGCTAGTGTCAGGTCTTCTTTTGAGACTTGGGGAACAATTTTTGGTCACTTGAGAGCTTGAGGTGCGGATTTGGGTGTATCTTTGGTGGAAGGAGAAGATTATTTCCATCAATTTGGTATCAGAGATAGGCATGGAGGTCTTCAAGAGATAAGTACCTTCATCTTTCCTTCTTTCTTGTCTTTGAATTTTTGTCTTGTATGCACTTGCTTGAGTCTTTTGAGTCATATAGTCAGTTTTTGCGTCTTTAATATTTCTCTTGTAATTGATTCATTGCTTAGTTCCTTTCATGGATCAATTGTATGTTTAGGAAGTTCTTAATATGTTGTATGAGTAAACATGGAATTTTGTTTACTTAGCTTTCAATTTTATAATCTTCCATGTTTTATTAGATAATCATGTTTAGTCCTTATATGTTCATAATTCCATAGAAGTTGTCCCACATATGTTAGAAAAAAAAATTGTTGAAGAAAATTGAAACCGAGTTTATGCTAGGAACCAAACCAATTATGCGTATGTGTGGTTTTTACATTTGAGTATTATTTTGCTATTAGATCATTGGAAAATTCTAAACATAAAAATTCTTGTATAAACCGAGACTAGTCTAGACTTCTTTTGAATTTTGCAAGATGAATCAATTGTTAATAATATTTCATGACAATGTTCGGACTTATGTGAAAATAATACCATGCAATTTGAATCAAAATTGAATTAGTGAAAAAAAAGGTTATGTCGCATAAGAACAAAAACAAATGAAATTGTGAAGTTGAAAAGAAAAGAAATTAAAATAGAAAACTCGAGACTTAGTCAAAATAAAGTTTAAAAGATATGTTTGCAACTCTTGATTAAGTCCCACACCCTTCAAGAGAACAGTGGAATTGAAAATTGCATATATTAAAAGAGGCTAAGGATTCAGCCAAGCTTAAATTGGGTCTTATAAGTGATTCAACTTGAGTCTTTTATTTTTGTAATCCATTCTAGATCCATTCTTAGGCTTCTTTTGAGTGCCTTCTTTTAAAATTTGCCAAATTTTCTTGCTTATGTTTTTTTTGGATTTCTTAAGTTTTGTCAAACAATAAATCTAGTCATTTGATTGTGTCCATTCCTTGTGTAAAGCTTTTCTTGTGTTTTGATTATTTTCATCTCAAAGCTCTTAAGAAAACATAATCGTTGTGTTTTTTCCTTGTTCTCTTAGAAGATCACTTCTTCTTCAATGTAGCATCTTAGGTGTTGTTAAGAAGAAAGGAGAAGGTTGTCTTTGAAGGAGCTTAGAAGCCAAAGCCAGACACAAGAAGAGTGTAAACAGAAATCAGAAAAGAGCCTTCAAGTTGTAACAGAAAGTTTTCCAAATCCATCACAAAACCAAATAGTTGTGAACCATTTCCGTCACAAAAGACTTATTACAGCAAATTTTAGTCGCTAATTTCTTTTATTAATTTTTGTCACGGATTTATCTTGTTGTAATTTTTCTTTGTACTTTAAATTTTCTTGGGTGTCTTGGGAAAATGTCTTTGGTACAATCCCATCTCTCACTTTAAACATTGTAATATTACACTCTTTAGTCTTGTGAAAGTGTCCCAAGAGGCTCATTAATTTTTCATGGCAAAAATCTAATAAAGTCTCTAATGAGTAGTGACCTTCCTTTGGTCTTAGGGTTCGACACACACTTGAAAACTTCTTTTGTCAAAACCTTTGTCATTTCATTTTTGTAAAAGCAATTTTCTAAAATCTTTGTGAAATTTTTTTTTGAACAAAATGAGTGACCATTCTCATGCACAATCAATTCATTCTAGTGTGAGCGGGAGTTACCATAGATCTAGGGATCATGCTTCGGTTAGGGATAAACTTAGGTCATTAGAAGAAAAAATTGAAAAAAAGATGAAGATATAAGAGCTATGTTGGCCAATTACTAGAAGATAAAAACAAAAATAAAAATAAAAGTGAGGGTTCTAAGAGAAGAAATGAAAAACATGAGGCCCACTCCCATTTAGAAAAGTATAGTAGTCATCATAATGATGATTACTATCAACCATCTCCACTTAGGCGTCATAGACCAAGGATGGAACCTTCTAGAGAACCTAAGGCCGACCTCCTCCCTTTCATAGTAAGGACAATGTGGAAGAATATCCAAAATGGGAGATGAAGGTCGAACAATTAATTGAGTGTCATAAAATACATGAGGAAAGAAAGGTGCCCTTGGCAACCCTTAGCTTTTAGGGGCACACTATGTATTGGTGGAATTCCCTAGTACGAGATAGGAGAATACACAATGAGCCCCAAGTTAGGTATTGGAATGAACTCCGAAGTGCTCTTAGGAAGAGACATGTACCCTCTTACTATGATAGGGAGTTGATGGACAAGCTTCAATGACTTCAACAAAAAATATGACCATAGAGGAGTATAGGTAGAGGATGAAGTTATTAATTATGAGGGTTGGGATAAGGAAAGAACCACGAATCACTCTTGTTAGTTTCCAAAGTGGCCTTAACCTAGAAATAAGGGACCGAGTGGAGTTACTACCTTACCAAGATCTTAATGAATTAGTACAATTGTGCATTAGGGTAGAACAACAAAAAAACTTTTGACAGAAGAGAATACCCTAACTATAGGAATGAGCTTAAGAGGGAAGGTTCCACCTCCAAACCCAAACTTGAAAGGCCACTTGATAGGAAAATAGAAAAAAGAAGAAGAAAAGGATAATTATAGAAAATATGAAAAGGAAAAACAAAAACCCGTCTTCTCGAAGGAGAAGAGAACCAGGGATATCCAGTGTTTTCGATGTCTTGGTCGGGGACATTATGCTTTTGTGTGTCCTAATAAGAAAATCATGTTAATTAAAGACCAAGAAAGTGTAAGCCAGGATGAGGCCCAATCTTCACCCAGTGAAGAGGAATCCTCTAACTCTGAGGAGGAGGTCCTTCCTTGTGAAGATGATTTATTAATGGTAAGGCGACTCCTGGAGAATCAACCAATTGAATTAGAACAATCACAAAGAGAGAACCTATTCCACACTAGATGTAAAGTTTTAGAAAACACTTGTTCTTTAATTGTGGATAGTGGCTCTTGTTGTAATTGTTGTAGTTCAAAGGTTGTAGAAAAATTAGTCTTAACTGTTGTTCCCCATCCAAAACCTTATAAACTTCAGTGGATAAAAGATGATGGAGGAATAGTAGTTGATAAATAAGTAAATATTTCAATCTCCATATGGAAATATAAATATGAAATTTTATGCGACATAGTTCCTGTGGAGGTTGGACATATTATACTTGGAAGACACTGAAAACTCTCCATGATGGTCTTACTACTAAAATAAGTTTCATTCACAAGGGACACAATATAATATCGTGTCCTCTTACACCTCAATAGGTAAGAGAGGATCAAATAAAAATAAAAAAAAGTTGATGAAGAGAGAAAAGGAATAAAAAAAGAGTGATAAGAAAATAAAGGGTTATGCCAAAACAAGACAGGAGAAGAAAAAGGGATTAGAAGTCGGTGTCTTTGCCAATTTAGTTGTTCACAAAAACATTTTTGAAAACAAAATAAATAAAAATCTTCTGAATGAACAACCTATTTTTCTTCTCCAATGCAAGGAGACAGTTGGTGCCAGAAGTCAAGAACTTGATTATCTACCACAAGGGTACAAAAGCTTTTAAAATAATTTGATGATCTATTCCTCTAAGAGGTGCACCTCTTAGAGGAATAGAACATCAGAGAGATTTAGTGTCTGGGACAAGCCTGCCAAACAAGCCTGCCTACAAAGCAAACCCCCAAGAAACTTAAGAGATAGAAAATCAAGTTAGTGACTTACTGAAGAAGGGCTGGGTACAAAAGATCCTTAGTCCTTGTGTTGTCCCGGTGTTATTAGTCCCTAAGAAAGATGGAACATGGAGAATGTGTGTATAGATTGTAGGGCTATCAAAAACATCTTTGTTAAATATAGACATCCCATACTTAGGCTAGATGATATGTTGGATGAATTGCATGGGGCTAACATATTTTCCAAAATTGATCTTAAAAGTGGATATCATCAAATAAGAATTAAAGAGGGAGATGAATGGAAAATTGCTTTTAAGACCAAATTTGGACTATACGAGTGGTTAGTCATGCGTTTTGGCTTGACCAACGCCCCTAGCACCTTCATGAGATTAATGAATCATGTCCTTAGGGATTGCATAGGAAGGTTTGTTGTTGTTTATTTTGATGACATTTTAATCTATAGCAGAAGTCTAGGTGAGCACATAGGCCATCTTAGACTAGTCTTAATTATACTAAGGGAACATCATCTCTTTGCTAACTTGGAAAAATGTATCTTTTGCCAAGAAAATGTGATATTGTTAGGTTTCCTAGTTGGCAAAGACGAAGTCCATGTTGACCCTAAGAAAATAAAGGCTATCCAAGATTGGCCTACCCCTAAAAATGTAGGAGAAGTTTGAAGCTTTCATGGGCTAGCTAGTTTCTATACAAGATTTGTTAATGACTTCTTCACTATAGTTGCTCCTCTTAACAAACTCATTAAGAAGGATGTACCTTTCCAATGGGGTGAAAAATAAGAAATAGCCTTTAAGAAACTTAAAAATAATTTAACCAATGCACCTGTTCTAGCTCTACCAAACTTTTATCAAACTTTTGAGATAGAATTTAATGCATTGGGAGTTGGCATAGGTGTTGTGTTACTTCAAGGTGGGCATCCCATAGCTTATTTTTGTGAAAATTTTCATGGAGCTACCTTGAACTATCCCACCTATGATAAAGAGCTTTATGCTTTAATCCGAGCCCTCAAAACTTGGAAGCACTACTTAGTGACAAAAGAATTTGTTATTCACACTAATCATGAGTCACTAAAGTATCTCCGAGGGCAAGGAAAATTAAATAAAAGTGATGTTAAGTGGGTGGAATATTTAGAACAATTTCCTTATTATAAGAAATATAGGTTGAGATCAAGAAGGGGAGGGGTGAATTGATCTTTTAAAACTTTTTCTTAAAATAGCATATTCAAATTATCAATTTGAATAAATAAGAAATTTGATTAAGTATTAAATCAAACAGAACAATCAGAATTGAAAAAGATTCAAACAGAATTTAAAGAAGGTAATTAAAGAGAAGAAGAAACATCAAGAATTATACTGGTTCACCCAAACCACTGAGCTACGTCCAGTTCTCAACCAAATTCCAGTTGAGTTTCACTAGGTTGAATTTGTTTTGGTTACAAAACATAATTACAAAATAGTCAACTTGTACCAAGAACCAAAATCCAGTTCTTGAGCCAAACCTGCAACCAAATTCCAGTTGCAGAACCAATGCCCAAACTTCCAAGCACCTATATCAAAATGAATTAAAAAAGTAATTGAATGAAAGAAGAAACTAGAACAATCAAACCCGATTATGCAGATGCAAAGATTCCACTACAGATTGAGCTTCTTCACTAGCAAGAATAGAAAAAATGCCACAAGAAAGAGCTTTGAAAATTCTTACTGAAAGTTGCGCACTTCTCTCTTGAAAAGATCTCTATTGATTGCTTGAATGATTTCTAAAAGGTATGTTTTTAAAACGTTGAAGCAAATATGTTTATATAGAGATTTCTATAACAAACTAGTTTAATTAATCAATTAAATTGTCTTTTAATTCATTAATTAATCTTGATTCTAACTGTTTTAACTAATGAAACTATCATTTAATCGATTAAAATGTTCTTCCATATTTTCCAGAATTATTTTAACTGATAAAAATTTGGTTTAATTAATTAAAACAGCTTAATCGATTAATTCGAGATTTAATTGATTAATAAAGTAGTAGAATATTTTTTGAAACTTCTTAAGTGTTTTTAACTGTCGTCGCCGTCAAAAGATGTGGTTGGAGCGACGCGATGGTTTTCGACTTCGACTCGCGTTTTAAAGTGATGTTACAACACCTTTAGGTTGTCCGATAACCGGGCTGGACCTAAAGGCTAGGTTTTCGAAAATGGGTTCTGTAGTCGTCACCAATGTTTTATCCGGAAACATTGGAAAAGGAGAAAAAGAAGGTGTTGGTTTTGGAAAACCAACTTTGGCCATTATAATCAGAGTTGAGTAAGGGAGTTAGTTACGCGTAGGGAAGGTATTAGCTTCCTTATGACGCCCCTTTCGGGTTCCCTATGATGGACCATTTATTTCATAAATAAACTTTTAAAATGACGCTTTTACCCTTTATTTATTTGCGGAACTTAAGGTATCGACTACATGGCCCTAAGAATTAATGCACGGATAAATGTAAATCAAAGGTGGTAAAAGATAGGGAGAAAGTGTGGAAACCTTTGAAGCACGTTTTCGTAATTAAAATTCTTGAAGTAGGATGCTTTTTGGCAATCCCTCACTCCACAACGTTGGTCGCTCTTCCTCGCAACGCTACAGAATAACCTCTAAGAACGCTAAGAAACTCCGGAAATGCTTTGGAGGGATCCTAGGAGAAGAATTTCGAAGAATTACAGAAGGGAAAGTTGAAGAATTTTGTGAAAAGGAGGGGAACACACCCTCCTTTTATAGGGATTCACGCCTGTCAGGTCGAGACGGTCGTCTCGCCTGACAAGGTCGAGACGGTCATCTCGCCAAGTGGGACGATCATCTCGCCTTCGATAAATGGCAAGATGGACGTCTCGTTCGCCTTGGCGAGATGGTCGTCTCGTTCGCCTTGGTGAGATGGCCGTCTCGTTTGCCTTGGCGAGATGGCCGTCTCGTTCGCCTTGGCGAGTGGCGAGAAGTCCATCTCGCCAAACAAGATGGTGGTCTCGTCTTTGCCAATGGAGAGACAGCAGTTTCGACCTTCCAAGTGGAATTCCTTATTTTTTCTGTACAAAAAACCTTCCTACTCTAATATGAGGCCTATTAGTCTATCCTAGGGACCTTTTAGGTCTTGCCCATCTTTGAATTGGAGATCTTTTGCTCTTTATTTTGAGGTCGGGCAAGATTTGGGGTCTACAACTGCCCCCCCTTCACCTGACTAGCCGACTGTTGGCCTGTTATGCCAAAAAGATCGGTTGGAGGGTGAAGGAGTTAACCCTCTTGGTCGGCTGTCCTTCGGATGCTCCGTCTTACGGTAGCTGACCCTCTAGACGAAAAATGTGTGTGCGCTTCCAGGATGCTCCTTCATGCAATAGCCGACCCCTTTGGCTGATACGTGGTAGAACCTCAGGATGCTCCTTCTTGTGGTAGCCGACCCCTCGGTTGATGAGTATGAACCCCCATCCGGTTGGTTGTAGCTTTGGGATGCTCCTTCTTATGGTAGCCGACCCCTCTGCTGACAAGCGGTAGAACCTCGGGATGCTCCTTCTTGCGGTAGCCAACCCCTCGGTTGATGGGTATGAACCGCCATCTAGTTGGTAGTGTTTGCAGTCCACCATTGTAAGACTGGATGAGTATAAACCCCTCATCTGGCTGGTATGGTCCACTTTGTAGGACCGGCTGCGACTTACTGTTTTGGCTCATGTGCAAGTTGATGGGTATGAACCCCCCCATCTAGCTGGTGCAGTCCACTTCGTAGGACTGGTGGTGGTGGCGGCTTACTGCTCTAGCTCATGCGCCAGTGGTGAGAAATGCTCTCTTGTTTTGATGAATGTTTTTTATTTTTTTCGGTAAAAGTCGTCCGGTGTGCCGGGGATTCTTTCGGTTCTTCCGATAGTCATCCAACTCGTTGATTGCTGGGGATTCTTGGTTAATGTGGTCGTCTTTGAGTGGGCAAATGCTTCATTAGAAGTGAAGGCTTTTGGTTTGTGGAGCTTCATTTGGAGGCTTGCTTCCTGTTTTGAAACGCAAGCATGGAGCTAATCCCCTTATATGAATGCTTTTCGTTTTCGTTATTTTCTTGAAGCGATTCTTTATTTTTTGTTTTTTCGATTTTGACAAAGTCATCTTGTACGACTATTTGTGTGGATGCTTTAAATGCAATCTACTTTAATGCATCTAGAAAGTGACTGGTATTCTTTTGTTGTTCTCCCGTGATTACTCTGATGGGCTCTTCTTTTTGTTTAGCCCTATCTTTTGCCTAGACTCGCCCTTTGCGGGTTTTCGATCTAGCGAGCTGCCTTAAAATTTTGCCTAGGATATCTTAGCGGACTTTTTCCTTTTTATGAGTGCCTTAACTTTTGCCTAGATCGCCCTTTGCGGGTTTTCGATCTAGCAGGTTGCCCTAATTTTTGCCTAAGAATTTCCCAGCAGGAATCGTTCTTTTTTATCTTTTTCTTTTCCTTTCTTATGCTTTCTTGTGTTGGTTCTTTATGCATGCTTATGTTTCATTAATACAGGGGCATCTTCATAAATTGGTCAAGAGAAAAGAAGTAAAAGACAATTTTATTGATATAAACAAATGGTTTACAAGAGGATTTACAAGGGGATTTAGAAGCATAGCTGGCGAAGGTTGGCTACACTATATAAGCTATAACAATCATGTCTCTGACATCTGTCTCTCTATTTTCCCTGGTCACTTCAGTTGAGATGCTTGAGCCCGAAGTGAAGACCATGCTAAGTTTGCTTGCTTCTGGAAGGGTATTAACTTAGTCGCCTTGCGGTTTTCGGCTAAGGTAATCATTACTCTTTTTTTTTGTTTTTTTTTGGAAACCTCTAATTTTTGCCTAGGACGTGTCCTAGCGAGGAATGTGGACCCTATCTTTTTCCCAGGACGCTCTTTGCGAGTTTTCGTCTTGACGGGTCATAAGTAATGTCTTTAAGCGTAATATTTCTTCACCGCGTCTGAATTGACTGGATGTCGAAGCTCCTCTCCTTCCATGTTAGTGAGGATAAGGGCTCCTCTTGAGAAGGATCACTTGACAACAAAGGGTCCTTCATAGTTTGTTGCCCATTTTCCAATTTTGTCCTTCTGGGCGGGAAACAGTTTCTTTATTACTAAATCCCCTTCTTGGAAAGTGCGGGGATTAATTTTCTTATCGTAGGCTTTCTTAATCTTCTTTTGATACACCTGCCCATGACATATGGCGTCCAACTATTTTTGTTCGATTAGGTTAAGCTGGTCGTACCGATTCTGGACCCATTCTGCTTATGTAGCTTCGCTTCCATAATGACTCTTAGGGAGGGTATTTCAACTTCTACTAGGAACACAACCTCCATGCTGTATACGAGGGAGAACCGGGTGACCCCAGTGGAGGTCCTTACGGAAGTTCGATATCTGTGCAAGGCAAAGGGTAGCATTTCATGCCAATCTTTGTATGTTATCACCATCTTTTGGATGATCCTTTTGATATTTTTGTTGGCTGCCTCTACTCCACCATTCATCTTAGGTCGATATGGGGAGGAATTGTGGTGTTGAATCTTGAAATCTTGGCATAACTCTTCCATCATCTTATTGTTTACATTGGTCCCATTATCAGTAATGAGCCGATGAGGGATACCATACCGACATAGAATATTCTTCTTAATGAAGGTGGTCACCACTTTTCTAGTCACGTGTACGTATGATGCTGCTTCTACCCATTTGGTGAAATAGTCAATGGCCACCAAGATAAAGCGGTGACCATTAGATGCTTTGGGCTCGATGGGTCCGATAACGTCCATGCCCCACATGGAGAATGACCATGGTGTAGCAGGGTGTTGAGAGGTGCAGGCGGAACGTGAACATTATCGGCATAGATTTGGCACTTGTGACATTTTCTAGCATATTGGTGGCAATCGGCCTCCATTGTGGACCAGAAATACCCTACCCTTAGGATTTTCTTTACCATGATATGCCCAGGTGCATGGGTCCCAACATCCCCTTTGTTAATTTCCTTTATTAGGGTTTGAGCCTCTTCGTGATTCACACACCTTAACAGGGTGGAGTCGAAGTTCTTTTTATAGAGGGTTTCTCCAATCGAGTACAAACCCTACGACCCTCTTTCGGATGGTCCTCTTGTCATTATCACCGATTCCTTCGGGATATTCACCCTTTGTGAGGTATCGCTTAATGTCCCGATACCAAGGGTTTCTGTCTTGCTCGCTATTTACTCGTCATGCAAAAATCTTGTTTGTCATGCAAATTGATTTGAATAGTCGACGTCTCATGTTCTTGATCTAAAGAGAACATGGATGATAAAGTGGCGAGGGCGTCGACAAATTGATTGTCTTCCCGAGGAATATACTTGAAGGTGACGCTTTCCAGCCTTGAAACTAAATCGCGGATATGCTCTAGATATGGGATTAATTTGGAGTTTCGGGTTTCCCATTCACCCTTGAGTTGATAGATGACAAGAGATGAATCACCGAAAACTTTGAGTTTAGTTACCCCATGATCTAGAGCTGCTTGGATTCCCAGTGCACTTGCTTCGTATTCGGCCATATTATTTGTACAGTCAAAATTTAACCTGACCGTTATTGGGATATACTTCTTTTCCACGGATATCAAAATGGCTCCTATCCCGTGTCCAAGCATGTTTGAGGCTCCGTTGAAAAACATAGTCCATGCATCTTCTTTGGTCTCTTCGTGTTCAATGTGCATGATATGTTCGTCGGGAAAATTGTCTTGCAGGGACTGATACTCATTCATTGATCCATGTGCTAGATAGTCTTCTAGGGGACTGTCTTTAATAGCTTTCTGGGTGACATGAACGATGTCGAATTCTGAGAGGAGCACTTGCCAGCTAGCTATTCTTCCAGTCAAGATGGGTTTCTCGAAGAGGTACTTGATTGGGTCCATTTTGGAGACCAACCATGTCGTGTGTCGAGCCATGTATTGTCGGAGACGTTGAGTTGCCCACACCAATGCACAACAGGTTTTTTCAAATGGTGTATAACGGGTCTCATAATCTAGGAACTTTTTGCTGAGATAGTATATGGCTCGCTCCTTTTTCCCTGTTTCATCTTGCTGACCGAGCACGCATCCCATGGATTCTTCAAGTATTGACAGATATAAGATCAGAGGTTTCCTTCAACGGGTCGTACCAATACTGGCGGATTGGTTAAGCATATTTTGATCTTATCAAATGCTTGTTAGCATTCTTCATTCCACACCATTGGCTGGTTTTTACGCAACAGCTTAAAGATGGGTATACATTTGTCCATTAGTTGTGCGATGAAATGGGCAATATAGTTGATTTGCCCCAAAAATCCTCTGACCTCCTTTTCTGTTCTTGGTGGGGGCATTTCCAAAATTGCCTTGGTTTTATCAGGGTCTACCTCGATTTCCTTTTGGCTGACGATGAACCCTAGGAGTTTGCCTGACCATTCTCCGAAAGTACATTTCGTTGGGTTCAATTTGAGTTGATACTTTCGAAGTCGATCAAACAACTTCTTAAGATATCGAATATGGTCCACCTCGTTTCTAGACTTGGCAATCATGTCATCCACGTATACTTCTATTTCTTTGTGGATCATGTCGTGGAATAGTGTGACTATAGCCCTCTGATAGGTAGCCCTTGCATTTTTGAGCCCAAAAGGCATTACCCTATAGTAAAAGGTGCCCCATGGTGTGATGAAGGAGGTTTTTTCCCTATCCTCGACGGCCAACTTAATTTGGTTGTACCCCACATATCTGTCCATGAAGGAATAAAGTGTGTTTGTAGCGGTGTGACCTACTAGTGTGTCAATATGTGGCAGAGGGAAGTCATCCTTTGGACTTTCACGATTTAGGTCCCTATAGTCCACACATACTCTGACTTTACCGCTTTTCTTGATAACAGACACTATGTTTGCTAGCCATTCGGGGTATTTGGATACTATTAGGAAGTTGGCGTCTAATTGTCCTTGTACTTCCTCCTTAATCATCAAGGACCAATCCAGTTTGATTCTCCTGAGCTTTTGTTTCACCGGCCAAAATCTCTCTTTCAAAGGTAAACGATGTTCCACTATGCTTGTTGATGAGTCATTATTTTCCCGCATTTTCTTATCTTTATGTACTTATCTTAATTGGTGCATTGTGTTTAATTGTCTATTATTAGTGCATTTTCATTGATTGGGCTTCATTGGGCCATTATTCCAAATTTTGCTTAATTTAGCATTAATTGGTCTAATTTTCGTTTCTAATTATATTTTAGGTATTTTTGGTGAAACAATTTTGAAGTATGGACATTAATATTGAGATGAAGAGAGTTTCCACATCATTGCCATGTCAACTGCCACATCACCTGCCATGTCAGCTACTATTTCCACATCATATTAATGATTGCCACGTCAGCTAGGGTTTGTTTGATGTGTAATCCCATATGGGCCAGCTTGGGCCCATTCCTTGGGGACTCTAGGGTTAGGGTAGGCTGGTATTTTTAGAGGAGCAATAGGAGGAGGAGACAGGCAGCCACTGTAGTTCTGTTTCACGTTTGTTTTCATGCTGGTTTTCTCTGCATTTTAATTTGGACTGCTCAAGGCTCATTAAAAGTTTGGTTCAATTTCGTTTTCTGCTGCCATGAAACCACCACACAGCCACCTTTCATCTTCTGCAATTTATATTCAAGTTTGTTTACTCTTCTGTCATTATTTTTAATTTCTTGTTTCGATTTTAATTATGTTTATCCTATTGCGTTTTCAACTTTCCATGGATAGCTAAATCTTTTTATTGATTTTCTGAGAAGAATGCAAGTAGATCTTTGAGGTTTTGTTCTTCAATTTCATTTTGTTTGTTCTCTTAACTCTTCATCTTCTAATCTCAGTGTTGAATTATAATCTGTTTATGCTTAATAAATCGAAACTAATATCACAGTTTGCTTAATTCTGTGTTAGAGATGAGATTATGTGATGTATGCAATGCTTAATTGTATAAGGATAATTTAGGGTTAATCTTCGCTTAGTTGGTTAATTTCATGTTGGAATAAGGGTTAAGGAAAATTTGGGATTAATCTTCGCTTAGTTGGTTAATTTCGAATTGAAACAAGGGTTAAAGCTAATTTGAGATTAATCTTCGCTTAGTTGATTAAATTCGAATTAGAATATAATTTGGGATTTATTTTCGCTTAGTTGGTTAATTTCGAATTAATTTCGTAATCTAGGATAAGTGACACTCGTATTAGAATCAGAAATCAATTGCATTTTAATCTGTTTTTAATCCGCATTTTTTATAATCTGCTTTTGTTCTGTTTCATCTAATATTTTAATTTTGAAAAACTCCCTTTTTTTGTTATTGTTCTAAATTTAAAAATTGATAAGCTTTGATAGAAATTTGTGGTCTTTAGGAGACGACCTAGGAAAGCTTCCTAAAACTACATTTATCTCGTTTTAATTATTTGACCGAAGTACGACATCAATCAAATTTGGCGCCGCTGTCTGGGACCAAGATTTTTGTCTAGGTTTTCAATTTTTATTTTTTTATTTTCTATTTCTGTTTTCATTTTTTTTTGTTTTTTTTTTAATTTTATTTAAATATTTTATTTGATTTTTAGTTATTTAAATATTTTATTTGATTTTTAGTTATTTAAATATTTTATTTGAGTTTTAGTTATTTGAATATTTTATTTGACAACTAGTTTTAAATATTTTATTTGATTTTTAGTTATTTAAATATTTTATTTGATTTGTTGTTATTTGAATATTTTATTTGATTGTCAGTTATTTAATATTTTATTTGGTTTGTTGTTATTTGGATATTTTATTTGAATTTTAGTTATTTAAATATTTTATTTGATTTTTAGTTATTTAAATATTTTATTTTATTTTTAGTTATTTAAATATTTTATTTGATTTTCAGTTATTTGAATATTTTATTTTATTTGTCTGTTATTTGGATATTTTATTTGATTTTTAGTTATTTAAATATTTTATTTGATTTTCAGTTATTTGAATATTTTATGTGATTGCTAGTTTTAAATATTTTATTTGATTTTCAATTATTTGAATATTTTATTTGATTTGTTGTTATTTGGATATTTTATTTTATTTTCAGTTATTTGAATATTTTATTTGATTTTCTATTTAATTTAGCATTCTTACTTCTCCTAATACTATTTTGATAGCCCACTGTTGTTCTAAAACTCTTTTGGGTTAAAAATAAAAATAAAAAAATAAAAAATAAAAAATAAAAAAATAAATAATAAATATAAATAATAATTCAAAAAATAATTTCATCTCTAATTTGTTTTTCTAGCTTTATTTAAAAAAAATTATAATTTCCATTCTCATAGGAAACTCTGCATATAGCTTGGTAGTGTGAGAGTGCATGTCTAGGAGGGTTCTCGCTAGGAAAGACTTGGTACTTAAGTGTGTCCATTAGTGACCCACCTCTCTTTCTTGGGAACCCACCTGCTGTACTTATTCACTGGCCTACCGTTGTCATTCTAGTAAATAATTGATTTCTTTTTAGAATTTTTTTTAACTCTTGGGAAATACATGAATTGTTGAATATAGTGCATGACTAGGAGCAATCCCGACCTTTTACAACCTTTTGATCCCGAGATAGACAGTAACCTTTCATAGATTAGTTAGACATTCTAAGAATTCATCTCTTGAGTCTCGAACCATTAGATAGTCATAGTGAGAGTACTGCACCTAATATACCTTCTTCTGATAATTTCCAAACTAATAACATGGGTGATCAACCTATTGGACCTCGTGAGAGGACTCTTAGGGAGATGGTTGCACCTGATTTCACTTATGCAAATTTATGTATCCAATACCCTGAAGAGGATGTACCATTTGTGCTTAAAACTGGACTAATCCATTTGTTTCCAGAGTTTCATGGTCGTGTAGGTGAGGATCCACACAAGCATCTCAAGGAGTTCCATGTAGTCTGCTCCACCATGAAGCCACAAAATGTTCCTGAAGATCACATATACCTGAAGGCTTTTCCTTTCTCTTTGGAGGATCTTGCCAAAGACTGGTTGTACTACTTAGCTCCTGGTTCCATAACGAGCTGGGATGATCTGAAGAGAGTCTTTCTAGAGAAATTTTTCCTTGCTTCCAGGACCACTGCCATCAGGAAGGATATATCAAGTATCAGGCAACAAATGGGAGAGAGCTTATACGAGTATTGGGGGAGGTTCAAGAGACTTTGTGCAAGTTGCCCTCACCACCAAATATCAGAACAACTACTATTGCAGTACTTTTATGACGGGATGAACACAATGGATAGGAGTATGATAGATGCAGCTAGTGGAGGAGCTTTAGGAGACATGACACCTACTGCTGCTAGAGGTTTAATTGAGAAAATACCGTCCAATTCCCAGTAATTTAACATGAGGAGTGATGCCATAGTCCTTAGAGGTGTACATGATGTGGGTTCATCAGATTTAGTGGAGAAGAAGCTAGAAAGTAAGATTGATGCCCTCACCACCCTAGTCTCCCAACTTGCTGCAAATCAGAGACCTGCACCACCTGCAAGGGTTTGTGGCATTTGTACTTCAATTGAGCATCCCAATGATTGCTGCCAATTATTGCATGAGTTTACAGGTTCTGGAGCTCCACAAGCTTATGCAGCGAACATTTTCAATAATAGGGCTCCGAACCAACAACATAATTCTGACCTCTCAAGCAATAGATACAATCCAGGGTGGAGGAATCACCCAAATCTGAGATGGTCCAATCAGCAGAACCAACAGCAGCAGAAGCCTTTGCCACCACCACCATTTCATAATTTTGTTGGTCCAAGCAGACCTTATGTGCCTCCACCAATGCAACAACAATATCAGAGGCAGCAAAATGAAGCACCAGCTCCTCAACCTTCTTCACCTTCATTAGAGGAATTGGTCAAACAAATGGCTGAGATGAACATACAGTACCAACAGAAAAATGATGCCTCCATTCAAGGTTTAGCCAACCAGATTGGTCAACTAACTACCGCTGTGAATCAATTGCAAAATCAAAATTCGGACAAGCTCCTCGCACAGACCGTGGTTAATCCTAAGAATGTGAGTGTCATCACATTGAGGTCGTGGAAACAGATTGACATACCCACTACAACACCTCCACCCTCATCTCGTAGCCGCCTTAGTTCTTGCACCCGAGCAACCAGTTGGTAGCCGAAAATTGCATATAGATGGACCTTCTTCCAGCCCCGCTTCGACCTGCAACAACCTCCTATCCCTCTTCCATTCCCTCCCAAAGCAATTCCAAGCAAAAAGATGGAAGAGGTCGATAAAGAGATTCTAGAGACCTTCGGGAAAGTTGAGGTGAACATACCTCGCTTGATGCCATCAAGCAAATTCCCGGATATGCTAAATTCCTGAAGGAGTTGTGCACCCACAAGAGGAAGATGAAGGGCAGTGAGACAATCAGCATGGGCGTAAATGTGTCTCGCTTTGATAGGTAAATTTGTTCCTTACATTCCCGAGAAATGTAAGGACCCGTGTACATTCTCGCATACCTTGTATTATTGGCAATAATAAATTTGAGAATGCCATGCTTGATTTGGGTGCTTCAATTAATGTTATGCCTTTGTCCATTTTTAATTCTTTATCTCTTGGACCTCTCGCAACCTATGTGTGTGGTGATACAACCGGCAAATAGGAGTGTAGCCCACCCTACAGGTTTCATTGAGGATGTCTTAGTTCGGATTGGTGAACTCATTTTTCCTGCTGATTTCTATGTGCTTGATATGGAGGAGGGATTCTCCCATGGATTTGTCCCAATCATTTTAGGCAGACCATTTTTGAAAACAGCCCGAACCAAGATTGATGTGTATGATGGTACATTGTCCATGGAATTTGGTGATATTATTGTCCATTTCAATATTCTGGATGCCATGAAACATCCATCTGAGTGCCATTCTATTTTTCGTGTTGAGATCATTGATGATGTTATTGATGAGTATGTTTCTGATTTTCATTCCTTACATGCTAGGAAACATTGTTTTCTTTCTTATCTGTATACTTCTTTTGCATGCACCGAATCCAAATCTGATTTTGATATTGACATTGATCTTCATTCTAATCCTGAGTTATATTCTGAATTTAAATCTGATCATATGTCTAATGTTTTGGGTGTTGTACCTCCTATGGATATAAGTTCTTTAGAGTTAGAATGCACTAACCATGTTGCAGGAAGTATACATGAATCTGACTTGCAAGTTGAGGTACAGTCGTGGAACCCATTCTTCTTCCCTCTCTAGTTCTTCTCGTTCAGCCAAGCACCCACTCCGTAACTAAAGACTTTACTAGAAAACCTCAAGTACGCTTATTTGGAGGATGATGAGAAGTTTCCAAGTGATCATTTCCACCTCCCTTGATGTTGTTCAAGAGGAGAAACTGTTGCATGTTCCGAAAAGGCATAAGAAAGCCATCGGCTAGACCTCGACGGACATTCCTGGTATCAGCCTCATCCACATGCATGCATAGGATATTATTGGAGGATGGAGCCAAACCAGTGAGACAGACCACGAGACGACTCAACCCCGTGATTTTGGATGTTGTGAAGAAGGAGGTGACCAAACTTCTTCAGGCTAGGATCATCTATCCTATATCGGATAGTCAGTGGGTGAGTCCAGTCCGTGTGGTCCCCAAGAAGATAGGCCTCACCGTTGTGAAGAATGAGAGGGATGAGCTCATTCCCACCGTAATACAAAACAGCTTGGAGGGTCTATATCGACTACCAAAGGCTCAATCAGGCAACACGGAAGGATCATTTTCCACTGCCTTTCATTGACCAGATGCTTGAGCGTCTGGCAGGTAAATCTCATTACTCCCTTCTGGATGGTTTCTCTGGTTATTTTCAGATCCATATTGCTCCTGAGGATCAGGAGAAAACCATATTCACCTGTCCCTTTGGCACTTTTGCCTATAGGA
This sequence comes from Sphenostylis stenocarpa, assembly GCA_963425845.1. Taxonomy (NCBI): domain Eukaryota; kingdom Viridiplantae; phylum Streptophyta; class Magnoliopsida; order Fabales; family Fabaceae; genus Sphenostylis; species Sphenostylis stenocarpa. The sequence continues at coordinate 20,042,505 of OY731403.1, forward strand.
GAATGCCTTTTGGCCTATGCAATGCCCCTGGTACCTTCCAGCGGTGTATGCTTAGTATCTTTTCAGATTTCCTTGAAAATTTTATAGAGGTGTTTATGGATGATTTCACTGTGTATGGATCCTCGTTTGATGCATGCTTAGATAATTTGGATAGAGTGCTTATTAGATGCATTGAAACTAATCTTGTTCTGAATTTTGAAAAATGTCACTTCATGGTAGAACAGGGTATAGTTTTAGGGCATATTATTTATAGTAAGGGCATAGAAGTGGATCTTGCAAAAATCTCTATCATTTCACAATTGCCTTACCCCTCTTGCGTGTGAGATGTTCGATCTTTTCTTGGCCATGCAGGTTTCTACAGGCGGTTCATTAGAGACTTCAGTAAGAAAGCCCTTCCACTATCCAATCTGCTTCAGAAAGATATTGAATTTGATTTTGATGACAGGTGTAAAAAGGCATTTGACTGCCTCAAGGAAGCATTGACCACCACTCCTATCATCCGGCACCTGATCGGACAGTCCCATTTGAGTTGATGTGTGATGCATCTAATTATGCATTGGGGGCTGTCCTAGCACAGTAGAGTTGATAAGCCGCCTCGGGTAATATATTATGCTTCCAGGACTTTAGATGTCGCCCAAGCAAACTATACCACCACCGAGAAAGAGCTTCTTGCCATTGTGTTTGCTCTTAATAAATTTAGATCATATTTTCTTGATTCTCGTGTTATTGTGTTCACCGACCATGCAGCTTTGAAGTACCTACTAAAGAAGGCCGAGTCAAAGCCTCGATTGATCGTGTGGATGCTCTGGCTCCAAGAATTTGATTTGGAGATCCGTGATAGGAGTGGAGCACAAAATTTGGTTGCGCACCATTTGAGCAGTAATAGAGAGGTGTGCCGATGATGCTTCACCAATCCGGATGACTTTCCCGACGAGGGTTTGTTTGCACTTTCTCGCTTCTTTTCCAACACCTTGGTTTGCAAACATTGTTAATTATCTTGTAGCTTTTGTTTTTCCTCCCTTAGCATCGAGAGCTCAATGTGATAAACTTAAGAGCGATGCTAAGTATTATATTTGGGATGACCCGTATTCGTGGAAGTTGTGCAGTGATCGGGTTACCAGGAGATGCATTCCGCACCATGAGATTGACTCTGACTCCGCAATTTTGTCATTCTTCTCGCAACCGAGTGGTCATCTTAGCATTCGGAGGACAGCTCGCAAGGTGCTTGACTCGTGGTTTCTATTGGCCCACTATCTTCAAGGATGCGTTGAGAATTTACAGAGACTTGTGAGCAAGTGTCGAGAGCAGGAGGGTCCCTTACATGGAGACAAGCAGATGCCCCAACAACCCATGTTGTTTTGTGAGGTGTTTGATGTCCGGGGTATCGATTTCATGGGTCCTTTCCCTGTTTCTTTTGGTTTTTATTATATTCTCCTTGTTGTTGATTATGTTTCAAAATGGGTGGAATCCAAAGCCACCAGGACTAATGATGCTCGAGTTGTTGTGGATTTTGTTAGATCTAACATCTTTTGCAGCATTTGGAGTACCCGTAGCCATTATTAGTGATCAAGGCACCCATTTCTGTAACAGGTCCATGCAGGCCTTGCTCAAGAAGTATGGGGTTGTTCACAAAGTCTCTACACCTTACCACCCCCAAACTAATGGGCAGGCTGAAATCTCAAATAGGGAGATAAAGAGGATTTTAGAGAAGATTGTCCAGCCTAACAGAAAGGATTGGAGCAACAGACTGGAGGATGCTCTTTGGGCGCATAGGACTGCTTACAAGGCACCTATAGGTATGTCTCCCTATTGAGTTGTCTTTGGTAAGCCATGCCACCTACCAGTGGAGATAGAGCACCGAGCATATTGGGCTATGAAATCATGCAACTTCTCACTTGATGAAGCTGGAGAGGAGAGGAAGCTACAAATCAATGAATTGGATGAGATCCGTTTGGAAGCTTATGAGAACTCCATGTTCTACAAAGAGAAAACTAAGAGATTTCATGATAGCTCCATAGCTAGGAAGGAGTTCTTTGTTGGTCAGCAAGTGCTATTATACAATTCCAGATTGGGTCTCATGGGTGGTAAGTTGCGTTCAAAGTGTATTGGACCTTTTATTGTTACTAATATTTATCCTTATGGTGCAGTTGAAATTAAAAGTGAATCCACAGAAAAGAGCTTCAAGGTTAATGGCCATCGACTGAAACCATTCCTTAGCAATCCTTCTCTAGTGGATGTAGTTGTGGAGGAGATATCCCTGATTGATCCCACTTACCTTCCACCATGACTTAGGGAGTTCTCTTTTTCCTTCTCTTTACTTTTATTGCACTTGTCCAATTGGTGATTTGATTGCTTGACTTGATGTTATGCTACATTGGGACAATTTGTAGTTTAAGTGTGGGGGAGACTGTTCTTTGTTTAGGATTTTTAGTTTTCTTTGTATTTCAGGTTCGTATTTTGTGTACAGTTTGCATGTTTCTTTTGGATCTCTGGGTTTTGTTTAGGTTTTGGGCACTTTCTTCACTCTTGGATAGGAGTTGCTTTATGCTGTTTAGATTGAAATCCCTGTTTTTCTCTGCTTGTCAAGATGGTTACGATGTTTGAGAGGTTGAATTGAAGGCGACAATCTTACCCTTTGTGAGGAATTGAGCCACTACCTATTCTTTCTTGAGTGTTATGCCTCTTGATTGCTTGCGCAATAGCCTTGGCTTGACTCTGATTGATACTTCTTGATTCACATGCATGTTTGCAGATGATTAAGGCATTTTTGTTCTGATTAGCCTCTAGCCAAATGAGCCTACCTTGAATTAATTCCTTTGATAGTCCCTTTGAGCCTATGTTTCCCTTTATTTCTTTTGAAGCTCATTAAAAGCCTTAAGTGAAAAACCATGATTACCTTAACCTTAGGAAATTTTTGGAGCTTTGGAATTGTTTTGGGAATAAGTTAATGAATAAGTGTGGGGGTGCATTTTGTATTTCATTGGATGATGTACTCGGCTAGTTGGTTACCTCGTCGTATGCATTTTTGTGTTTTCCTTTCAAGTGTATTTCATGTAGTTTAAAAAAAAAGAGAAAAAAAAAGAAAGGAAAGTTGTGGTTGAGGTAAAGGCAGTAGTGGAGGTTTGATATTAGAGGTTTTTGGGCATGCATCTTGTGCTTATTTTTTACTTATTCCCCATTGCTCCTCTAGTTCCTCTGGTTCGCAGCTACTTATCCCATATGATATCCTCTACCTTGTCCCTACCCCCATTACAGCCTGAAAAGACCTTTTGATCTTTTTTGTGCATGTGGGTTGGGTGTTGAGTTTAGAGGCTTGCCAAGTCTATCTGTTGTTTGCTTTTCTTGAGTATTTTGAGAGTATACAGTAGCCTAGACACATGAGAGATACATTGCATCTTGTGAGGTTTTGTCACTTTGATTCACCTTTTGACCTGATTGACCTCTTGCCAGGTTTTGAAATGCTTGGATGATTTCCATGAGTATCTGGTTTCTCTGACTCTTTGTGTGTTGGATGTTGTCTACTCCTTTTTTTCCCAGGATTCATTAAGGATTGTGTAAATTTGTTTGTGTTTTGTGTGTCTTCTTATTCTTGCTCCTTTTTGTTGTGTCACTCTCTTCGATGTCTTTGGAATTGCTCCTTGCTTTGCTTCTTGATTTTGCCCAGGAGTGCAAAAGGCTAAGTGTGGGGGAATTTGATGAGCCATTATTTTCCCGCATTTTCTTATCTTTATGTACTTATCTTAATTGGGGCATTGTGTTTAATTGTCTATTATTAGTGCATTTTCATTGATTGGGCTTCATTGGGCCATTATTCCAAATTTTTCTTAATTTAGCATTAATTTGTCTAATTCTCATTTCTAATTATTTTTAGGTATTTTTAGTGAAACAATTTTGAAGTATGGACATTAATATTGAGATGAAGAGAGTTTCCACATCATTGCCATGTCAACTGCCACGTCACCTGCCATGTCAGCTGCTATTTCCACATCATATTAATGATTGCCACGTCAGCTAGGGTTTGTTTGATGTGTAATCCCGTATGGGCCAGCTTGGGCCCATTCCTTGGGGACTCTAGGGTTAGGGTAGGCTAGTATTTTTAGAGGAGCAATAGGATGAGGAGACAGGCAGTCACTGTAGTTCTGTTTCACGTTTGTTTTCATGCTGGTTTTCTCTGCACTTTAATTTGGACTGCTCAAGGCTCATTAAAAGTTTGGTTCAATTTTGTTTTCTGCTGCCATGAAACCACCACATAGCCGCCTTTCATCTTCTGCAATTTATATTCAAGTTTTTTTTACTCTTCTGTCATTATTTTTAATTTCTTGTTTCGATTTTAATTATGTTTCTCCTATTGCATTTTCAACTTTCCATGGATAGCTAAATCTTTGTATTGATTTTCTGAGAAGAATGGAAGTAGATCTTTGAGGTTTTGTTCTTCAATTTCATTTTGTTTGTTCTCTTAAATCTTCATCTTCTAATCTCAGTGTTGAATTATAATCTGTTTATGCTTAATAAACCGAAACTAATATCACAGTTTGCTTAATTCTGTGTTAGAGATGAGATTATGTGATGTATGCAATGTTTAATTGTATAAGGATAATTTGGGGTTAATCTTCGCTTAGTTGGTTAATTTCATGTTGGAATAAGGGTTAAGGAAAATTTGGGATTAATCTTCGCTTAGTTGGTTAATTTCGAATTGGAACAAGGGTTAAAGCTAATTTGAGATTAATCTTCGCTTAGTTGATTAATTTCGAATTAGAATATAATTTGGGATTTATCTTCGCTTAGTTGGTTAATTTCTAATTAATTTCGTAATCTAGGATAAGTGACACTGCATTAGAATCAGGAAATCAATTGCATTTTAATCTATTTTTAATCTGCATTTTTTATAATCTGCTTTTGTTCTGTTTCATCTAATATTTTAATTTTGAAAAACTCCCTTTTTTTGTTATTGTTCTAAATTTAAAAATTGATAAGCTTTGATAAAAATTTGTGGTCTTTGGGAGACGACCTAGGAAAGCTTCCTAGTACTACATTTATCTATTTTAATTATTTGACCGAGTACGACATCAATCACTTGTAGCGAGCCCGGGCATGTCATGATAGGACCAGGCGAACACATCCACATATTCTTTGAAAAGTTGTATCAATCCCTCCCTGATGTTACTATCAATTTGGGTGCCGATATTTATTTCTTTCTTATCGTCTCCTTGTCCCAAATTTATGGTCTCTGTTTCTTCTTGATGTGGTTGTATGATGCGCGTTTCTTTCTCTAGCATTCTTTGCATGTCCGGGAAAATGGTCCCCTGCTCACTGTCGGACTCGACCCATTCACCTTCGGCTTCCGGGTCCCACAAAGATTCATCAATCATAGACATGATGTTTTTTTTAGGTTCTGTTTTAGTCATATTGTTCAATTATTTTTGGAAGAATAATAAATAGAAGAGGGAAAAGAATAAGAATGAATATGATGAAAGATGCTTCATGTATTAAAAAAGAAAGTGTATTTACATGCCCTTTTAGTCAGTGTTCCCGTGGCCACGGGCGGGGACCGTGGGAAATACAAGAGAAAGCTTAAAAAAAAGGAGCCCTAAGAGTTGATCCTCCCAATCCTTCCCCTCTTTCACTCTGGTTTCGACAGAGGTTTGGCGTCCACATCAGAGGCAGAGGCGTCAAAAGTTATCCACCCGGCGTCGATTAGCTCTTGGACCTTATACTTATGGGTCAAGCAGTTCTCTATTGAATGTCCGGGTGAACCTGAGTGGTAGTCGCATTTCTCGTTTGGTTTATACCACTCGGGATAAGGAGACTCTATCTTTTTGGGAGGGGCACAGGCCAGGAGATTGGCTTCTAGCAGCTGGGGCAGCAACTTCCCATAGGAGGTTGAGATAGGAGTGAACTTCCTCTCTTTTTTGCGCGGCTGCCAAACCGTCTGTGGAGCGGAAGAAGGAGTAGCGAGGTTAATCGCATGCACAGTTTCCTCCTTCTTGCCGGAGGGTTTTCTGAACGAGACGCCAACATGGGAAGATTGCGCTATCTTCCCACTTCTCAACCCTTGCTCCACTCTCTCCCCTACGGTGACTATGTCTAAGAAAAGGTTAGATGTACTGGCTATCGCCTTGTCGTAGTAAGCTCCTGTCAGTGAGTATATGAACATAGCCACCATCTCCTTATCCGTTAGCGGGGGTTCTATCTGGGTAGCCATCTCCCTCCACCTCTGTGTGTATGCTTTGAAGGACTCGTCGCTCCTTTTGCTTAAAGTCATAAGATCTAACCTGTCAGGGGTCAGATCGATGTTGTATCGGTAACGACGAAGGAAGGCATCAGCCAATTGCTTTCAGTTTTGGACCTGCCCCTTTTCCAACTGCATGTACCAATTGAGGGCTGAGTCAGCTAAGCTCTCCTGGAAACAGTGGATCAGGAGTTTCTCGTTCTCGGCATGTGCAGCCATCTTACGATAGTATATTGTAAGATGGTTCTTGTGGCAGGTTAGTCTAGCATACTTGGGGAAATCTGGGACCTTGAATTTCGGCGGGAACTGGATGTTCTTGACCAGACACATGTCTGCCACCTCTTTGACATCAAAGTCGTGTCCCTCTACTGCCTTTAGCCTCTCCTCCAAGGCAAAGATTTGTTGCTTGGACACCTCCGAGGTGTGGATGTGCATCGCCCTAGTGTCAGATTGGACAGGAGCCTTCTGCTCGAAGAAGAACTCCTCTTCCTCTTCTTCCTCGTGGCGAGAGGCGCGGTCGCCATGAGTCTCCCCTTTTTTTTGGCTCTGTTGGCGCATGACCTCCATTAATTGTGCCATTTGTTCCCGGAGGGCGCTGACTTCAGCGGTGAGTTTGCGGTTTTGTTCTTCCAACTGCTCCATAGCCTTTGCTTTCTGCGCGTGGGTTTGAATAGGAAGAGGACCAGCCACTTTCTAAGATGCCCAAGAATTTTATTAATAAAAATGAATGATAAGTGTGGGACTAGTATCCTCTAAGACAATGATTTAGGTATCATCCTTTAAGCTTACGCTCTACGGGGTACCCTACCCACCTTGGTGTAATGGTTCCTTCCCTGTCATGGGTTTTGACAAGTATAACAAAGATCACCATATACCTTAGTACATTTGTCCCTTCCCTGTGGATGGTTACAAATGTGTTTGGGGTCTCTTTCGTCTTTGTCTTAGAGATATCTAATGCCCCCTAGCAGGAACATGTTTTATGCATGAGAGAATTTCATTAGAATGATGTTTATGCGTACTTTCCTTTTATTTTCTCTCTTGGTTTTTCCACTTGTGATATGATGCGATATGAATGATTTGACTTTGTCGAAAATCGTTTTATGAGTTTAACATTTTTCATTTATTGGATTTATTTGGTTTTATTCATTTTTATAGCCTTTTATCTCTTCTGTCGGACTGCGTGGCTACTTAGCTTATAAAGAACCTGAAACCAGACTAACTAAAAGACAGACTGTCCGAGATAAAATGGTTTATTACGAAAGAATAATCTTAACGTCCCTTATCTCTTCTGTCGGACTGCGTCGCTACTTAGCTTACAAAGAACCTGAAATCAGGCTAGCTAAAAGGCAGACTGTCCAAGATAAGGGTGTTTATTGCGAAAATATTTTTGTGATTTTTCTATTTTTTTATCCGTTGTTTGGTTATGCTATGCAATCAAATACAACAAACAAATGCACACACAATTCACTCATCCGCGAACAAGTAGGATGACGTTTTAGTTACGAGGTAGGGGTATCCTGCAGAAGAGTGCATATTCAGGGTAGTTCTATTTTTCTCACCAAGGTCAGACCCCCAAGGTGCCCCCATTATAGGTTCCCCACTCTCCAGCCTTCCGACCATGCATGACACTAAGGTCGTAGTCAGTCTTTGTGCCAAAAGAGGAAGGTTATCACCTTGAGTGGTGGTTTCCGATCATACAGGTGGACTCATGGCCCTCACTATGGCAAACCGTACCTGCCACCCACTCCTTATGGATTTCTCACTTGCCCCCGGGTATAGGGGGAACTGTTGTGTGCAAAGGTTTGTGTACAATTTGTATTTCAAACAATTGTGTAAAATAAACAAACAACAGTTATCAAAGCCAAACAAATAAAACATATTATAAAACAAAGTAGGGTAAAAGCGAAATTTTCAAGTTCATTTATTAAACTGGCCCATCACTAAATGAGATAAACTCTTTAGGTTTCCCCAGTGGAGTCGCCATTTGTCGCCACCGTCAAAAGAGGCGGTCAGAGTGACGCGATGGTTTCCGACTTCGACTCGCATTTTAAAGTAATGTTACAACACCTTTAGGTTGTCCGATAACCGGGCTGGATCTAAAGGCGAGGTTTTCGAAAATGGGTTCTGGAGTCGCCACCAATGTTTTATCCGAAAACATTGGAAAAGGAGAAAAAGAAGGCGTTGGTTTTGGAAAACCAACTTTGGCCATTATAACCAGAGTTGGGTAAGGGAGTTAGTTACGCGTAGGGAAGGTATTAGCTTCCCTACGACGCCCATTTTGGGTTCCCTATGATGGGTCGTTTATTTCATAAATGAACTTTTAAAATGAAGCTTTTACCCTTTATTTATTTGCGGAAATTAAGGTATCGACTACATGGCCCTAACAATTAATGCACGAATAAATGTAAATAAAAGGTGGTAAAAGAAAGGGAGAAAGTGTGGAAACTTTCGAAGCACGCTTTCGTAATTAAAATTCTTAAAGTAGGATGCTTTTTGGAAATCCCTCACTCTACAACGTTAGTCGTTCTTCCTCGCAACGCTACAGAATAACCTCTAAGAATGCTAAGAAACTCCGAAAATGCTTCGGAGGGATCCTAGAAGAAGAATTTCAAAGAATTACAGAAGGGAAAGTTAAAGAATTTTGTGAAAAGGAGGGGAACGTGCCCTTCTTTTATAGGGATTCACAGCTGTCAGGTCGAGATGGTCGTCTCGCCAAGTGGGACGGTCGTCTTGCCTTTGATAAATGGCGAGATGGCCGTCTCGCCAAACGAGACGACGGTCTTGCCAAACGAGACGACAGTCTCGCCTCGGCGAGTGGCGAGAAGGTCATCTTGTCAAACGAGACGGTGGTCTCGCCATTGGCAAGTGGCGAGACGGTCGTCTCGCCAAACGAGAGGGCGGTCTCGCCCTTTGCCGATGGCGAGATGGCGGTCTCGACCTTCCAGGTGGAATTCCTTATTTTTTCTATACAAAAATCTTTCTACTCTAATATGGGGCCTATTAGTCTATCCTAGGAACCTTTTAGGCCTTGTCCATCTTTGAATTGAAGATCTTTTGCTCTTTATTTTGAGGCCGGACAAGATTTGGGGTCTACATTAACTGATAAAACTTTGGTTTAATCGATTAAAACAGATAACCAAATATTCTTTAAGTGATTTTAATTGATTAATTCGATATTTAATCGATTAATAAACTGGTAGAATATTTTCTAAAACTTTATTAAGTGTTTTTAATCTATTAATTCAAAGATGTATCAGTTAAAATACTGACAGAAGGTTTTCCAAAACTTCTTTACTGAAAATAATCAATTAATTCGAAGTTGTATCGATTAAAATGGCGACATTATATGTTGTAACTGGTTTTAATCGATTATTTCGAAAATGTATAAGTTAATTTTGAGATTCCAAAACATATTAACCGATTAAAAAGCTTTTTAATAGATTAAAAGGATTAGAGACATTTTTATCTCTTTCTAATGACAGAACCTTACGCAGTAGAAATGAAGAAATGATTATACCTATAAGAACAAGATGCAGACTCATTACTCATTACACCTCATAACCCATAAATTCTCTAACTTCATCAAATCTTCCCTTATTCCAAAAAATCTTTGATTTCATCAAATCTTCAAGATCTTCAATCATCATCAGTCTTCCCTTATTTGAGTTAATTCAATATTCATTTCTCCCCCTTTGACTTCATCAAAATCAGAGAAGCATTGGAATTAAAACATGCATAGTGTATTATAGTTTAATGTATTCTGGCCAGCAACCAGCAAAATATTACAGACCCAGTGAAATTTAAATTAAAGAGAGAAAAAAACTGTGATAAAGATTTGACCCCTTTGCCATGACTGGATTTAGTCATCCCAACTTCCTTGATTCATATGCATATCCTCCAATTTTGTGTACAGATCAGCAATTTGATGACCAAGGTTGGAGAATTGAGAACTGGTGTGTTGGAAATGTTGGAAGGTCATCTGCATATGCTTCCTTTGGTTTTCTTGCAACGTTGACATTTGAGAGAGCATTGTACGCTCAAATTGTGAGAGTGGTGTTCCTCCATCAGGTTGAACATAGTATGGAGTGATTTTCAGCAGATTGGGGAACCTCTACTGCTGGAGGAGATGGAACTTCAGCATGCTCAGATTCTTCATCATCTTCATCCTCATTTTCTGACATTTTAACTTCAGTCTTGGAAATCCAATCTTCGTCTACTTTGATGAAGCCCATTTTTTGAAAGGTTGAATCATCAATTTCATTTGTAGATTTTGGAGTTTCTACATACTCTCCTGTGAAATCAACTGCAAAATACTGAAAAAATTTATTAATTAACATAGCATATGGTAAGCGAAAGTCATTGAGTTATTTTGCCTTGATCATGTGATCTTTAATCACAAATATAGTACATAAGAATAAGATCTCCTTCATTTAGCAGAGCATGATATCTCCCCCTAGGTGTAAGCACCCATGCTATTATGAAGGCCAACAACCTCTATTCTAGCTTCATCTTCCCCGCATTCAAAATTCTGTCCGAGTCATTTGAGTTTTTGAGGCAGGAACGGGAAAATTTAATTTTGTTGAAATCTGGAAACTTAGGGACATTCCCCCTGTACACTTTGATTCCAATATCTTGAAGACCAACTACATGTTCCCATACGGAAGGAGTGATTACCATATCAACTCCTTTAACTTGTGACTTGATGCTTGAGCCATTTACTGAGAGATTTGAATAGAAAACACGAACAAGATCTGGCTGGATGTTCCCAGTATATTCCATGAACGTTTTTAGCTTCTGATTCTTTAAATGTCTTCGTAGAGTTGTAAAACCTTCTTCATCGAGCCATGCAAATCGAATATATTTGGGAATTACAAGCTGCTTTTGACTGAATTCAGAGATGAAGGAATTCATCCGATTAATGTCACCATTAAACCAGACTTCTAGGTGACCACCAGGATTTGCAGCAGCAGAGGTATATTCTCCTTTATTTTTCTTCCTCCCAATTTTGGATCTTTTGAACATTCTTGGAGGCAAGAATTAGTAAAAGATTGGATGGAGAAGTGAGGAGAATAGAAGAATAGTTCAAGAAGATGAAGAGTATAACTCTGAGTTTAAGAGAAAGAACCTGGTTTTGAAGAGAAATACAAAGATCAGACTTCAAATGTAGATTATGGAGTCCAAAAGTTAGTCAATGCAATCTGTTGTGTTTTCAGCTTTTCCAATTTCAAATTTTCCCTTGACTGGCTACAACAGTACTGAAATTGGGTGGTGGGTGTGTAGAATACATCAGCCTAATTTGTTCTTTAGAAGGTAGGGTTTACTTGGTCAATGGTGTTGTAAATACTATTGCGAGAAAATTGCAAAGGTTGAATCTTGATTTTGTCTTGCTAACAAATTCCCAAAATTCTGCAAGAAAAAATCTTTGAAATAATTTCCAAGAACAAACTAATCGATTATTTTACCAATTAATCAATTAACTTGATCTGGATATGGGTTAGAAATACAATAACAAAATATTAATCAATTAAAAAGAGAAAGAATCAATTAAATTTGTATCAATTAATGAATTTAATTGATGTAAATCATATTTTAATTGATTAAAATAGAGATGAGAATTGTAAACTGGAAACCCGAGAGCTTTTAATCGATTAATTCAAGGAATAATCGATTAAATAGTACGAATTTATTTTTAGAAATTTTCTTTAAGTGAATTTAATCGATTAAAAGAAAATAATTATGCTTGATTCTCGTTATTTAATTGATTAAAATAATTTTATATGAATTAAATTAATTTGAATGTATGAGTTTAAGTAATGTTTGATGCATCCAAATTCTTAATTCATTCTTGATTTTATAAAAACGATCATGAGCAAGAAGTTTTATGAAAATGTATGCTAATTGTTTCTCAGTTTCTATGAAAAAGATTTCACAATCACCTTTTGAAACATGATCCCTAATGAAATGGTGTATAATCTCAACGTGTTTTGTTGTGGAATGCAGAATTGGATTTTTTGTTAATATGATGGCACTAGTATTATCACAGAGGAGAGGAATTTTATTTAGAATCAACCCACAATCTTCAAGTTGTTGTTTGAGCCATAAAGATTGGGCACAACAACTTCCAGCAACAATATATTTTGCCTCTACTGTTGAAAGGGCAACACAAGCTTGCTTTTTGCTATGCCAAGAAATTAGGCTGCTTCCAAGAAGATGACAGGTTCCACTTGTACTTTTCCTGTCAAGTTTACATCCTGCAAAGTCTAAGTCAGAATAACCAATTAGATTTAGTTTTGACTCACCAGGATACCACAACCCAACATTCAATGTCCCTTTGAGATATTTGAGAATTCTCTTTGCAGTAGAAAAATGGGATTCTTTAGGAGCTAACTGAAATCTTGCACACATGAAAACACTAAACAATATATCATGTCTGCTAGCTGTTAGGTATAATAAAGAACCAATAAGCCCCCAATATTTTGTTTGATCAATTGACTTCTCTTTTTCATCTGCATCAAGATAATAGTTAGTGGACATTGGTGTGGATTCTTCCTTGCAGTGCTCCATTTCAAACTTCTTTAGAAGTTTTGTACAATATTTTGTTTGATAAATAAAGCTTCCTTCCTATTTTTGGTTTACTTGTAATCCAACGAAGTAATTAAGTTCTCCCATCATGAACATTTCAAACTCCCCCTGCATTTCTTTAATAAAATCCTTGCATAAAAATTCATTAGTTGCTCCGAATATAATATCATCAACATATACTTGAACTTAAATGGAATCATTGTTTATTTTCTTAAGAAATAAAGTTTTATCAACAACACCTCTTTGATATCCCTTTGATATGAGAAAATTACTTAATCTTTCATACCACTTCCTTGGAGTTTGTTTTAGACCATACAAAGCCTTTTTCAGTTTATAAAAAAACTCTAGATGAATATGATTTTCAAATCTAGGTGGTTGAGCAACAAAGACTTCCTCATTCAAGTAACAATTTAAGAAGACGCTCTTGACATCCATTTGGTATAACCTGAAATTCTTCATAGAAGCGTAAGCAAGTAAAAGTCTAACAGCTTCTAATCTAGCAACAGTTGCATATGTTTCATCAAAATCAATTCCTTCTTGTTGGTTATATCCTTTAGCAACTAATCTTGCTTTGTTTCTTCTAATGATGCCATTTTCATCCAATTTGTTTCTAAAAACCCATTTTGTTCCAACAATATTTGCATCATCTGGTTTTGGAACTAATTCCCATACATTATTTCTTGTAAATTGATTTAATTCTTCAAGCATTGCATTTATCTAATTAATATCATTTAATGTATCAGTTATAAATTATTTGAGAGACAAAAGCCATGTGATTACAAAATTTATTTAAAGAACTTCTAGTAGAAACTCTCTGATTAATTTGTCCAATAATGTTGTCTATTGAGAGATTTCTTGGAGTCTTCCATTCTTTGGGCAATTGTTCTTCAGATTCTTCAAGAATTTCCTCCTGCTTCTGAAAAGTAGTTGGTTGTGGCAATTTTAACTGATATATTTTATTAGTTAAAAATTCATCATCTACATCATAAACTGAATTTTTTTGCAAATTTAGGTTAAATCCATCAAATTCAACATGTACAGATTCTTCTACTGTTTTAAGTCTTTTATTAAAGATTCTATATGCACATCTATTTAATGAATATCCCACAAAAATCCCTTCATCTGATTTGGAGTCAAACTTTCCAAGATTCTCTTTTCCATTGTTTAAAATAAAGACTTTGCATCCAAATACTCTAAAGTAATTTATATTTGGCTTCTTGCCTTTATAGAGTTCATAGGGGGTCTTTTTAAGAAAATGTCTAATTAAAACTCGATTTAGAACATGGCAAGCAGTGCTTACGGGGTCATCCCAAAAATATTTTGGCAAAGCTTTTTCATTAAGTATAGTCCTAGCTAACTCTTCAAGGGAACGATTTTTCCTTTCAACTACACCATTTTGTTAAGGAGTTCTAGGAGCTGAAAAATTATGCTTAATCCCATATTTTTCACAAAATTTAGCAAAATTTTCATTTGAAAATTCTCCCCCATGATCACTTTGAATATTTGAGATGAAATAGTCTTTTTCATTTTGAATTTGCTTAACAAATTTCTTAAAAGCATAAAAAGTATTAGACTCTAATTTCAAAAACATTGTTCATGTGAATCTTGAGAAATCATCTACAATAACAAATGCATATAGATTCCCACCTAAACTTACAGTTCTTGAAGGCCCAAAGAGATCCATGTGTAAAAGTTCAAGCAGTCTTGAAGTTGAGACAATATTTTTCTGTACAAAAGAACTTTTTGTTTGCTTGCCCTTTTGACATGCATCACATACTTTGTCCTTCACAAACTTCAGTTTGGGTAAGCCTATTACAAGATCTTTAAAAATCAGTTTGTTAAGATGATGCATATGGATATGTGCTAATCTTCTATGTCATAACCAAGAATAATTTTCTTTAGCAATTAAATAGCAATTTTCAGCAGTATTTGTATTTAACATGTATATGTTGATGATTCTCTTACCGGTAATCAATACCTGTTATGAACCTGGTTTAAGTATTAGACAATGTTCTGGCTCAAAGATGACTTGTGACCTTTGTCACATAGCTGAGTGATACTGATCAAGTTATGTTTTAACCCTTCAACCACAATACATTATTAATAATACTTGATTCTACACACTTGATATCCCCTATTCCAAGAATTTTGCCTTTGTTATTATCTCCGTAAATAACAGTCCCACCATTTATGAGTTTCAAGTTTTGAAACTTTGAGATATCCCCGGTCATGTGCTTTGAATAGCCACTATCTAGGTACCAAAGATCTTCAGTTTGTTGTTCCTGTAAAAGAATTTAATATAATCTTGGTACCCTTTTAGAAGATAGTAGAGTCCACTTAGGTTATTTTTAGTAAATTTTTGGGAACCCATTTCATTCTTCCTTTTGGAATAGCATATTTATTAATTTTACAAAATTTAACAAAATACCCCTTTTTCATACAATAGAAACAAGTAATGAATGGTGATGAAACATATTTTCTATATGAAAAATAACTTTTGAAAGCTCTAGTTTTCTTGCCAATTATAGGTGTGAAACCAATACCAGTACCATAGCATTTGTAATTATGAGAATTTGAGTCAGATTTCTTTGTGTACCTTTTTTGGTCCAGATTTGTCTTTAATTTTTTTTGTGAAATCTGTTGAATTTCTTGACCAACAGACCAAGATTCTCACTTTCTTCTTCTGTTTCTTCTTCTGTTTCTTCTTCTATTTCTTCTTCTTTATCTTCCGCTTTGAGAGGTATGCTTTTCCCTTTTTTTTCTGAGAGTTCTTGTTCATTGAATCTTTTTATCTCCATTTCATGCTCTCTAAGCTTTCCAAATAAAGAGGTTGTGGTCATGATGGGTAAGTCTTTTGATTCTGAGATTGCTGTAATTTTGGGCTGCCAAGACCTGTCAAGAAATTTTAGCACTTTAATATTTAATTCTTCTTTGTCAAAAATATTACCAAGACCCATTAAATGATTGATGATGTGAGTAAAACGTTTTTGCACATTTGCAATGCTTTCTTCAGATTGCATCTTGAACAACTCATATTCTCTGATGAGGGTGTGCTTTCTAGCTCTCTTTACATCAGCAGTTCCCTCATGGGTTACCTCAAGAACTTCCCACATTTCTTTAGCAAATTTACATTGGGATACCTTGAAAAATTCATCCATGTTAAGAGCATATGTAATAATGTTTTTTGCAGTGCAATCATGTTGAGTCTTCTTCTTTTCATCATCATTTAATTCAGACCAACCTTTATCAGTGGTAAGAGGACTTTTTTCAATTATATTCCAAATATTCCTATCAATGAATTCAATAAAGATCTTCATTCTAATATTCCAAAATTGGTAATTTGTTCCACAAAATAATGGAGGTCTATTGATAGAAGCTCCTTCAGAAAAAGGTAATTTGTTTTCAGCCATTGAAAGAATTTTAAGGATCGAAAAGCATGAATATCTTTCAAGAACCAACCCTTGATACCAATTGTAAGAAATATAGGTTGAGATCAAGAAGGGGGTGAATTGATCTTTTAAAAGTTTTTCTTAAAATAGAATATTCAGATTATCAATTTGAATGAATAAGAAATCTGATCAAGTATTAAATCAAACAGAACAATAAAAATTGAAAAAGATTCAAACAGAATTTAAAGAACGTAATTAAAGAGAAGAAGAAACACTGAAAATTATATTGGTTCACCCAAACCACTGAGCTACGTCCAGTTCTCAACCAAATTGTGAAAATGGTGAAGATCTTATTGAATCATAAAATGAAGATCTTGTTGATTTGATGAAGTCAAAGGCTAATCTGATGAAGTCAAAGATTACTTGGGTTAAAAGGGTAGTGTGATTAGTGAGCCTGCATCTATACATAGGTATAATCATTCATATCTCTCTGCTGTATAAGGTTTCATCATTTGAAAGAATTTGAAAATGCCTCTAAAGATGTTTTTAATCCATTAAAAATCAAAGTAATCGGTTAAATTGTTTTTAGCAAATTGTTTTAACTGATATTATATGAGTTTTATCAATTAAAATGTTTTTAAAACTTACATAACAAATTTTTAACTGATAGGTTTTCGAAATAATCGATTAAAACCTTTTCAAACATTCATTGGAACTGTTTTAATCGATACACTTTCGAATTAATCGATTATTTTCATTAAAGGAGTTTTTGAAAACCTTCTGCCAGTGTTTTAACTGATATAGTTTCGAAATAATCGATTAAAATCACTTAAAATGTTTTGGAAAGTGTTATGGCAGTATTTTAATCGATACAAACTCGAAACAATCAATTAAACTAACTAGAAGTGTTGTGAAAGATGTTCTGTCAGTATTTTAATCAATGTAAAATCAAATTAATCGATTAAAACAAATTAAGAGAATTTCTGCTAATTGTTTTAATTGATTAAAATTGGTTGTTATCAATTAAAATCACTTAGAAAGTTTTATGAAAATATTTGACAAAATTTTAATCGATTAAATTGCGAATTAATCGATTAAAATAACTTAAGGGATTTTTTACAAAGTTTTTTAATCGATTGAAACGTTGTCGTATCAGTTAAAATAAATCTGGAAAATAATCAAGAACATTTTAACAAATTAAAAGAAGTTTTAACAGATTAATTCAAGACTTTTAATAGATTAAAAGATTGTTTTAACAGATTAATTAAACCAGTAGTTAGAACAAATCTTTATATAAAAAGGATTGCTTCAGTCTTTTAAAATATATCTTTGAGCAATCAATCAAGCAATCATAAGTGAAGTTTTTCAAGAAAGAATCGCGCAGGTTTTGTGGTGTTTTTGAAAGTTCTTTCTTGAGGCAGTTTTGCATTTTTTTGTGAAGAAACTCATTCTACAAGGACTGCATAATCCGGGTTAGATTATTCTGGTTTCTTCTTTTTCATTTTCTTTAATTCTTTGTTGTCTTGTGAGTGCCTAAAATTGTTAGGCACGGTTTCTGTGGCTAGAATTTGGCTGCAGGTTGGTTCAAGAACTGGAAGTTGTTTCTTGGTGAAGGTTTAGGTGCAAGGACTGGAATTTTGGTTCTTATGGTAGATTGGGTGTGTGATTGGATTCTGTAATCTGTAAAACATTCAATCTAGTGGAACTCAGCTGGAATTTGGCTGAAAACTGGAGGTAGCCCTGGGATTGGGTGAACCAGTATAAATCTTGGTTGTATTTCTCTAAACCTTACTTTCTTTAATTCTGCTGCTGCCTTTATTTTAATTGCTTGTTTTTCTTGATTCAAGAATTGGTCAGAACTCTTAATCTTTGAAATAAATAATCTGTAAATTGCAAAAATCTTTCAAAGATCAATTCACCCCCCCTCTTGATCTCAGCCTCTTTTTCTAACAATTGGTATCAGAGCAAGGTTCTTAAAAATTACTCAAGTCTTTCGATCCAAATGGCTGAAAACAAAGTTTCTGAGGGTGCTTGTACTAATAAAGCTCCATTGTTTTGTGGTACAAATTATTCATTTTGGAAGATAAGGATGAAGATCTTTATTGAATCTATTGATATAAATGTTTGGAATATTGTTGAATAAGGATCTTCTGTTTTTAATAGAGAATGGTCCAGCTTGAATGATCATGAAAAGAAACAAATTCAAGATGATTGCACTGCCAAGAATATTATTACATTTGCACTTAACAAAAATGAATTTTTCAGGATATCACACTGTCAAACTGCCAAACAAATGTGGGAAACTCTTAAGATGGCTTATGAAGAAACTCCGGAAATATGTTTGATGGCTAATTCGAAATCCCAAACATCCAGTGTAAGTTCTGACTCTTCAACAAGTATTATGAATTATAGTTCATTACAAAATGCCTTCTATGAAATGCATGCAGTAGCAAAAAGATTAGAATTTGAAAATAAAAGATTAAAGAGCATGAAAAGCATATTAGAAAACAAAATCATTCTTCTTGATAAAGAAACTAAGGATGAAAATCTGAAAATAGGTGATAATAATTCTGATTGCATGTGTAATGATAAAAAAGATTGTGAAAATTGTCCTTAGTTACAAAAGAAATTAGTATATATAATAAAAACTGCATCTAAACTTGCACAAGGAAAAACCAGTCTTGATGTTATACTTGATTCTCAAAAATTGGTTATTGATCGTGGTGGTATTGGTTTCACACCTATTGTTGGAAAGAAAACTAGAGCATTTAAAAACTATTTTGCATACAGTAAATCTGTTTCGTCACCATTCATTACATGCTTTTACTGTATGAAAAGAGGTCATTCTGTTAAGTTTTGTAGAATAAAGAAATATGTTATTCCAAGAGGAAGAATGAAGTGGATTCCCAAGGATTCATTTCATATAACCTGATTGGACCCTATAATTCTATAAAAGGGTACCAGATATATGCTAAATCCGTTTTGTAGGAATAAAATCTGGAAATTCTTTGGTACCTGATCAACAAATATTGTTTCTACATTTATGGACTGGGTATTTTAATTGATGGAAAATTGTTTTAATCGATTAAATTCACTTACAGAGTAATTCAGAAAAGTTATCCGTACAATTTTAATAGATTATTCTATGAATTAATCGATTAAAATGTTCCCAGAATTTTAGTATAGATTTATCATCTTTGTTTTAATCGATTAAACAGGATTTACATCAGTTAAAATCATTAAAAGGCCAAATTTAATCGATTATTGTTAGAATCGCGCAGCGGAATGTTCGCGTGGTCGGACAAAAACCAAGAGGGGGGGTGAATTGGTTTCTTAATAAAAATTAGGTTTTCAAAATTTTCCCCAAATTTTACCGATTAAAAGCTGTGTAAATGTAAATAGAGAAAGATAGAGAATCTTACACAGGAGATTTATACTGGTTCGAGATCAAAAGACCCTACGTCCAGTTGCTAATCACTCAAACGAGAGGATTAACGCTTGTCACTATAAACAAATTGTTACAAAACAAATTACAATGGAAAAGATAAAGTTAAAGATAACACCTCTCTTGAAATCCACAAGAGATGAAGAACGACTTTCCCCAGAGACGGCACAACACACAATCCACTAAGAACTCCACTTAGTGATTCTTATCGCTTCTAGCCCACACCAGGTTCAGAAAGCCCTGAAGAACAGCTTTCCCCAGAGACGGCACAACACACAATCCACTAAGAAATCCACTTAGTGATTCTTATCGCTTCTAGCCCACACCAGGTTCAGAAAGCCCCCTTTCCTTGCAACAAACAGTTCTCTGGCACTCACATCACTTAACTTTTGTATGGAAAAGGTTGTTCTTCTTTTTTGAGTGCCAAAGGAGAGTTTAAGTAGGGAAATTAGGGTTTAGGAATTGAGGATTTCGAAACTAGGGTTCTTGGTAATTGGGTTTTCGAAAATAGGGTTTGTTTGAAGTTTAAAATCAGAAACAGACTGAAATAATCGATTATTTGAAGTAATAATCGATTAAAACAGAGCCAAATACGTCAGAACCCAATCCTCTCTGGTTTAATCGATTATTTGGTGAAATAATCGATTATCTGTACGGAACTGTACGGAATAATCGATTATTTTGCTGTTTAATCGATTAAAGCAGTGAGTTTTAGACAGAAAATGGTTTTCTCACTGTTTTAATCGATTATATACCTATTTAATCGATTAAAGCCGAGCCTGAATGATAAATTTGAGCATTTTGAAGCTTCTAAGTTACAGACTATGTACCGGCTATCTTAGACTCTAAAATTACAGACTCAATCAAACTAAAACAGAGTTATTACAATACAGAAATCATCAATCTTCAATCTTCAATACTCTAAGTCTTTAAGCTCTTGGATCATCATCAAAATCAACATTCTTCATGATCATTATTTGCAACATCAAGTCCTTGAATGTTCAACAATCTCCCCATTTTTGATGATGATCAAAATTATCTTTTTAAAGCCCTTGTAATAACCTGTTTTATCTGTCATACTAACAAACACATTAAACATACCAGATAAAAATTGAATCATAGGCTTTAAATTTTTCTCCCCCTATTTTGATTATAATAAAAAAGAACTCTACAATAACAATCATAAGAGCTCCCCCTCAAGATATGCATAAGTTGGAGAAGACTCCCCCTCAATCAAGGCATTAAAGAAATATCATATTTTATTGCAGAAACAATTATTCATTACAATCACAAGAAAATAATAATAAAAGAAAATAATCAACAAAATCTAAAATTCTTCACTATCATCATCATTAAAGTGTGCATTAAATCTATTTTCTAAACGGCACACTTTTTCATCTACATCAGATATACGGCGAATTAATTCCTCATGCCGTACACCAGAAAGAGTGAAGAACGATTGCATCCTTTGATTCATGTCAGATAACATATCTTCCATGGATTGTCTTGTTTCTTGATGCGAAGAGGATGTTCCAACACTTTGGATTTGGGTAGAGGGAAACTCAGCTGCTGGAGGCATATCTTCATCAGAGTCTTCAATTGCATCACCTTGATTTTGGACGTCATCTTTGTGAACATAGATGTCATTTACCCGCACCATTTGGAGATGAATCAATGTGCTGTCTAGCATCCGGTTCAAGTTATTAGTTCGGACAACTTGTTCACCTTCAACATTTACTCCTTTATATTCAAGAATTCGGGATACAAGAAGAGCATATGGAATTTTGAATGTCAAAGGACAAGCCTAAAATCTAGCACACACACAGACAGAATGCATAATATCAGGTCTACTTGCAGTTAAGTATAATAGTGATCCTATCATACCTCTATACATAGTTTGATTAACTTCCAAACCTGATTCATCCTTGTCTAGATAGCATGAAGTTCCCATGGGTGTGTTAGCTTCCTTTGAGGTGTCCATACCAAACTTTTTGAGGATCTCTTTGCAGTATTTGGTTTGAGAGATGAAAATGCCATCTTTAAGTTGCTTGATTTGAAGTCCAAGGAAGAATGTTAATTCTCCCATCATAGACATTTCAAACTCTCCCAGCATTATCTTAGCAAATTCTACACATAACGAATTATCAGTTGATCCAAAAATGATATCATCAACATATACCTGGACCAATAAGATATGTTCTTTAACTTTCTTTATAAACAGTGTAGAATCAATTTTTCCTCTTGAAAAATCATTTGCAGTTAAGAAACTACTTAATCTTTCATACCAAGATCTAGGAGCTTGTTTCAACCCATATAATGCTTTCTTTAATTTGAAAATATGATTAGGATAATTAAAATCCTCAAATCCAGGGGGTTGCTCTACATACACTTCTTCTTTAATAAAACCATTTAAAAATGCACTTTTTACATCCATTTGATATAATTTAAATTTCATCATAGATGCATAAGCAAGAAGTAGGCGTATAGCCTCTAACCTGGCAACAGGAGCATAAGTTTCATCATAATCTATACCTTCCTCCCGACAATAGCCTTTTGCAACAAGTCTGGCTTTATTCTTTGTTATGTTTCCATCTTCATCAAGCTTATTTCTGAATACCCATTTAGTTCCAATAACTTGATGTGACTCTTCTCTTGGGATTAATTCCCGAGACTTGATTCCTTTCAAATTGGTTAAGTTCTTCTTGCATGGCTATGCACCATTGATCATCTTTAAGTGCTTCCTCAATGTTTTTAGGTTCAATCTGTGACACAAAAGCAACAGACATACAGAAATTTGTCATATTTCTAGTTCTTACCCCTTTTGAGATGTCACCTATGATGTTGTCCATTGAGAGTCCTCTAGGTGATTGCCATTCTTTTGCTAATTGAGGAGTTTGAGAAGGCTCATTATTTTCCAAGTATAGTTCATCAAGGGCTTCTCTTATATACTCATCATCACCTGCAAGTTCTTTATTTGACTCAAGAGGATTTCCCCCAAGGTCTACAATCTCATCAAAGGTAACATGTATAGATTCTTCTATATTTAAAGTTCTCCTATTAAACACTCTATATGCCTTGCTATTTAATGAATATCCTAGAAAAATGCCCTCATCGGCTTTTGAATCAAATTTTCCTAGATTGTCCTTTCCATTATTTAGCATAAAACATTTACATCCAAAAATCTTTAAATGAGCAACATTAGGTTTTCTACCATTAAACAATTCATATGGAGTAAATTTAATAATTGACCTAATGAGCATTCTATTTAAAACATAACATGCAGTACTAACCGCATCAGCCCAAAAATATTTAGGAACATTAGATTCATTTAACATAGTTCTAGCAAGTTCCTCTAATGACCTATTTTTCCTTTCAACTACACCATTTTGTTGGGGAGTCCTAGGAGCAGAAAAGTTATTAATATTCCATTTTCTTCACAATAATTCTCAAACTTTTCATTTTGAAACTCACCACCATGGTCACTTCTTAAAACTTTAATTCTTAGGTCTTTCTCATTTTGAATTTGTTTAGCAAACTTTCTAAAGACCTTAAAAGCTTCACTTTTCATAGTTAGGAAAAATGTCCAAGTATATCTAGAGTAATCATCAACAATTACAAGTCCATAATAATTTCCGCCAAAGCTTTTTATCCTAGAAGGTCCAAATAAGTCTAAATGTAATAATTCTAGGGGTTTTGAAGTGGAAATAACATTCTTTGATTTAAATGATGATTTTACTTGTTTACCCTTTTGGCATGCATCACATAATCTATCTTTTTCAAATTTTAACTTAGGCAATCCAATAACTAAGTCTTTTGAGATTAATTTGTTCAAATGATGCATATTTATATGAGCCGCTCTCTTATGCCATAACCAAGGGTTCTCTTCCTTAGCAACTAAACATGTTATACTAGACTCATGTAAACAATCCAAATCAATCAAATATATGTTGTTATGCCTAATGCCTTTCAATGCTACATTTTCGGAATCTATCAAGTGAATGGTGCAAAATTTGCTTTCAAAGATTACCTTGAATCCTTTGTCACATAATTGGCTTATGCTAAGGAGATTATGCTTTAAACCATCAACAAGAAGCACATCCTTAATCTCCAATGTGTTTGCACCACCTATGTTTCCAATTCCGAGAATCTTCCCTTTGTTGTTATCCCCATAAGTCACATATCCTTGTTCTTTGGCTTTGAAACTCACAAATTTTGATTTATCTCCAGTCATATGTTTTGAGCATCCACTATCAAGATACCACATAGACTTCTTTGATTTGGAAGTTTCCTACAAAACAAGAACATAGTAAACTTAGGTCCCCATAACTTTTGGGTCCTTGGGGTTAGAGACAAACAAATTTATTTAACAATTGGAACCCAAATATATTTGCCTTTAGGAACACCAAAATATTTAATTTTACACCTATTTGAAGTGTGACCTTGTTTCATACAATAGAAGCATGCATTTGAAGTAGTTTTAGAACAAGATACATTATTAACATGACATGCTCTAGTTCCTTTTTCTACCCATACTCTTTTCTTTTTAGTTTTACTCTTTTTCAAAGGAACTCTTTGACTTACATTATTTTGAGCAATTCCCATTTCATGCTTCTTAAGATCATCAATTTCTTTTTCGGCTTTGTCAAGCAAATGGTTAAGAATATTTATGTCATATTCATGCTCTTTACAATTTGCACATGCTAAGTCCTTATTCATCTAAGCATACAATTTTCGTATTGGCTACCTCCTTTTCTTCTAAACATGCAATTTTCAATTTTAAGGACTCATTTTCCTTTTCCGATCTTCTTAGATTCTTCTTTACAACTGTATATTCATCTTTTAAATTCTTAAAGGCAATAAATAATTCATTGTAAGCATTTTGCAATTCATCATGGTCATTTTCATCACTAGAAGATGAATCGGAATCACTAACCTCAAAATCCAAAGATATGTTGTCTTTTGCCAACAAGCAAATGTTAGCTTCTATTTCCATATCACTTGACTCCGAAATCGCGTCACTATCATCGGTTCCTTCATAAGTTACTCTTAGTTTATCCCACATTTCTTGAGCACTCTTACAAACTGATATCCTGTAAAACTCGTCAAGGGTTAAAGCAGATGAAATTATATTTCTAGCCCTAACATCATATTGGGCTTTCCTATTTTCTTCATCCGACCATCTGGAAAATTGTTTTGGAACTTCTACTCCATTTTCAAAAACTTTAGGAATAAAAGGACCGTTTAAAATAGCGTCCCAGACGCCTCTATCAACAGACTCTAGAAAAATTTGCATACGTACCTTCCAGAAAGGATAATTTTGACCCGCAAAAAGTGGGGGTCTGTTGATAGACGCACCTTCGGCAAAAGTTTGATTTTGTCCGGCCATTTTCGAAAATTTGAATGACTATCAAAGCAAGCTCTGATACCACTTGTTAGAATCGCGCAGCGGAATGTTCGCGTGGTCGGACAAAAACCAAGAGGGGGGGGTGAATTGGTTTCTTAATAAAAATTAGGTTTTCAAAATTTTCCCCAAATTTTACCGATTAAAAACTGTGTAAATGTAAATAGAGAAAGATAGAGAATCTTACACAGGAGATTTATACTGGTTCGGATCAAAAGACCCTACGTCCAGTTGCTAATCACTCAAACAGAGGATTAACGCTGTCACTATAAACAAATTGTTACAAAACAAATTACAATGGAAAAGATAAAGTTAAAGATAACACCTCTCTTGAAATCCACAAGAGATGAAGAACGGCTTTCCCCAGAGACGGCACAACACACAATCCACTAAGAACTCCACTTAGTGATTCTTATCGCTTCTAGCCCACACCAGGTTCAGAAAGCCCTGAAGAACAGCTTTCCCCAGAGACGACACAACACACAATCCACTAAGAAATCCACTTAGTGATTCTTATCGCTTCTAGCCCACACCAGGTTCAGAAAGCCCCCTTTCCTTGCAACAAACAGTTCTCTGGCACTCACAGCACTTAACTTTTGTATGGAAAAGGTTGTTCTTCTTTTTTGAGTGCTAAAGGAGAGTTTAAGTAGGGAAATTAGGGTTTAGGAATTGGGGATTTCGAAACTAGGGTTCTTGGTAATTGGGTTTTCGAAAATAGGGTTTGTTTGAAGTTTAAAATCAGAAACAGACTGAAATAATCGATTATTTGAAGTAATAATCGATTAAAACAGAGCCAAATACGTCAGAACCCAATCCTCTCTGGTTTAATCGATTATTTGGTGAAATAATCGATTATCTGTACGGAACTGTACGGAATAATCGATTATTTTGCTGTTTAATCGATTAAAGCAGTGAGATTTAGACAGAAAATGGTTTTCTCACTGTTTTAATCGATTATTTCCCTATATAATCGATTATTTCAGTCTGTTTTTGATTTTAAACTTCAAATTAACCCTATTTTCGAAAACCCAATTACCAAGAACCCTAGTTTCGAAATCCCCAATTCCTAAACCCTAATTTCCCTACTTAAACTCTCCTTTGGCACTCTGAAAAAAAGAACAACCTTTTCCATACAAAAGTTAAGTGCTGTGAGTTCCAGAGAACTGTTTGTTGCAAGGAAAGGGGGCTTTCTGAACCTGGTGTGGGCTAGAAGCGATAAGAATCACTAAGTGGATTTCTTAGTAGATTGTGTGTTGTGCCGTCTCTGGGGAAAGTTGTTCTTCAGGGCTTTCTGAACCTGGTGTGGGCTAGAAGCGATAAGAATCACTAAGTGGAGTTCTTAGTGGATTGTGTGCTGTGCCGTCTCTGGGGAAAGCTGTTTTTCATCTCTTGTGGATTTCAAGAGAGGTGTTATCTTTATCTTTATCTTTTCCATTGTAAATTGTTTGTAATAACTTTGTTTATAGTGACAGCGTTAATCCTCTGTTTGAGTGATTAGCAACTAGACGTAGGGTCTTTTGATCCGAACCAGTATAAATCTCCTGTGTAAGATTCTCTATCTCTTCTCTATTTACATTTACACAGTTTTTAATCGGTAAAATTTGGGGAAAATTTTGAAAACCTAATTTTCATTAAGAAACCAATTCACCCCCCCCCCTCTTGGTTTTTGTCCGACCACGCGAACATTCCGCTGCGTGATTCTAACAATTATTTCTCGTCTTAATCGATTATTATTCTGATATATTTTTCCAGAACAAGATTAATCGATTCAAACTCGAATTAATCAATTAATATTCTGCTTTCAGTACAAAATTAATCGATTACTTCTTCATTTAATCGGTTAGTACTACAACTACACTAATTTCTCTTTCAGGCACAACAAACTGAAGATCTCTAGTACCTTGACAACGACTGTTCTAAACATATGACAGGGGATATTACAAAGTTTCACAGTTTAAAACCAAAGAATGGTGGGACTGTCATCTATGGGGATAATAACAAAGGAAGAATTCTTGGAATAGGTGACATCAAATGCACATAATCAGGTATTATTAACAATGTATTATATGTTGACGGTTTGAAACATAATTTGATCAGTATCAGTCAGCTATGTGACAAAGGACACAAAGTTATCTTTGGACAAGAACAATGTCAAATCATCAAATCAGATTCAGACCATGTATTGATCACTTGTAAGAGAATCAACAACATTTACATGTTAAATACTAACTGTGCCAAAAACTATTGTTTAATTACTAAAGAGAATGATTCCTGGTTATGGCATAGAAGATTAGATCATATTCATATGAATCATCTCAACAAATTGATTTCTAAAGATCTTGTAATTGGCCTACCTAAACTTAAGTTTGTGAAAGACAAAATATGTGATGCATGTCAAAAGGGTAAGCAAGTAAAGAATTCTTTCTCGCAAAAAAATATTGTTTCAACTTCAAGATCGCTTGAACTTTTGCACATGGATCTCTTTGGTCCTTCTAGAACTATAAGTTTAGGAGGGAATCTATATGCATTGGTTAAAGTAGATGATTACTCAAGATTTACCTGGACAATGTTTTTGAAATTAAAATCTAATACTTTCCATATGTTTAAGAAATTTGAAAAATAAATTCAAAATGAAAAAGGCTATTTCATATCTTGTATTCAAAGTGATCATGGGGGAGAGTTTTCAAATGAAAATTTTAATAAATTTTGTGAAAAACATGGTATTAAGCATAATTTTTCTGCTCCTAGAACTCCTCAATAGAATAGTGTAGTTGAGAGGAAAAATCGTTCTCTTGAAGATTTAGCTAGGACAATGCTCAATGAAAAAGCATTACCAAAATACTTTTGGGCTGATGTCGTAAGTACTGCTTGTCATGTACTAAACCGTGTTTTAATTAGACCTTCTCTCAAAAAGACTCCCTATGAATTATACAAAGGCAAAAAGCCTAACATAAACTACTTTAGAGTATTTGGATGTAAGGTCTTTGTTTTAAACAATGGAAAGGAAAATCTTGGAAAGTTTGACTCCAAATCAGATGAAGGTATTTTCTTGGGTTATTCATTAAATAGCCATGTCTATAGAATCTTCAACAAAAGGCTAAATATTGTAGAAGAATCTGTTCATGTTGTATTTGATGAAACTAACCCAGATATGCAGAAAAATTTTGAGTGTAGTACAAATGACGACTTTTTAGCTAATAAAATCAGTTAAAATTACCAGAATCAACTATTTTTTAAAAACAAGAGGAGTCTATTTAAGAATCTAAGAAATAGTTGCCCAAAGAATGGAAGACTCCAAGGAATCTTTCAATAGACAACATCATTGATGAAATAAATCAGGGAGTTTCTACTCGAAGATCTTTAAAAAAATTTGTAATCACATGGCATTTGTATCACAAATTGAACCAAAAACCATATCTGATGCATTAAACGATAACAACTGGATTAATGCTATGCATGATGAATTAAATCAATTTACAAGAAATGAAGTATGGGAATTAATTCCAAAACCAAATGATGTCAATATTGTAGGAACTAAATGGGTTTTTAGAAATAAAATGGATGAAAATGGTATAATTACAAGAAACAAGGCAAGATTAGTTGCTAAAGGATATAATCAGCAGGAAGGAATTGATTTTGATGAAACATATGCTCTTGTTGCTAGATTAGAAGTTGTTAGACTTCTACTTGCTTATGCCTCAATAAAGAATTTCAGGTTATTTCAAATGGATGTCAAAAGTGCCTTCTTAAATGGCTACTTGAATGAAGAAGTCTATGTTGCACAACCACCTAGTTTTGAAGATCATATTCATCCAGAATTTGTCTACAGATTAAAGAAAGCATTGTATGGTCTAAAGCAAGCCCCAAGACAATGGTATGAAAGGTTAAGTAATTTTCTCTTATCAAAGGGTTATCAAAGAGGAGTGGTTGATAAAACTTTATTTCTTAAGAAAATAAATAATGATATTATTCTAGTTCAAGTATATGTTGATGACATCATATTTGGAGCCACTAATGAGTCTTTATGTAAAGGATTTATTAAAGATATGCAGGGAGAATTTGAGATGTCTATGATGGGGGAACTTAATTACTTTCTTGGGTTACAAGTCAAACAACTTCAAGGAGAGAGCTTTCTTCATCAATCAAAGTATTGCACAGAGCTTCTAAAGAAATTTGAGATGCAACATTGCAAAGAGGCATCCACACCAATATCCACCAATTGCTATCTTGATGTTGATGAAAAGGGAAAACCAGTAGATCAAACGAAATATAGAGGGCTTATTGGTTCTTTATTATATCTCACAACAAGTAGACCTGCCATTATGTTTAGTGTTTGTATGTGTGCCAAGTTTCAATCTGCACCAAAAGAATCTCATCTTACTGCTGCAAAAAGGATCCTCAAATATCTCAAAGGAACATTAAATGTTGGGTTGTGGTATCCTGGTGAGTCCAAACTAAATCTAATTGGTTACTCTGACTCAGATTTTGCAGGGTGTAAGCTTGACAGAAAAAGCACCAGTGGCACTTGTCATCTCCTAGGAAGCAGTCTAATCTCATTGCATAGCAAAAAGTAATCATGTGTTTCTCTTTCTACAGCTGAAGTCGAGTACATTGCAGCTGGAAGTTGTTGTGCTCAATCCCTGTGGCTCAAACAACAGCTTGAGGATTATGGTTTAATTCTCAATAAAATCCCTCTTTTATGTGATAATACTAGTGCCATTATATTAATAAAGAATCCAATTCAGCATTCTAGGACAAAACATATAGAAATTAGACATCATTTCATTAGAGATCATGTTTTAAAAGGTAATTGTGAAATTTTCTTTATAGAAACTGAAAAACAATTAGTTGATATATTCACAAAACCTCTTGCTCATAATCGATTTTATAAAATCCGAACTAAATTAGGCATTTTAGATGCATCAAACATCACTTAGTTCTCATTATTGATTATTTTAATTGATATAAACTAGCTTTAATCGATTAATTTCATTAATAATACTGTTGTTCGTATTGTTTTAATCGATTAATTTCGATTTAATCGATTAAATGCTCTCAGGATTTCAATGTACATCTGTCATTCCTGTTTTAATTGATTAAAATGTTATCTGTATCAATTAAAATCATTAACATGATCAATTTAATCGATTATGTCCTGTTTTTAATCGATTATTATTCTGAAAAGGAAATTAAAGGCTTTAGTTAATGATTGTTCTTGTAACATGCTACTAAAGCAAGGTTCCCTTATCTTTACACGTGTTTATTATATTCATTACAAACGTGTTAACGAAGATAAGTTTGAATCAATTTTAATTGATTCTTATATGAATAATACATCTCATTGGTATCATGAAATTCTATTCTTTTTTATTTATTTATTATACTACTTGTTTTTAAAAATAAATTTTTTTGTCATTACATGCTTGTTTTATCCCTCTCTTCCCTATTTTTGATGAAGTTAAAGGGTGAGAAATGATTAATGATTAAATTTTTAAATACTCACTAGTCTAGAGGGAGAAATAATTGATATTAAATACTCACTAATCTATATATCCAAGTGACTTCTTCTGCAGATCAAAATATTTCAAAGAGGTGTTTGTCTTCATCAAATAGGGGGAGACTGAAAGTGATGAAAATCTTATTGAATCATAAAACAAAGATCTTGTTGATTTGATGAAGTCAAAGGCTAATCTGATGAAGTCAAAGATTACTTTGGTTAAAAAGGTAGTGTGATTAGTGAGTCTGCATCTATACATAGGTATAACCATTCATATCTCTCTACTGCATGAGGTTTCATCATTTGAAAGAATTTGAAAATGCCTCTAAAGATGTTTTTAATCCATTAAAAACCAAAGTAATCAGCTTAAATTATTTTTAGCAAATTGTTTTAACTCGATATTATATGAGCTTTATCAATTAAAATGTTCTTAAAACTTACATAACATATTTTTAACTGATATGTTTTCGAAATAATCAATTAAAACCTTTTAAAACATTCACTGGAACTCATCAAGTATTTTAATCGATTAAAAAAATTTAAGGGAATTTCTACTAACTGTTTTAATTGATTAAAACTGGTTGTTATCAGTTAAAATCACTTAGAAAGTTTTATGAAAATATTTGGAAGAATTTTAATCGATTAAATTGTGAATTAATCGATTAAAACAACTTAAGATATTTTTTACAAAGTGTTTTAATCGATTGAAACGTTGTCGTATCGGTTAAAATAAATCTGGAAAATAATCAATAACATATTAATAAATTAAAAGAAGTTTTAACAGATTAATTCAAGACTTTTAACAAATTAAAAGATTGTTTTAACAGATTAATTAAACCAGAAGTTAGAACAAATCTCTATATAAACAGGATTGCTTCAATCTTTTAAAATATATCTTTGAGTAATCAATCAAGCAATCATAAGTGAAGTTTTTCAAGAAAGAATCGTGCAAGTTTTGTGGTGTTTTTGAAAGTTCTTTCTTGAGTCATTTTTGCATTTTTTTGTGAAGAAACTCATTCTACAAGGACTGCATAATTCGGGTTAGATTGTTCTGGTTTCTTCTCTTTCGTTTTCTTTCATTCTTTGTTGTACTGTGAGTGCTTGGAATTGTTAGGCACGGTTTCTATGGCTGGAATTTGGCTGCAGGTTGGTTCAAGAACTGGAAGTTGGTTCTTGGTGAAGGTTTAGGTGCAAGGACTGGAATTTTGGTTCTTGTGGTAGATTGGGTGTGTGATTAGAATTTGTAATCTGTAAAACATTCAATCTAGTGGAACTCAGTTGGAATTTGGATGAGAACTGGAAGTAGACCTAGGATTGGGTTAACCAGTATAAATCTTGGTTGTATTTCTCTAAACCTTACTTTCTTTAATTCTGCTGGTGCCTTTATTTTAATTGCTTGTTTTTCTTTATTCAAGAATTGGTCAGAACTCTTAATCTTTGAAATAGATAATCTGTAAATTGTGAAAATTCACCCCCCCCCTCTTGATCTCAGCCTCTTTTTCTAACAAATTGCAGTTGAGTTCCATTAGATTGAATTTGTTTTTATTACAGACCAAAATTACAAAATAGTCAACCTATACCAAGAATCAAAATCCAGTTCTTTAACCAAACCTGCAACCAAATTCCAGTTGCAGAACCAATCCCCAAACTTCCAGGCACCTATACCGAAATGAATTAAAAAAGGAATTAAATGAAAGAAGAAACTAGAACAATCAAACCCGGTTACACTGCAGATTGAGTTTCTTCATTAGCCAGAACATAAAAATGTCTCAAGAAAGAGCTTTGAAAATTCTCACTAAAAGTTATGCACTTCTCTCTTGAAAATATCTCTACTGATTGCTTGAATGATTTCTAAAAGGTGTTTTTTTTAATGTTAAAGCAAATCTATTTATATAGAGTTTTCTCTAACAAACTGGTTTAATTAATCGATTAAGTCATCTTTTAATCTATTAATTAATCTTGATTCTAACTGTTTTAACTGATAAAAATATCATTTAATCGATAAAAATATTCTTCCATATTTTCCATAATTATTTTAACTGATAAAATTTGGTTTAATCGATTAATATTGTTAACAAAAAATTCTTTAAGTGATTTTAATTGATTAATTTGAGATTTTAATGATTAATAAATTGGCAGAATATTTTCTAAAACTTCTTAAGTGTTTTTAACTGATAAAACTTTGGTTTAATCGATTAAAACAGATAACCAAAAATTATTTAAATGATTTTAATCGATTAATTTGATATTTAATCGATTAATAAACTAGTAGAATATTTTCTAAAACTTTCTTAAGTGTTTTTAATCAATTAATTCGAAGATGTATCAATTAAAATACTAACAAAAGGTTTTCCAAAACTTCTTTACCGAAAATCATCGATTAATTCGAAGTTGTATCGATTAAAATGGCGACATTATATGTTGTAAGTGGTTTTAATCGATTATTTCGAAAATGAATCAGTTAATTTTGAGATTCAAGAATATATTAACCGATTAAAAAGGTTTTTAATAGATTAAAAGGATTAGAGGCATTTTTATCTCTTTCTAATGACAGAACCTTATGCAGTTGAAATGAAGAAATGATTATACCTATAAGAACAAGATGCATACTCATTACTCACTACACCCCATAACCCATAAATTCTCTAACTTCATCAAATCTTCCCTTATTCCAAAAAATCTTTGACTTCGTCAAATCTTCAAGAGCTTCAATCATCATCACTTATGTCATTAAATACAAACAGCGAAAGAGTAATATTGTTGTTGATACTTTGTCTCGAAGACATACATAAAGGAGTTGATGAACATGACATTCATTTTTCATCCATTTATGCTAAATGTCTCAAGAAGCCTTCTGATGGATTCTATGTTTCTGAAGGATACCTATACAAAATTGGAAAATTATGTATTCCTCAAGGATCCATCCGAAAGCTTCTTGTCAAAGAAAGTCATGAGGGAGGTCTCATGGGCCATTTTGGAGTTGATAAAACTCTAAGTTTTCTAAAGAATAAATTTTATTGGCCTCACATGAGAGTGGATGTCCAAAGGTTTTGCTCTAGATGCATAGCTTGTTTACAAGTTAAATCTAAAGTAATGCCTCATGGATTATACACACCCCTCCCAATAGCTAACAACCCTTGGGTTGATATTAGTATGGATTTTGTGCTTGGACTTCCAAGAACCCAAAGGGGAAATGATTCTATCTTTGTGGTAGTGGACCATTTTAGCAAGATGGCTCACTTTATTCCCTGCCACAAAGTAGATGATGTTAGCCATATCTCAAGACTATTTTTTAAAGAAGTTGTAAGATTGCATGGAATACCTAAGACAATAGTGTCCGACAGGGATGTTAAGTTCCTAAGTCATTTTCGGAAAAATCTTTGGGATAGATTAGGAACTAAACTTCTATTTTCAACTACATGTCACCCCCAAAATGATGGGCAAACTGAGGTTGTAAATAGGTCCCTGTCCACATTGTTAAGGGTTATTTTAAAGGACAACAAGAAGTCTTGGGATGAACATCTTCCTCATATAGAGTTTGCCTATAATTGAGTAGTCCAAAAAACTACTAATCTTTCTCCTATTGAGGTTGTCTATGGCTTTAACCCTATTACCCCTTTTGATTTACTATTGCTTCTGGATACTCACTGCTATTTTCATAAAGAAGGAGTATCTCGAGCAATGTTTGTTAAAAGATACCATGAGAAGGTTAAAGAACATATTGAAAAACAAACTCAAAAATATACTGAATATAGCAACAAAGGGAGAAAGAAAATTTCTATAGAGGAAGGGGATTGGGTTTGGTTACACTAAAGAAAAGAAAGATTTGCTGCATAGAGAAAATCAAAACTCAGTCCTAGAGGAGATGACCCATTCCAAGTCCTCCAAAAGATTAATAACAATGCATTTATATTAGACCTGCCATCCGCATATGGAGTCAGTCCTACATTTAACATATGTGATTTAACACCTTTTGTAGGATTTGATAGTGAGGATCAGGATCTGAGGACAAATCCGTCTAAAGAGGGAGTTCTGATGGAGGACTACAAGAGGGATCATTGGCTTCACCAACACAAGTGCTTGTAACCAATTGTGTTCAAAATTATATGTAAATTCTTAGGGAAGCATAGAAGAAAAGAATGTGGGACTTCTAGAGCCCATTTTTGGTGCCTCACATAAGAGTAGAATAAGTCCCACATCTCTAAATTCCTAAAGTGGATGAGAGGGGAAACACTATAAATATTGTTAGAAATGTAGGCTGAGATCAAGAGGGGGGGGGGGGTGAATTGATCTTTGAAAGATTTTCGCAAATTACAGATTATCTATTTCAAAGATTAAGATTTCAGACCAGTTCTTGAATCACACAGCAAGCAATCAAAGATAAATGCAGTGACAAAATTAAAAGAGAGAAAGGTTTAGAAAGATACAACCAAGGTTTATACTGGTTCACCCAATCCCAGGGCTACGTCCAGTCTCCAGCCAAATTCCAGCTGGGTTCCACTAGATTGAACGTTTTACAGATTACAACTTTAATCTCACACTCAATCTACCACAAGAACCACAATTCCAATTCCTGCACCTAAACCTTCACCAAGAACCAAATTCCAGTTCTTGACCAACCCTGCAGCCAAATTCCAGCTACAGAAACCAGTGCCCACAATTTCAGACACCCACAATACAGTAAAGAAAGTAAAGAAACAAATAGAAGAAACTTAGAACGCTCAAACCAGATTTATGCAGCTCTACAGTATGTGTTTCTTCTCAAAAGAATGCAATTTTGCCTCAAGAAAGAACTTCTATGAACTTCACAAAAACTAGCGCGAATCTCTCTTGAAAGTAGCACTTATGCTTGCTTGATTGATTGCTAAAAGATGTGTTTTAAAAGGTTCAAGCAAATCTGTTTATATAGAAGATTTTCAAAACTGCTGGTTTATTTAATCTGTTAAAATAATCTTTTAATCTTTTAATCTGTTAAAAGTCTTGTTTTAATCTGTTAAAATGTTCTTGATTATTTTTCAGATTTGTTTTAACTGATATGACACCGTTTATATCAATTAAAACTCTTTGTAAAAAAATCTTCCAAACTGTTTTAATCGATTGTTTCATCTTTCAATCGATTAAAATACTGCAAAACATTCTTATAAACTTTTCTAAGTGATTTTAACTGATAACAATCTGTTTTAATCGATTAAAACACTTTGAAAAAAGTTCACTTAGTTATTTTAATCAATTGAAACGCATTTTAATCGATTTAAATTCTGCCAAAAGATTTCATAAAACTTTCTAAGTTATTTTAACTGATAGAAACCTTGTTTTAATCAATTAAAACTTTCTGGGAAAAACTCTTAGTTGTTTTAATCGATTATTTCGCATTTGTATCGATTAAAATACTGACAGAACAACTTTCAAAACACTTCAAGTTATTTTAATCGATTATTTCGAGTTTGTATCGATTAAAATTCTGTCAGAACACTTTTCAAAATATTCTAAGTCATTGATTATATCAATTCTATATCAGTTAAAATACTGACAGAAGGTTTTCAAAAATCCTTCTAATGAAAACAATCGATTATTTCGAAAACATATCAGCTTAAAAACTTGTTACAAAAGTGTTAAGAACATTTTGGTTGATAAAGCTTGTATACTATTAGTTATAATAGTTACTTAAAAAACCTTTTATAAAAATACTTTGTTTTTAACCGTTTAAACGCTTTTTAGAGGCAATTGCAAAATCTTTTAAATGAAGAAACCTCATGCAACAGAGAGATAAAAATGATTATACCTAAGTAGAGATGTAGACTCACTAATCACACTACCCTTTTATCTAAGTGACCTTTGACTGCAGCAAAGTAGCCTTGACTTCATTTTGACTTCATCAAATCAACAAGATCTTTGCCAAAGTAATTCAATAAGATCTTCATCACTTTCAAATATAACCCCTTGTATAGCTTCTTTAGCACATTTGAGTGAAATCCAAGCTTAGTGAATGGAACTTGCAATTTTGCTTGTACTCTGTTTTGGTTTGATTTCAAGTGTCCTTTGGAGATTTTCTTCTCTTTGTCTCCCAAACAAGGAACCTTCCTTGGAGGAGCTAGTGCCAATTCTTCTTTTGAGACTTGGGGAACAATTTTCGGTCACTTGAGAGCTTGAGGTGCAGACTTGGGCATCTCTTTGGTGAAAGGAAGAGATTATTTCCATCACCTTTGGTATGTTGCGCTTGCATTCTTTATGCTGAAAGGCATTACCTCGTAACAATAGTTTGTTGAGGAGGTCATGAAGGTTGTCTTTTTTACGTCGCAGGGGTGCATTAGAATTTGGTTGTATCTAGAGTATGCGTCAAGGAACGTGAGTATCCTATGGCCTGTTGCGTCATCCACAAGTCGGTCAATGTTGGCAACGGAATAGTGTCTCCAGGCAATGCTCAGTTCAGGTTTGTGTAATCGGTGCACATGCATCATTTTCTGTTTATTTTTTTTACCAGGACAATGTTGGCCGACCATGTGGTATAATGCACTTCTCTCACAAAACTAGCCTCTAGAAGCTTACTGACTTCATGCTTAGTCGCCTTCCTCTATTCTTTGCCCATTTTTCTCTTCTTTTTGGCAATGGGTCATGCTTCCTTATATACTAAGAGCTTGTGGTAGATTATGCTTGGGTCTATGCCTGACATGTACGCAGTTGTCCATGCGAACTAGTCTATGATTTGTCTTATGAAGGTTACGAGAAGGTTTTTCTCACATTCTGTTAGTGATGATCCCATCTTGGTGACCTTGTTGGAAGGTCTGAGTTGTAAAGTCGTCGTCTCCTCCTAAGGTTCAACATGATAGTCATTACAAAGTGGGGGATCTAGGTTGGTGAATGCTGACGGGTTACGTTGCTACCAACTTTAAGCTTCCCATATAGGACTCCCTTGTTGCCCTCTGGTCTACGTGTACCATCACTACCCTTCCCGATAGTGACGGGAACTTCATGGCCAAGTGGGGAGTGGACATTATGGCTCCCAAGATGTTGAGGAATAGTCTTCCCAGAATCATGTTGTATGATGCGTGTGCATCTACGATAACATATCAGATCTTGATTGTCCAATAATCAGTGTTGCCTTCCTATAGACCCCAAATTTTCCCCGGCCTCAAAATAAAGAGCATAAGACTTCCGTTTGAAGATGGGCAAGGCCTAAAAGGTCCCTAAGATAGATCACTAGGCCCCATTTTAGAATAGGAAGGTTTTTTGTACGGGAAAAATAAGAAATTCCACCTAAAAGATCGAGACCGCCGTCTCGTTTGGCGAGACCGTCGTCTCGCCATCGGCTAAGGGCAAGACCGCCGTCTCGCCAATCGCCAATGGCGAGACCGCTGTCTCGCCACTTGCCGAAGGCGAGACCGCCGTCCCGTTTGGCGAGACGGCAGTCCCGACCTTGTCAGGCGAGATGACGATCCCGACCTGACAGGCGCGAATTTCTATAAAAGGGGGGCTACCTCATCCTTTTCACAGCACAGAACAACTTTCCCTTCTACACTTCTGTCAAATTATTCTCCTAGGATCCCTCCGAAGTATTTCTGAAGTTTCTTAGTGTTCTTAGTGAGTGTCTTGTAGTGTTGCGAGAAAGAGCGATCAGCACTGTAAAGCGTGGAGGTTTCCAAAAAGCACCTTTATTTACCAAGAACATTAATACAAAGCTTGCTTCGAAGGTTCCTACACTTTCTATCTTCTTTTACTGCTTTCTTATTACATCTATTTGTGCATTAGCTGTGAGGGGCATGTAGTCAACACTTTAAATTCTGCAAATGAATAAATAAGGGTAAACGCATAATTTTAGGGTTCTTTATTTATAAAATAAACGGTCCATCATAGGGAACCCGAAATGGGCGTCGTAGGGAAGCTAATACCTTCCCTACACGTAACTAACTCCCTTACCCAACTCTGGTTATAATGACCAAAGTTGGTTTTTCTAAACCAATGCCTTCTTTTTCTTCCTTTTCCAATGTTTTCGGATAAATCATTGGTGGCGACTCCAGAACCCTTTCCGAAAACATCGCCTTTAGGTCCAGCCCGGTTATTGGACAACCTAAAGGCGTTGTAGTATCACTTTAAAAAATGCGAGTCGAAGCAAAACCATCACGTTGCTCAGACCGTCTCTTTTGACGGTGGCGACAGATGGCGACTTCACTAGGGAAGCTAGAGAGTTGATCCCATTTAGTGATGGGTCAGTTTGATAAATAAAGAACTTAAAAATTTCGCTTTACCCTGCCTTGTTTTATAACATGCTTTATTTTTTTGGCTTTAATAACTATTGTTTGTTTATTTTATGCAATTGTTTGAAATACAAACTGTACACAAACCCTTGCACACAACAGTTCCCCCTATACCCTAGGGCAAGTGGGAAATCCATAGGGAATGGGTGACAGGTACGATTTATCGTAGTGAGGGCCATGAGCCCACCGGTATGGTCGAAAACCACCACTCAAGGTGATAACCTTCCTCTTTTGGCACAAAGACTGACTAAGGCCTTAGTGTCATGCATGGTCGGAAGGCTGGAGAGTGGAGACCCTATAATGGGGGCACCTTCTGCAGGAGACCCCTACCTCGTCATTTTAAACGTCGTCCTACTTGTTCGCGGATGAGTGAATTGTGTGTGCATCTGTTTGTTGCATTTGTTTGTTGCATAGCATAACCATATAACAGATAAAAAAGAAAACCTAAAAAAAAATATTTTCGCAATAAACACCCTATCTCAGACAGTCTTCCTTTTAGCTAGCCTGATTTCAGGTTCTTTGTAAGCTAAGTAGTCACGCAGTCCGATAGAAGAGATAAGGGATGATAAAATTATTCTTTCGCAATAAACCATTTTTATCTCGGACAGTCTGCCTTTTAGCTAGCCTGGTTTCAGGTTCTTTGTAAGCTAAGTAGCCACACAGTCTGACAGAAGAGATAAAAGGTTATAAAAAAACAAATAAAACAAATAAATCAAATAAACCGAATAAAACCAAAGAAGGACCTTGCTCATAAGCATTAAACTCATGAATAGGTAGTTTATTCTTTTTGAAAAAAATACAAAAAACCAAACACTATCATGCATCATGTAGAAATAAAACATGATAATGTTTAGGAAAAATAAACACTTGCATGCATGCCTGCATTAACATCATATTCATAGCATGCATTTTTGTTTTCTAGAAAATGGAGGGGACTAGTAGACAGTTGAAGAAAGTGGATATTCCCCGATACCATGCCGAGAAGTTTGAACGACTCTGCACGTTGATGCCAACAGAGGTCCGCTCCAACTTTGAAAAATCCTACGGACGGATTCTCAACTTACTGAAGATCTGTGTCGACCCTATTTTCGTCAGGATTCTGGTCCATTTTTGGAACTCTAGTCTGCACTGCTTCGAATTTTCACAGTTTGATATGGTACCTACTTTGGAGGAGTATGAGATTATGTTAAGATGGTCCAAGTCAGTCGGGGTCCATATTCGCCATGAGGCATATACTCCTACAGCCCAAGTTGCTACCATCTCGGAAGAATACCCTGATAGCAAAAGGGAATGTCTAGGGTTGGAAAGTTGCAATGTTAGAAGACCATATGTCCTCTTTGGCTAAAAGAGCATACTAGTTTGCTTTTAACAAAACCATGGCTTTGATCATGTTTGGGACTATGTTGTTTCCCTTCCACCTCGACACAGTGGATCAAGCCGTCATGGACGCCTTCTTCGCTTGGGACATGAACTCGAAGAGTCCCTTGCCTAAACTTCTTGTCGACACCTTGCTTTCGGTTGAATTCTATCACCAAAAGCAAGGAAGAACACTCAGGTGCTTCTCTTCACTGCTATTCATGTGGGGTATCATGCATTTCTACGCCTCTAGTCACATGGGGATGTTCCCCGACCCTTTAAAAAGCTTCTCCAAAATCCCTCTCCACGGACGCCGAACCATGGAGTGGAAGGTCGAGTTGAACAATGGAATGCCAATCGCTTATCCTAGGCATGTCCTTGGTTCTGACCTGGCCCAATCCTCATCAGATGTGGGGATTATCCGAACGTACCATTGATAGGTCTCAGAGGTTGCATAGCCTATTCTCCAAAGGTGGCTATGAGACAACTCATGAGAACCCAAACTGCACTATCACGGGAAGAGCTTGGAGGACTGTGTTTCTTCAGAGACCCATGCACTGTTAAGAACTCACTTGCTGTGCGGAGAGCATGGGAGAGACCAGTCTTCATGGGATATAGAGAGCTAGGCAAAGCTCGAGTAGTTGTCTCCAGTGACTATGTGGAGTGGAGAAGAAATAGAGGGATGTCACAACCATCTGCCCCACCTGTTGCGCCTTTGACCAGTAGAGAGCTCCAAAGCCAAGTCGATGCCTTGATCCAGAGGATAGAAATCATGGGAGCCCAGATGAGGGCCCTTGAGGAAAAAGAGCAAGAATCTATCCTCACTATAGACAGTCTACAAAGGCAGTGCAAGAAGAAAGATCATGAGATAGAACGCCTCAAGGACCAATGCGTTGATTCTAGTGAGCAGTTTATCCGAGCAGCCAAATCTACCAGAATCAGCTCGGATAACCAACTTCAAGAAATGATCGCCAAATCAGCACACCTTGAGGTCGAATGTGCAAAACAGGCTCAGACGATCAAGGGAATACTACAAGACCTCACAAGGACTCGGTCTGAAATACGTCAAGGACAGGAGACCACCTAGAGACTTAACAAAAGCCTTACTGAGTTGCGTTGCAAAGAAAGAGACGGATTAGCTTAGTATGGCCAAGTGCTACGAGAAAGAGACCGAGCCCTTGAGAGACTCGACGATTTACAAGCCTTGGTCATCCATCAAGAGGCGAAGATCAAAGAGGCTTAGAAATATAACGAAGATATGAGCCAGGCGGTCTACAAGCAAATCGAAGCACTCGCTCATCATGTCCGGGAAACCGAAGAGGAATTACATAGAAATTATAACCTGCCTGTGGGTTTCTTTAGGCTTTTCCGTTTTTGTCAAAAAGTGCTTCGTAGCATGGTGTAGGGGCATGTACACTTTCTATAAATAAATAAAATTTTATTTTTATTCAACAATTGTTTGCCTGCATGCATTTCATTCATTTGCATATTTGAATACCCCTCCTTCATTTTTAATAAATAAGATAATAAAAAGGAAGGATTAGTTGATACGTCTTCCACCAATCAGAAGGATGGAGAGAAAGTCGGTCATAATTAAGCTCTCCCCAACGGTCGGTTCACCCCAAGAGGACAATAAGCTGCGGTCGTTGGTTATCAAAGTCAATAAAGAAGAGGGGGCAAGGACGCCTTTGCAATCATTTATGTCTCGTCCTTTCCCCTATGACTCAAATAAAGTTGTACCATGGAGATACAGGGAATCTTCACCAATAAAGAAGGACATCTCCAACATAGTCGGCATTGGGGGCATGACCAGAAGTGGAAGAATATACTCCCCCAAGGAGTCACAAGAAGACGCCCCCAAGAATAAAGGGAATAATAAGCAGACCAAAGAAAAGGAAAATAAAGAATCCAAGGAAGAGACCAATGAATTACTCTAGTTCATAAGGCAAAGCGAGTATTCCATCATCGACCAACTCAACATACACCTGCAAAGATAACCTTGTTATCTCTAATGATGAGTTTGGAACCACACAGAAACGCCCTGATGAAGGTCTTGAGTGAAGTGCACGTACCTCATACTATATCCCAAGAAAAAGTTGAGAGGATCATCGGTCACATCACGGCTAGCGATCACCTTACCTTCACAGATGAAGAACTCCCTCCAGAGGGGTCGAGCCATAACAAGCCCTTGCATATCTCCATAAAATGCAAGGAGTATCTCAACTCTTAAGTTCTTGTAGATAACGGGTCATCCTTGAACATGATGCCCAAGTGCACACTTGACAAGTTGACTATTCAATGAACCCGCATGCGCCCAAGTAGCACTATCGTTTGAGCCTTCGACGGATCCAAACGAGAAGTAGTGGGGGAAATCAACCTGCCAATCCAAGTCGGACCCACTATCTTCAAAGTCGATTTCCATGTGATGGACATTACTCCAGCATATAGTTGTCTCCTTGGCAGACCTTGGATTCATGACACTAAGGCAGTACCTTCAACACTCCACCAGAAAGTCAAGCAGAAGATTATATCCTAATCAGTGGACCGTCTACTCAACCCTATGTGGATGCGGCTAAAGAGGACCTTGAAACATCTTTTCAAGTGCTTGAAATTGCCAATGTAGAAAGACTTCATGGTAATATGAAGGTAGCCCGCATGATGATGAAGCATGGTTACCATCTTGGCCAAGGACTCGGGGCAGACTCCCAAGGAATGAAGGAGCCCTCGGAATTCAAAGACAATCCTTTAAAGTATGTCCTAGGATATGACCCTTGATGAGTCCCTAGTTGCCCCGGGGGCGGGAGAGGTCATCCCTAGGAGGATTACTAGAAGCATGACTAGAAGGGAGGCCTCCTCTTTACCTTCCATTTTGAATTTACTTAGTATCTTTACTTAGTATTTTCTTTTTCTAAGTTTTTCACTTTTTTTGCTTTCTTTTTGTAGGCTCACTTTTGCACCTCCTTTTTGAAGAATACCACCTTTTTTTGGTGGAAAAGAAGTCTTGGATCCATAGGATACATGCATGGGCAGCCCAAAGGTGTAGGACACTCCTTTTTCATGTCCTACACCCCTTTTTGGAGAGGAAGAAGCTTAGGATGCGGGATTGGTTGGCTTGGGACAACCCAAAAGGAAACACACCTCTTTTTTCATGTTCTCCACACCCTTAGAGGTATTTTTGGTGGGCTAGAACGAATTTAACATATTTGGACCATGGGGACTCTATCCTTTAGGTTTAGGTTAAGTTTATGTCTCCTTTTATAATTCCATCTAGGTCCCTCCCCCAAAAGCCTATAAATAGAAGGCTTCCCCTCATGTAATTAGGTTGAACATTTATGAAATGTTTGTGAGGTTTCTTAGAGTGTTCCATCTCTTTGAG
Source organism: Sphenostylis stenocarpa (assembly GCA_963425845.1). Lineage (NCBI taxonomy): Eukaryota > Viridiplantae > Streptophyta > Magnoliopsida > Fabales > Fabaceae > Sphenostylis > Sphenostylis stenocarpa. The sequence goes on from OY731403.1 coordinate 20,086,032, forward strand.
TGTCTTATCTTGAACCTTGGTTCAAGTGGCGGCAACCACCACTTATCTAGGGTGGCTCATCCCCCTAGTGGCGTGCCAACACTCCACCACCACCACCATAATTCTCTTCTCTTCCTCTTTTCTTCTTTATTTCTTCCCTTCATTTATTTATCCAAGGGGCTGGTCCAATTTTCCAGCCCTTGTCTTTATTCTTTTCTAGTTTCATTCCATCTCTTTCTCCCTCCATAATCCTTGGAAATGAACATTCACATCTAGATAGGCAACTATCTTAATGTCCAGTGGGAATTTCCTTGGGTTTGCTTACTTTATTACTTAAAGTTTTGTACCTTATCTTCTTACAATTATGCACCTTACTTTATTTTACATCATTTGGTATTCAGAGCTTAGGTTGTTTCTAGTAAGGTATTCTTATTGTTGCTTTGACTTTATTCCTTGTGTAGTTTGTGTTTTGTGCTCTAAATTGTGGTTTTTTTGTGGTCATTTGGTTTGCGGTGCTGCACTCAAAAGTTTGGGCGTGAGGTTAGTCCAATACTACACTCACCTAAGTTTCTTTTTATGGCATGTATGATGTTTGATAAAATGCCTAGCCAAAAAAAAAACATTTCTGCACTTGATTAAATTACATATTCTTCTAAGTTTAGTGTCTCTCTAAATGTGTCTAGCCTTTGCTTGAGTTATATGTCCAGTATCTCTTGTTGAAGTTTTCTTTTATTGGCTTCTAACACTTGAAATTGCATGATGAATTAATTAGTTAAGTCCATGCATGATGAATTGATCTAGGATCCTAAACATAGGAACTAAGTGATCAAATTTTTGCTAGCAACTTTAAAACAACTTTTGGCAAGTCTAGAATCAAGTTAGAACAAAAATATTTTTACAAAAAAGTATCTTGATCAAAACCTTATTGCTTCAAACAAAAAAAAAAGGAAAAGAAAAAAGAATTCTGCACTTATAAGATTTGATTCTAGAAATTGTCATAATACTTGGTTGCATGATTAAAATTTGGCAAATTAGTTCCAACATTGTAGGAACCTTAGTCTTCTTTATGTGTGTGCTTGGTTGAAAATTTTTGATTGCATGTTTTAAGTGCTTCTCAAATTTCTTTCTAGCTTTTCTTGTTTTAGTCTTGTTCAAAGTTTTGTCTAAATTTCCCTTTTAGTAAACCTTCCTTGATTTTGTGATTTTATTGCTTATCTTAGGTTTCTTTAAGTTTTGTCTTCGAAAGTTTTCTATTTTTTGGAACTCTTAAGTGTTTTGGTTGGCGTACATCTTTCCATTTGATTGCCATTTTTCAAGAGAAATTTTTAAGACTTTAAAGAGAATTTTGGACCATTTTCTACTTGAAGAGTGGAGTGATCCTACCAATCAAACTTGTGTGAGGAGCCAAACACTTGAGTGACTTGATTTACATTTTAACCTTTCATCTTTCGTGTTTTGTGTTAGTTTAACTTGTTTTGCAGACATGTCAAATTCCTCATCAGAGAAGGCAAGCAATGTGGGGGCATCTAATGAAGGACAAATACAAGGTCCAGCGGAACAAACTCTAGTGGAATTAATTAAAGACATGGAATTGTCCCAGAAGGAAAGTGAAAGACATTTGAGGGAGACAATCCAAAGACTAGAAGCTGAGAAGTCCCAAAGAGAGAGAAGACGTTCATACTCACCAAGTTCCCAAGAGGAAGAAGATAGGAGATACCATGGAAGGAGGCAATCTAGGCGCACCAACACTCCAAGAAGGAACAACATTAAGATACCCAAGTTCTACGGAGATAATGATCCAGAAGTCTACCTAGACTGGGAGGTTAAAGTGGACCAAATCTTTAATGTAAACCCAGTAGGGGACCAAGAACAAGTAGATTTAGTTGTAGTAGAATTTGAGGGATATGCCATGACTTGGTGGCATAAGGTTTGTAACGATAATTACCAAGGGCCACCAGCGACTTCTTGGATGGACATTAAACATTTAATGCACGCTAGATTCGTTCCTTCCTACTATAGGAGGGAGCTCTTGTTGAAGCTCCAACGGCTTCAACAGGGTAATATGTGTGTGAATGATTACTTCAAGACGCTAGAATCTTTGCTACTTAGGGCCAGTATGCATGATGAAACTAATGAGACTAAGGTATAGTTTGTTAGTGGTCTTAGAAGAGATATCCAGGACTTAGTAGAATTATACGAATACTCCTCAATTGAAAATGGTTTACATCTTGCCCTTAAAATTGAAGCTCAATTGAAAAGAAAAGATGGGGCTAAAAGGAGTTATTCGCATAATGACTACTACAATTCAAATTGGAAGGACAAGGGCAAGGAAAAGGAAAAACCAGAGAGAAACCCTTCCAAAGCTCTCCAAGAGGTGCCCCCTAAGGGAAACCCTTCAAGGAACACTATGTTAGAATCATGCAGCGGAATGTTTGCATGAATGGACAAAAACCAAGAGGGGGGGTGAATTGGTTTCTTAACAAAAATTAGGTTTTAAAAATTTTCCCCAAATTTTACCGATTAAAATACTGTGTAAACGTAAATAGAGTAAGGATAGAGTCTTACACAGAAGATTTATACTGGTTTGGGTCAAAAGACCCTACATCCAGTTGCTAATCACTCAAACAGAGGATTAACGATGTCACTATAATCAAAGTTATACAAGCAGATTACAAATGAAAAGATAAGGTAACGAAAACACCTCTCTTGAGTCACACAAGAGATGAAGAACAACTTTCTCTAGAGACGACACAACACACAATCCAACAAGAACTCCACTTAGTGATTCTTATCGCTTCTAGCCCACACTAGGTTCCAAAAGCCCCTTTTTCCTCCAACAAATAGTTCTCTTGCAGTCATAGCTCTCAACTTTTGTTTGAAAAAGGTTGTTCTATTTGCATAGAGCCTTAGAGAACCTTAAGTAGATGAATTAGGGTTTGGGAATTGGGGATTTTTGAAACCTGGTGTATTGGGACTAGGGTTTTCGAAACTTGGTCTAATTTTGAAGTTTAAAATGCATATCTGACTGAGATAATCGATTATCTTGAGTGTTAATCAATTATTACAGAGCCAAAATCAACAAAAACCCATAACCACGTCAGTTAATCAATTATTTAGCCTGTTAATCGATTAACAGACCTGTTAATCGATTAACAGACCTGTTAATCAATTATTTCAGCTATTAATCGATTATTCTAGAGAGTTGATACAGAAAATGGTTTTTCTCTCTGTAATAATCGATTATTTGGCCTTTTAATCGATTAAACCAGTGTGTTTTTGATAAACATGAGTTTTTGAAGCTTCTAAAGAGTAGACTATGTGCTGGTTATCTTAGACTCTAATATTACAGACTCAAAATTATCAAAACAGAGTTATTACACAAGAATACAAGTCTTCAACTCTCTAAGTCCATTGTTCTTGAATCATCATCAAAATCAACAAGTTTTATGTCCATGTAAGTTCAACATTCATGTCCTTGTATGTTTCAACACACCACTCCTAACACCTTCGTGCCTCAAAGGACTAGTTCCATAAAATGTTTCAAATGTCTTGGGTATGGGCATATTGTTTCAAACTGCCCTACCAAAAGGACTATGATTTTGAGCGCAAACGGAGATGTCGAGAGTGAACATTCCTCCTCATCTGAAGAGAATTCCTCTAAACACTTTTTCTCAAGCGATGAAGAGATCACACCTTGTGAAGGCGATTTGTTAATAGCAAGGCGGATGTTAGGTCAAGTCCAGAAGGATCTTGACAATACTCAAAGAGAAAATATTTTTCACACCCGCTGTCTTATTAATGACAAATTGTGTTCACTCATCATCGATGGGGGAAGTTGTGTGAATGTTTGCTAGCACGAGAGTAGTAGACAAGTTTGGTTTACCCACTACTCCTCATGTCAAGCCATACAAACTTTCCTGGCTTAGTGAAGAACGTGAGATAAAGGTCAATAAACAAGTCCTCATTAGCTTTGTCATTGGGAACTATAAAGATGAGGTTCTTTGTGATGTTGTGCCAATGGAAGCATCCCATATGTTACTTGGTAGGTCGTGGCAATTTGATAAACAAACCTTTCATGACGACTATACAAACAAGTTTTCTGTTAACTTTCAAGGGCGCAAGATCACTTTGAAACCCCTTTCCCCTCAAGAAGTTAGTAAAGACCAAGAAAAAATGCAAAAAAAGAGAAAAGAAGAAAATGAAACAAAGAGAAAAAAAAAGAGAGAAGGGGTCAACCTCCAAGGCGAAGGGCATCATGATCTCCCACAAGGGGATTAAGAAGGTACTTTTAGCTCATAAACCCCTACTCTTAGCATATCCTCCTCTAGGTTCTTCCTCTGCATTTCATGAACAATCTCCAAGTTTTCCAAGAGTCTAGAGTTATTATTGGATGAATTTCAGGATGTTTTTCAAGAACCTCCTAAGGGGCTTCCACCTCTAAGAGGGATCGAACATCAAATAGACTTCTTACCTGGTTCATCTATTCCTAACCGGTCGGCTTATAGGGCAAACCCAGAAGAGTCTATAGAGATTGAAAGGCAAGTTGAGGAATTAAAAGTTAAGGGTTGGGTCCAAGATAGCATGAGTCCTTGCGCAATGCCGGTAATTCTTGTCCCCAAAAAGGATGGGATTTGGCGGATGTGCACAGATTGTAGGGCAATCAATAATATAACTATTAAGTATAGGCACCCAATTCCAAGGCTCGATGACTTACTAGATGAGTTACATGGAGCTTCCGTGTTTTCCAAAATTGATCTAAAGAGCGGATATAATCAAATTAGAATCAAAGAAGGAGATGAATGGAAAATCGCTTTCAAGACCGAATTTGGACTATACGAATGGTTGGTCATGCCCTTTGGCCTAACCAATGCTCCGAGTACATTCATGCGGCTAATGCATCACGTGCTCTGGTCTTTTATAGGCAAGTTTGTAGTGGTATACTTTGATGACATCTTAGTCTATAGCTTGTCTGAGGAAGAGCATGTGTCTCATCTTAGGAGTGTACTTGAAACCCTTAGGAAAGAGACCTTGTATGCAAATAGGGAGAAGTGCATTTTTGGCATGGATCATGTAGTCTTCCTAGGGTTTGTAGTGAGTTCAAAGGGAGTCCAAGTGGACGAAGAAAAAGTGGCAGCAATTAGAGATTGGCCAACTCCCACAAATGTGAGTGAAGTGAGGAGTTTTCATGGGTTGGCTAGTTTCTATAGAAGATTTGTTAAAGATTTTAGTACAATTGCAGCTCCCTTGAATGAAATAGTGAAGAAGGTTGTGGGTTTTCAATGGGGCAAGGATCAAGAAAATTCTTTTCAAACACTTAAAGAAAAACTTATCAATGCACCACTCCTAGCCCTTCCAAACTTCACCAAGTCATTCGAGGTTGAGTGTGATGCTTCAAATATAGGCATTGGGGCAGTCTTGCTTCAGAAAGGCCACCCTATAGCTTACTTCAGTGAGAAGCTGAAAGGGAGTCATCTCAATTACTCCACCTATGACAAAGAGTTATATGCTCTTGTTAGGGCTTTACAAACTTGGCAACATTATCTTCTTCCAAAGGAGTTTGTGGTCCATAGTGATCATGAATCCCTTAAATTTTTGAAAGGTCAAAGCAAATTTAGCAAGAGACATGCTAGGTGGGTAGAGTTCATTGAGCAATTTTCTTATGTGATCAAACACAAGCAAGGGAGGAGTAACATAGTGGCTGATGCTCAATCAAGGAGACATACTTTGTTAAGCCTTTTAGAATCAAAATTTTTAAGCTTTGATCATATTCGGGAACTGTATCCTAGAGATGATGACTTTTCCAAGATTTACAGTGAATGCCTAAAGGGGGGTCATAAGGACTTTTACATTCACAAAGACTATCTTTTCAAAGGAAAAAGGATTTGTGTACCCCAGGGGTCTTTAAGGGCTTCACTTGTCAAGGAGTCTCATGAGGGTGGTTTAATGGGACATTTTGGGGTGTCTAAGACTTTAGAATTCCTTAGTGAACACTTTTACTGGCCACACATGAAGAGACATGTTGAAAAATTTTGTCAAAACTGCATTGCATGTAAGGAAGCCAAGTCTAGGACCCAACCTCATGGACTTTACACCCCTTTGCCCATTCCTACTTCGCCTTGGGTAGACATATCCATGGATTTTGTACTTGGGCTTCCAAGGACAAAGCGAGGAATGGATTCCATCTTTGTGGTAGTGGATCGATTTTCAAAAATGGCCCATTTTATCCCCTGCCACAAGACGGACAATGCATGCCTAGTTGCAAATCTCTTCTTTAGAGAAGTTGTTAGATTGCATGGGATACCTAGGACAATTGTATCTGATAGAGATACTAAGTTCTTGAGTCACTTCTGGAGGACACTATGCGGAAAACTTAGAACTAAACTCCTTTTTTCAACCACTTGCCACCCCCAAACAGATGGTCAAACAAAATTAGTGAATAGAACTTTGTCTCAACTATTAAGATGCATGATTTCTAGGAACCCCAAATAGTGGAAGAACATAATTCCCCATGCAGAGTTTGCATATAACCGAGTGGTTCATTCCACTACCTCTCACTCTCCTTTTGAGGTAGTTTATGGATTTAATCCCTTAACACCTTTAGACCTCCTTCCTCTACCTACCCATGAAACTTGGACTAGCCAAGATGGTCTAGAAAAATCTAAGATCATTAAGGACCTGCATGCCCGAGTTAGATCCAACATCGAGAGGAAAGTAGGTCGGTATAGAAAGCATGCCAATAAGGGAAGAAAGGAAGTCATCTTCCAACCTGGAGATTGGGTATGGCTTCACTTGAGAAAGGAGTGGTTCCCGACTCAAAGGAAGTTCAAACTTAACCCCCGAGGTGACGGACCTTTACAAATAGTTAGGAAAATAAACAATAATGCATGAGTTAGATCTACCAGCCGAATATAACATTAGTAACTTCTTTAATGTTGGTGATCTTACTCCTTTTGATGCATGCTTTGCAAATTCGTGGACGAATTCTCTCCAAGGAGGAGAGGATGATGAGTCCCTAGTTACCCCGGGGGTGGGTGAGGTCATCCCTAGAAGGATTACTAGAAGCATGACTAGATGGGAGGCCTCCTCTTTACCTTCCATTTTGAATTTACTTAGTATCTTTACTTAGTATTTTCTTTTTCTAAGTTTTTCACTTATTTTTGCTTTCTTTTTGTAGGCTCACTTTTTGCACCTCCTTTTTGAAGAATACCACCTTTTTTGGTGGAAAAGAAGCCCTGGATCCATAGGATACATGCATGGGCAGCCCAAAGGTGTAGGACACTCCTTTTTCATGTCCTACACCCCTTTTTGGAGAGGAAGAAGCTTAGGATGCGGGATTGGTTGTCTTGGGACAACCCAAAAGGAAACACACCTCTTTTTTCATGTTCTCCACACCCTTAGAGGTATTTTTGGTGGGCTAGAACGAATTTAACATATTTGGACCATGGGGACTCTATCCTTTAGGTTTAGGTTAAGTTTATGTCTCCTTTTATAATTCCATCTAGGTCCCTCCCCCAAAAGCCTATAAATAGAAGGCTTCCCCTCATGTAATTAGGTTGAACATTTATGAAATGTTTGTGAGGTTTCTTAGAGTGTTCCATCTCTTTGAGTGTCTTATCTTGAACCTTGGTTCAAGTGGCGGCAACCACCACTTATCTAGGGTGGCTCATCCCCCTAGTGGCGTGCCAACACTCCACCACCACCATAATTCTCTTCTCTTCCTCTTTTCTTCTTTATTTTTTTCCCTTCATTTATTTATCCAAGGGACTGGTCCAATTTTTCAGCCCTTGTCTTTATTCTTTTCTAGTTTCATTCCATCTCTTTCTCCCTCCATAATCCTTGGAAATGAACCTTCACATCTAGATAGGCAACTATCTTAATGTCCAGTGGGAATTTTCCTTGGGTTTGCTTACTTTATTGCTTAAAATTCTGCACCTTATCTTCTTACAATTCTACACCTTACTTTATTTTACATCAACCCTGCAAAGGGTCGAGCTGAAAAGAGAAAAGGGAAGTCTCCCCTCCACACACTCAAATAGATTTTTCGAAGCAGAGGAATACAAGCGTCAAGAACAACTCTAGTCATTAGGAGTTCTTTTTCCTTTCTTAAAGGATGTAAACCCAATGATTGTTAGAGATTATCCCCCGAGGCTAGCCCAACCCCCGGGCATCTTTTGGGCACATATTCCTCCATTAATTAATAAAGAATACATTTCTTACCATTTGCTTATTTTCTTGTTATTCATGACTAGACCTCGTAATAATCATGTTTAAGCAAACGTTAAAAAAAGAGAAGTGCGTCAAAACAATCAAAGCACGCCATTGCAATAACAATCAAGTTGATTGACTAGAAACATAGAATAAGGTTTTGCCTCATCATAATAAAACTGTGTTTCGCCAATATTGTGTAAAATAGAAAATAAATCAAAAGAAGCCCATAGAAGCCAAAGGCCAAAAAAGAGAGAGGGCAAATTACCCAGTAGGAAACCCGCCAAGGGGGCTACGCAAAAATTAGGGTTAACCCGCTAGGAAACCCGAACAACAATAAGGGGTAGCCTAGGCAGAAGTTAGGGTTACAAAATAAGGTCCGCTAGGATTCCCAAAATAAGAAAAAAGGAACTTAGACAAAAGTTAAGGCCAAAACACAATATCCTAGTCCGAAAACCCAAAGGGCAGTCTGAGGAGTCAATCAACCATAGAAAGCGATATAAATGGGCCAAGATGCGAATCCTCAAAGCAAAACGTTTGTTTAACATCAGCTTAAACACTTTGACCAACCTTGGCCATCCATTCTTACAAAACCCTTTTTAAATAAAAATTCAACCGTCTAAAACACACGCCCTTGAAAAATTTATCCTCTTACTTCTCTTCTCTTGACCCTTATCATAACGTTCTGATAATTAGTGGGGGAATATGGAGGCATATAATCAAGAAGAGGATTAAAATCTCTAGAGGAAGGAAAAAACGCACCGACATGGCAAGTGTGCTCCTCAAACCAACAATTATTCTTCGGTCATATTAAAGCTGGAATGGTACAAACAAGTACATCCAGAAAACCTCATCAGAAGGACCTTGTCTTCAAAAGACACACCAGTTAATCCTTCTGAAAAATCAACGAAATAGTATTATAGGGCACCAAACATGAAAACATTGCATGCATAAATGTTTTTGAACAAGGTCCTATATTTTCCTATAAAAAAAAACCTTCGAAAAGCAAGATCGCTGTCTCGCAATTCATCAAAGGCCAGACCGCCATCTTGTCTAGCGATACCGCCGTCTCGCCTTTCACTGAAAGCGAGACCGCCTTCTCGTTTGGCGAGACCGTCATCTCGCCATTTGCTAAAGGTGAGACCGCCTTCTCGCTTGACGAGACGGTTGTCTCGCCACATCGCAATTGGCAAGACCGTTGTCTCGACTTTCCAGACGGAGGTCTCGAACCTTGAAAATTTGAGACTGTCGTCCCAAATCCTAGACGGTGGTCCCGACCAAAAATAAAATTTTCTATATAAAGGGGGCTTTTGGGTCAGTTCAAAGCACTCCATTCTTGCATCTTCTCATACATCTTTGAGTGTCTTTGCCCAAAATGCAACAAGGAAAATCCTCCAGGCCCCAAAAGAGAGGTCGGGTCCTCGGCCCTGACAGAGAGGTCGGGGACCCGGCCCGAGCGCATCTGCACCCCAGGCTCCTCCAGATCCTACCCGGCTCACGCCACAGCACTAGGCCAAGCTGGAACACATCAGGGGCTACTCTTGGCACCCCATGCTGAGACTAGACTACGGTATCCTGGCTGAGTTCGGTTGGGAGGAGGATGTGCGGGAATACATCTAGAACATCGGGTGGGATTTCCTCCTCCAGGCCCCCCCGACCCGCATCTACAAGCAGCCGTAATGGAGTTCCTCACCTTCATTACGATGATCGATATGCCCACGATATTCCCGGGTGTCCCTCCAGCGAGGATGGTCTCGTACTATATGAACAGGACCTACCGGACAATGACGTTGGACGAGTTCAACGTCACCATAGGCTTCATACAGCTCGCGGACACCTTGACACCGGAATATCAGGGAGCCATCTGTGAGCGGCTGGCTGCCCTCACAACCGGTGAGATATGGGAGGATCTCACCGGGTCACAGATTCTACCGACCCTGATGAAAGGGTCGGCGCTCAGCCCTCCTCTCCGCATCTGCCACAAGCTACTGGCAGGGACGATCCATGCACAGAAGGAAAGTCAAGGGAAGATCACTCAACCTGACCTCTTCGTGTTGCACTGCATGCTACATGGACGTTGGTGTAACCCCGGCTACTTCTTCCTAAGGGCTCTGAAAAACTTCGGGAGCCGCCCCGTCGGAGTCATCCTCATGGGTCCTCTCATCACCCCGCTGGTCGAGAGGTGGGGGTGCCCCGGCGGGGAGGACATTTCCTCCATCCTCCGACCCGAGTACATCAACGGATCCATGCTCGTTAGCATGGCGATGCTTATCAGGCAGGGGTCCCAGGTGGTCCTCCACCCTACGCTCGCCATGACCTTAGACATCTAGGATTTGGAGGCGTCGCAGGAGATCCTGATGCCCCCAGAGTTCGAGCAGCAGCAGAAGTACAACGATGACTTTCCTAGTGTTCACCGTCACATGGACGACATTCGCCAACAGCTAGACCAGATGTTCTTGAGGCAAGACGTCTTCGAGACACGGCTGGAGACCATCAGCCAGAGACAGGAGGGAGTCATCCAGAGCTTAGACACGATCACCCAGTGTCAGCTTGTCATGATCCGGAGCCAGGAGGAATTTCAGAGGCATATGCTCCGGCAATTCCCTCCTCCTGAGCCATCTTCGGCCTCGCAGTCGAGTTTGGCGCCGCCTTAGGGACATCGTTGTATTAGTATAATCTTTGTACAAATTTTATGATATATAAATTAAATCTTTTGATAAATTTGTTTGTCTTTATTCTCTTTTGAAAAAGTCAGCGTAATAAAAAGAGACTAAAAAGTAAAAAGGCTTACGCGCTATCTCGAAACAACCAAAATCCAAATTGCGAGAAAAAAGATAAATCGCGAAAAAAGGCGAGATTAATTCCAAAACATTAGGAAAAGGAAAACAAGCAAAACACCCACCTATTCGAAGGCGTCACCCAAAAATCCCCAACAAACCAGCAAAGTCGGATGACCACTACCAAAAGATCAAAACAAAGAATCCTCAGCAATCAACAAGCTGGATGGCCATCAGGAAAATCCAAAAATCAAAGAATCCCCAGCACACCGGAAGACTTTACCAGAAAAAAAAAAACATTTACCAAAGCGAAGATCATTCCCCATGGAACTGGCGCATGAGCTAGAGTAGTAAGTCGCCACCACCACTTCGGGACAAGGAAGGTCCCGAAGACAAAGACCTGCACACAGGCAAAACCTGCGCATGAGCCAGAGCAGTAAGTCGCAACCAGTCCTACAAAGTGGACTACACCAGCTAGATGAGGGGTTTATACTCATCCAGTCCTACAATGGTGGACTGCAAACTCTACTAGCCAGATGAGGGATTTATACACATCTAGTCCTACAATAGTGGACTGCACCAGCCAGATGAGGGGTTTATACTCGTCCAGTCCTACAATAGTTAACTGCACCAACCGGATGGGGGTTTATACATGTAGACCCCAAATCTTGCCCGGCCTCCAAATAAAGGACCAGAAGACCACTATTCGAAGGTGGACGAAGCCTAACAAGCCACTAGGAGAGACTGTTAGGCTCCCATACTAGGATAAGAGGTTTTTTCTGCATAGAAATAAGTTTTCTCGCCTTTAAGGGACGAGAACGCCGTCTGGAACACCCAGAACGCCGTCTACCCTCGCGCAAAAGGCGAGAACGCCGTCTCGCCAAACGAGATGGCGGTCTGGCCGCCTGCGAAAGGCCAGACGGCGTTCCCGACCGTCCAGACGGCGGTCTGGTCACCTGCAGCAGGCCCAGACGGCGTTCCCGACTGTCCAGACGGCGGTCTGGCCCTGTCAGACGAGAACGGCGTTCTGGACCTGTCAGGCCCGAAAAAACTATAAATAGGGGCTCTCCCCCCCTCATTCCAGACACCTCAAGCATTAGCTCTCCCTTCTCTCTAGATTTTCTCTCTCTAGAACTCCTCCAAAGCATTTCCGGAGTTTCTGAGTGTCTTTAGGAGAATTTTTGAGCGTTCTAAATCTTCTTTAGAATCCCTCCGAGGCATTTCCGGAGTTTCTGAGAGTTTGTAGAGTGAAGGGCTGCCAAAAAGCGCCTACTTTTTAAAGTATTAATACAAAAAGAGCTTGCTTCAAAGGTGCAAATTCCGTCTTCTTACTTTTATTGCTTTAAATATAAATGCTGCAATAGAAACTAGGGCCATGTAGTCATACTTTTAAATACCGCAAAATAAAAAGGGCAAAAGCGTATTTTTCTAGTTCATTTATCAATAAAATAAGTCGGCCTGTCATAGGGAACCCGAAAGGGGCGTCGTAAAGGGGCTAATACCCCCTTTACACGTAACTAACTCCCTTACCCAACTCTGGTTTTAACGGACCAAAGTTGGTTTTTCGAAAACCAACGCCTTTTTTACCCCTTTTCCGATGTTTCCGGTAAAAACATCGGTGGCGACTCCATAGAACCCATAAAAAATAAGTCTTTAGGGTTAGCCCGGTTATTGGACAACCCAAAGACACTTTTTCGAAAACCTCGCTTTTAAGTTAGCTCGGTTATCGGACAACTAAAAGCGTTGTAACCAATAAAAAACGCGATTACGAAAAAATAAGAGTCGGAAAACCATCGCGTCGCTCCGACCGCCATCATCCTCTTTGGGACGGCGGCGACTGATGGCGACTCCACTGGGGAAGCCTAGAGAGTTGATCCCATTTAGTGATGGGCCAGCTTAAAATAAATAAATGAACCAAGAAAAATGCTTTTGCCCTACCTTGTTTTATAACATGCTTTATTTGTTTGGCTTTAATAACTGTTGTTTGTTTATTATGCAATTGTTTGAAATAAAAACTGCACACCAACCTTTGCACACAACAGTTCCCTCTATACCCGGGGGCAAGTGAGAAACCCATAGGGAGCGGGTGGCAGGTACGGTTCGCTGCGTGAGGGCCTTGCGCCCACCAGTGTGATCGGAAACCACCACTCAAGGTGATAACCTTCCTCCTTTGGCAACAAGACCGACTATGGCCCTAGTGCTAAGCATGGTCGGACGGCTGGGGAGTGGGGACCCTATAATGGGGGCACCTTGGGGGCCTTTAGCCTGGTGAGAACAGTTAGAACCTAGCTTTGCCAATGCACTTTTCTGCAGAAAAACCCTACCTCGTGATATAAATGAAGACTCGCTGGTTCGGGGATGTTCGAATTGTGTGTGCATTTGTTTGTTGCATTTGGTTGTTGCATTGCATAAACAAACAACAAAACAAAATCACAAAATTTTTTTTTCCCAAATAAACACCCTTATCTCGGACAGTCTGCCTTTTAGCTAGCCTGGTTTCAGGTTCTTTGTAAGCTAAGTAGCCACGCAGTTCCGACAGAAGAGATAAGGGACGTTAAATATTCTTTCGCATAAAGCCACATTTTATCTCGGACAGTCTGCCTTTTAGCTAGCCTGGTTTCAGGTTCTTTGCAAGCTAAGTAGCCACGCAGTTCCGACAGAAGAGATAAAAGGCTATAAAATAAATACCAATAAAAATAAAAATAAAATCCAAAATAAACAAAATAATAATAACAAAATCAAAACATTTATAAATAAAATTTTGACAAAGTCGTATCATCCATATCGCATCATGTCATAAGTGGAAAAAACCAAGAGAGAAAATAAATGCATAAGGAAAGTATGCATACACATCATTTTAATAAACCTCTAAAAAATGGGTCTTAGAGGCGTTTTTTGGGAAAATTACTAGGCCAAATTCCCTTTGGGAATTTGCAACTTGGTTCTTCACCATTTCCTCTTCATTTTGACATGTTGTGCGTCCAAATCGAATATCTCAGTCAAAAGTTATTCCACTTTCAATATCTACTGTCATAAAAAAATATTTTTGTAGTGCATGCATAAATACATTCATTCTAGGGAGCACTAGATATTCCCTAAGACAATGGCGAAAGAGGCCCCGAGCACATTTGTGACCTTCGCGACAAGGAAGGGACAAGTGTACTAAGGTGTGGTGGTAATAACCATTATACTTGTCAAATCTGTGATGGGGAAGGAACCATTACACCGAGGTGGGTAGGATACCCCACGAAGCATAAGCTTTAAGGAGGATACCTAAGCCATGGTCTTAGGGAATATCTATTTCATAAATCATTCAATAAAAATCTTTTTGCATTCTAGAAAGCGGCTGGTATTCTTCATGCCCTCATCCGCATCAAAAAAAAGAAAAAAAAAACATAAAATCCCAAACACTATCATACATCATGTTAGAAAATAAAACATGATAATGTTTAGGAAAAAACAAACACTTGCATATATGCATCCACCAAACTGCATCCTAATAACATGCATCTAATAATAGACAATCGAAGAAGTGGACATTCCTCAATACCATGAAAAGAGGATTAGGGCATTCGCATGCCATGCGCGAAAAAATACATACTTCGAAACATTGCATTGAGGAATGTACACTGTCTGGATGAAACAAATAAAATTGTTTGTTTTCATCGTTTCAACCGTCTATTGCATTCATGAATAGCATTCATTGCATTCATTCTCACTTTAATACAAATAAAATAATAAAAAGAAAGGATTAGTCGATGTGCTTTCCACAAATCGGAATAAGATGAAGAGCAAACATTTCGTCGTCAAGTTCTCTCCAACGGTTGGTCCGCCTAAGGAAGATAATAAGCCTCAACCGTTGGATATCCGAGTTAATAAGGAAGAGGGGGCAAGGATGTCGTTACATTTGTTCACCCCATACATCAAACAAGGTTGTACCATGGAGATACGCATAAACATCGTCCATCCATGAAGATATCTCCAACATAGCTAGCATTGGGGGCAGAATTAGAAGTGGAAGAATTTACTCCCCAAGGACTCACAAGAAGATGTCCTCAGAAATAAAAGAAAAAATAAAAGACCAAAAAGGAAAAGGGAAGTCTCCCCTCTGCACACTCAAGCAAATTTTCCAAAGTGGAGGGGTGCAAGCGTCAAGAGTCACTCTAGTCATTAGGAAATCTCTTTCTTCATTCAAGGGATGTAAACCCCGTGATTGTTAGAGATTATCCCCCGGGGCGAGCCCGACCCCCGGGCATCTTAGGGCACATATTCCCTTATTAATTAATAAAGAATGATTCTTACTATTTGCTTCTCTTCTTTCTATTTCTGACTAGACCACATGAATAACCCTGTCTAAGTAAACAAAAAAGAAAGAAGAATAAAAAGCGCGTCCAAATAACCATTACAGTCAAGCTAGTTGATTAGAAGCACCCAAATAAGGCTTTACCTCACCATAAAGAAAGTCATGCTTCGCCAATATTGTGAACCAAAAAATAAATACAAAAAAAAGAAAGCCCATAGAAGCCAAAGGCCAAAAACAGAAAGGGCAAAATACCCGGTAGGAAACCCACCAAGGGGGCTACGCAAAAGATAGGGTCAACCCGGTAGGACACCTGAACAAAAATAAAGGGTAGCCTAGGCAAAAGTTAGGGTCACAAAATAAGGTCTGCTAGGATTCCCTAAAAATACCAAAAGAAGGAACCTAGACAAAAGTTAGGACCAAAACACAGTATCCTAGTTCGAAAACCCAAAGGGCGATCTAGGGAAATCAACTAACCACAAAAAGCGATACCAATAAAACCGAAAGGCGCAAATACAAAAGGAAGGGAAAATGTTTGCTTAGACCAAAAGCTTAAACACTTAAACCTAACCCTAACCAGCCATTCTTACAAAAACTACTTTCCAATAAAAACAACACTCTAAAACACAAGCCGTCGAAATTACCCCCTTTACTTCTTTTCTCTTGACCCTCGCACCCAAAATTCTAATAATTAATTTGGGAATATGGAGGCGTATAGTCAACAAGAGGATTGAAATCCCTAGAGTGAAGAAAGAGGGATACCACATGGCAAAGAGTGCTCTATAAGAGAAAAGAAGGAAAAGAGAGAAACCAATTATCCTTCGGTCATGAAAAAATCAAGACGACAAAATTGGTACAGCCTATCCCTGTCGACCAAAGCACATAACGTCGAAAGCTCATCAGAAGTAAAAGCACATTGGTTAATCCTTTTGAAAAATTAATTGAAATAGTATTATAGGATGCACATCGCGAACATTGCATGCATATGATAGGCTCCTATCTCTCAAAAAAAAAAAAAAAAGAGAAAGAAAAATGACAATAAAAAGAATAATGCCTGCTAGGAGATTCTTAGGCAAAAGTTAGGGTAGCCCGCTAGATCGAAAACCCGCAAAGGGCGGTCTAGGCAAAAGTTAGGGCATTCATAAAAAAGGAAAAAGCCCGCTAAGATATCCTAGGCAAAAAGTAAGGCAGCCTGCTAGACCGAAAAACCCCAAAAGGGCGGTCGAGGCAAAAGATAGGGCTAAAACAAAAAGTGAACAAAAGAGAGGGGTCTTTCATCATAATCATGAAAGTCCAGTAGGAGAATACCAGACACTTTTCCAGATGCATCAATCAAAAAGAATAGATTGCATTTAGGGCATCCACACAAATAGTCGCACAAAATGACTTTGTCAATGTCAAAAAATGAAAGAAATAAAAATTACTTCAGACAAATAACAAAAAACAAAAAGCATTCATGCATATAAGGAGACTAGCTCCATATTTGTAATTGAAAACAGGACCATCGAAATAATGCCCTTAAGAAAATGGAGCAAGTCGTCAATCAAGCGACTCAACAAAATAAGAGCTTCTGAAAATCAAGAGCTTCAGCTACCATCCTTCTACCCAGAAAAGAAGGCACAAGAAAGTAAGAAGTCTCCAAACATCGCTCTCCCTCAAGAAAAGAAGAGCGAGTTGGCATAAGAAGCTTCCAGAAGCCAAAGCTCCAATCATCTCCCAATAAAAGAGGGCACAATCATCAAGACATCATAAGAGAAAAGCCGACGGAAAGGCTTAGTTATCCCCAACCGGATCCTTGCCTACTCCAAAGGCAACACAAAAATACTCCTCATGGCTCAGCACCGCCATCACATGAGTCATCAAGCACACTCACCCAAAGTCTCCTCCACACTCCCCAATAGAAAATAAAGGCTTCAAGAGCCCATCATCATCAACATCATCAATAGTAAAAAGAGTCCAATCTCCATACCATCAAGGGCTCAACAAAAAGAAAGAAGAGAAAAAAGAAAACCCTTGCATCCCCAGCGGATGTCCAAAAAGGCCATGACAGAGAAGACCAAATAAAAATCCTCAAGTGGATCTCCCGACAAAAAGGATGAAAAAGGAAATCTCCATCCCCAGTAGAATAAGAGCTTCACAAGGTCAGCTCGCATCAACATTAATCAAGGAGCCAGGACTCCATCCCAGAAAAATCGGATCCTCATGGAAGTTAATAATCCCTTGATGGATCACCTAAGAAAATTTTATCCCCTGCGGATCCCCAAAGAGAAGAAAAGCCTGCATGCATAAAAAGAAACTAAAAAGTAACAAGGCGCATGCATTATCCCAATAAAAAAGCCAGATTGCAAAATCGCGATAAAAAAGATAAATCGTGGAAAAAGGCAAAATCAAATAAAAATCCTAACTTCTAGGAAATCAAATCCCTAAAGTGGGTCACCTCAGAAAAAGGGAAAATCAACAAAAAAGAGAGGAATCAGAAATTCCATTTCCCCCCAACAGAATAAGAGCATAACAAAAGCCAGCTCACACCCATATCAATCAAGGAGTCAAGACTCCATTCCCCCAAAGGGCTACCCAAATCTGATCCCCGGGAAGGCAACCAATTCCCCGGTGGATCAACCAAAAAGAAAAATCATCTCCAGTGAGCCTACGACAAAGGCAAATTCCAAAACTCATTTGCCTAGGCGAAGGCAAGACCTGGCAAGCAAGAGCCAGCATCCCCATAAGGGATTATCAGCCTAGTCAGAGGCAAAACAAATGCAGCCAAAAGTCTTCACTTCCGATGAAGCATCTGCCTACTCAGAGGCATTACCAGAAACTCAATGGAGTATTCGCCTACTCAGAGGCACCACCAAGATCAACAAATCCCTAGAGGATTTCTGCCTACCTAAGAGGCACTCATCAAAAATCCCCGACAACCGGCAAAGTCGGATGACCACTACCAAAAAATCAAAAACAAAAAAATCCCCAGCAATCAACAAGCTGGATGAACACCAATCCCCGGCACAGACCGGACGACGATTCCCAGAAAAGACAAAAAACAAAGAAAGAACACATCTCAACATCGGCGCATGAGCTAGAGCAGTAAGTCGCCACCATAGCCAAAGGATCAGCTACCGCAAGAAGGGGCATCCAGAGGCACCAAACCAGATGGGGGTTCGTACTCATCAGCCGAAGGGGTCAGCTACCGCATCGAAGGAGCATCCCGAGGTTTCACATCGGCGCATGGTTAGAATCAGTAAGCCGCCACCATGCCAAAGGGTCAGCCACCGTGAGAAGGGGCATCCAGAGGCACCAAACCAGACGAGGGTTCATACTCGTCAACCAAGGGGTCAGCTACCGCGTCGAAGGAGCATCCCGAGGTTTCACACCGGCGCATGAGCCAGAGCAGTAAGCCGCCACCACGGCCAAAGGATCAACTACCGCAAGATGGAGTATCCGGAGGTCAAACACCAGATGGGGGTGTAAACTCATCAAGCCTTACAAAAGGGGGCTTACCGGGCGGGGGTTCGTACTCGTCAAACACCAGATGGGGGTGTAAACTCATCAGGCCTTACAAAAGGGGGTCTACCGGGCGGGGGTTCGTACTCGTCAAACCGGATGGGGGTTCGTACTCATCAGCCGAAGGGGTCAGCTACCGCATCGAAGGAGCATCCCAGAAGCGCACAACACAACATCTCCCCAGAAGATCATCCGCCGCAAAGACGGAGCATCTGAAGGGTAGCCGGGCAGGAGGGTCAACTCCTTTACCTTTCTGTCGATATGTCTGGCACAACAGGCCAACAGCCGACTAGTCAGGTAAAGGGGGGGCAGCTGTAGACCCCAAATCTTGCCCGGCCTCCAAATAAAGGACCAGAAGACCACTATTCGAAGATGGACGAAGCCTAACAAGCCACTAGGAGAGACTATTAGGCTCCCATACTAGGATAAGAGGTTTTTTCTGCATAGAAATAAGTTTTCTCGCCTTTAAGGGACGAGAACGCCGTCTGGAACACCCAGAACGCCGTCTCGCCAAACGAGATGGCGGTCTGGCCGCCTGCGAAAGGCCAGACGGCGTTCCCGACCGTCCAGACGGCGATCTGGTCACCTGCAGCAGGCCCAGACGGCGTTCCCGACTGTCCAGACGGCGGTCTGGCCCTGTCAGACGAGAACGGCGTTCTGGACCTATCAGGCCCGAAAAAACTATAAATAGGGGCTCTCCCCCCCTCATTCCAGACACCTCAAGCATTAGCTCTCCCTTCTCTCTAGATTTTCTCTCTCTAGAACCCCTCCAAAGCATTTCTGGAGTTTCTAAGTGTCTTTAGGAGAATTTTTGAGCGTTCTAAATCTTCTTTAGAATCCCTCCGAGGCATTTCCGGAGTTTCTGAGAGTTTGTAGAGTGAAGGGCTGCCAAAAAGCGCCTACTTTTTAAAGTATTAATACAAAAAGAGCTTGCTTCGAAGGTGCAAATTTCGTCTTCTTACTTTTATTGCTTTAAATATAAATGCTGCAATAGAAACTAGGGCCATGTAGTCATACTTTTAAATACCGCAAAATAAAAAGGGCAAAAGCGTATTTTTCTAGTTCATTTATCAATAAAATAAGCCGACCTGTCATAGGGAACCCGAAAGGGGCGTCGTAAAGGGGCTAATACCCCCTTTACACGTAACTAACTCCCTTACCCAACTCTGGTTTTAACGGACCAAAGTTAGTTTTTCGAAAACCAACGCCTTTTTTACCCCTTTTCCGATGTTTCCGGTAAAAACATCGGTGGCGACTCCATAGAACCCATAAAAAATAAGTCTTTAGGGTTAGCCCGGTTATTGGACAACCCAAAGACACTTTTTCGAAAACCTCGCTTTTAAGTTAGCCCGGTTATCGGACAACTAAAAGTGTTGTAACCAATAAAAAACGCGATTACGAAAAAATAAGAGTCGGAAAACCATCGCATCGCTCCGACCGCCATCATCCCTTTGGGATGGCGGCGACAATACACATCAACCGAGGGGTCGGATATGGCAAGAAGGAGCATCCTGAGGTTCTACCACTTATCAGCTAAGGGGTCGGCTACCGCAAGAAGAAGCATCCCGAAGCTACAAGCAACCAGATGGGGGTTCATACTCATCAACCAATGGGTCGGCTACCGCAAGAAGGAGCATCTTAAGGTTCTACCATTTGTCAACCAAAGGGGTCGGCTACCGCACGAAGGAGCATCCTGGAGGCACACACATTTTTTGGACTAGAGGATCGGCTACCGCAAGAAGGAGCATCCAAAGGACAGCGGGGCAAGAGGGTTAACTCCTTCACCCTCTAGTTGATCTTTATGGCATAACGGGCCAACAGTCGGCTAGTCAGGTGAAGGAGGGGCAACTGTAGACCCCAAATCTTGTCCGGCCTCAAAATAAAGAGCAGAAGACTTCCGTTTGAAGATGGGCAAGGCCTAAAAGGTCCCTAGGATAGATCACTAAGCCCCATTTTAGAATAGGAAGGTTTTTTGTATGGGAAAAATAAGAAATTTCACCTAAAAGACCGAGATCGCCGTCTCCTTTGGCGAGACTGCCGTCTCACCATTGGCTAAGGGCGAGATCGTCGTCTCCTTTGGCGAGACCGCCGTCTCGCCACTTGCCAATGGCGAGACCGCCGTCTCGCCAATCGCCAATGGCGAGACCGCCGTCTCGCCACTTGCCAAAGGTGAGACCGCCGTCCTGTTTGGCGAGACGGCGATCCCGACCTGACAGGCATGAATTTCTATAAAAGGGGGGCGACCTCATCCTTTTCACAGCACATAACAACTTTTCCTTCTGTAATTTCTCCAAATTCTTATTCTTGCAAATTCTTTGATGAGATCTAGATGAAAAGATTAACTTCATCACGAATCCCACTATTTGGTTAGCATAGGGTTAGATCGCTTCCTTCAAAAGTTCCAGTTGTTTGAGAATGTCCACTGAATTTCCATGATCCACCAACGTTTTCTTCGCATAAAAATTTGTTACTTCTACCATGATGACCATAGGGTCTTATTATCGAGGGTCTATCGCCTGGAAGTCTTCATTGATAAAGGTTATCATAGGCATCCTTCTTCTGGGTCCAACTGTTGTTATATTAATAGATTGTACTGTCCTAAGGTGCCTTTTTCTTGTCGAGGATGTGGACCCTCCCCTGAAATACCCATCATCTTGAAAGCAATGAGGGGAAGATTGATGGTAATGTGAAATATGTCCCTACATTCCCAAGAGATGATTTTGATGATGATTCAAGTCAACAACATTCAAACATCAAGCAAGCCCAAGATAATTCCTAAAGACTAGATAGAGTCTTAGAATACTGGATATAAAGGTACAAGTTGATGAAGTAATATTATGCATAAGCCTCCAAAGCACAAGTGTGATAAAATTTTGTAACATGACATTTTTCACTGTCATAATTGATTATGATGCATGTAGACCCCAAATCTTGTCCGGCCTTAAAATAAAGAGCAGAAGACTTCCGTTCGAAGATGGGCAAGGCCTAAAACGTCCCTAGAATTTATCAATAGACCCCATATTAGAATAGGAAGGATTTTTGTACACGAAAATTAAGAAATTCCACCCAAAGGGTTGAGACCGTCGTCTCGTTTGGCGAGACTGCCGTCTCACCGTTTGCTAAGGGCGAGACCACCGTCAAGCCACTCGCCACTTGCCGAAGGTGAGACCGCCGTCTCATTTGGCGAGACGGCGGTCCCGACCTAATAGGTGCGAATTCCTATAAAAGGGGGGGACTTTCTCACTCTTTACACACAATTCATCAACTTTTCCTACAGTACTATTATCAAAATACTCTCCTAGGACCCCTCTGAAGCATTTTCAGAGTTCTTAGAGTTCTTAGAAAGCGTTCTAAAGTGCTGTGAGAAAAGAGCGAACATCATTGTAGAGCATGGGGTTTGCCAAAAAGCACCATTTTCAAGAACATATTATATAAAAGCTTGCTTCAAAGGTTCTTCCATACCCCTTTCTATATTTTATTATCTTTTAGAATAATATCTCTGTGCAATAGTTATTAAGGGCCATATAGTCGATAACTTAATTTTTGCAATCAATAAATAAGGGTAAAAGCGTAGTTTAAAGTTCTTATTTCTCTATAAAAAACGGTCCATCATAGGGAACCCGAAAGGGGCGTCGTAGGGAAGCTAATACCTTTCCTACACGTAACTAACTCCCTTACCTAACTCTGTTTGTAATGACCAAAGTTGGTTTTTCTATAAAAAACCACTGTCTTCTTTTTCCTTTTCCAATGTTTTTGGTAAAAACATTGGTGGCAACTCCTTGAACCCTTTCAAAAACCTCTTCCTTAGGTCCAGCCAGGTTATAAGACAACCTAAAGGCATTGAACCACACTTTTAAAAACGTGAGTCAAACAAAACCATCGCGTCGCTCTAACCGCCTCTTTTGACGGCGATGACAGATGGCGACTTCACTAGGGAAGCTAGAGAGTTGATCTCATTTAGTGATGGACTAGTTTGGGAAATAAAAACTTGAAATTACGCTTTTACCCTTCCTTGCTTTATAATATGCTTTATTGTTTGGCTTTAATAACTGTTGAATGTTTATTTTATGAAATTGTTTGAAATAACAACTGTGCACAAACCCTTGCACACAACAGTTCCCCCTATACCCGACGGCAAGTGGGATAACCTTAGGGAGTGGGTGGCATTGTACGATTTGTCGTAGTGAGGGCCATGAGCCCATCGGTATGGTCGGAAACCACCACTCAAGGTGATAACCTTCCTCTTTTGGCCTGTCGCCGCCGTCAAAAGACATGGCGGTCGGAGCGACGCAATGGTTTTTCGACCCTCTTGTTTTTCGCGTTTTTTTTATGGGTGGTTACAACGCCTTTAGGTTGTCCGATAACCGGGCTAACCTAGGGGCGAGGTTTTCGAAAGGGCATCCTTGGGTTGTCCGATAACCGGGCTAACCCAAGGACTAATTTTTATGGGTTCTGTGGAGTCGCCACCGATGTTTTTACCGGAAACATCAGAAAAGGGGTTTAAAAGGCGTTGGTTTTCGAAAAACCAACTTTGGTCATTAGAACCAGAGTTAGGTAAGGGAGTTAGTTACGTGTAAAGGGAGTCTTAGTCCCTTTACGACTCCCCTTTCGGGTTCCATATGATAGGCCAGCTATTTTGTTGATAAATAAACCGAAAAATACGCTTTTGCCCTTTTATTTGCGGAATTAAAATATTATGACTACATGGCCCTAATCTATTGCATAATTTAATATTAAAGTAGTAAAAGTAGAGAGGGAGAATTTAAACCTCCGAAGCAAGCTCTTTTTTTATTTCTTTAAAACAAATGGGTGCTTTTTGGCAGCCCTTCACTCTACACGGCGCTGGAAACTCTTCTAGACGCCGAAAAATGCTCAAAAAGGCACTCAGAAACTCCGGAAATGTGTCGGAGGGGTTCTAGAGAGAAGTTTTTAGAGAGAAGGGAGAGCTAAAGCTTGTGGTGTGTGGAAATGAGGGGGGGAGGACCCCTATTTATAGGTTTTCGCGCCTATCAGTGGCGAGACCGCCGTTCTTGTCTGACAGGGTCGAGACCGCCGTCTCGCCCTGCCAAAATGGCGAGACCGCCGTCTCGTCATTCGCAGATGGCGAGACCACCGTCTCGTCATTCGCAGATGGCGAGACCGCCGTCTCGTCATTCGCAGATGGCGAGACCGCCCTCTAGGAAAGCGAGACCGTGAAAGAATTAATGGTTGAGTTCAAGAGGGGGGGTGAATTGAACTTTAAAACTTTTTCGCAAAACTTACTTTCTTTTGGAAGAATGAGTTATCTTTATTCAATCTTTGCAAAAGTAATTTGGTTTAAACACAGCAAGTTTATAGACAGAAAATAAAAGAGATGAAAGAAGAAATTTAACACACAAATTTATACTGGTTCACTCTAATCCAGAGCTACATCCAGTTCTTGACAAACCTGTCAAGTTCCACTAATTCCAAGTGAAAATTACAACCAAGTAGATACTCACCAATCTACCCCAAGAACTATCTTGAAAACCCACAAGACAGAATCTTGAAAACCACCCAAGAACCAAATCCAAGCATCGTACTCAAGTGCAGATCACAATCCAACCTCGCACAATCACACTTTTACAAAAGAGTATGGAAAGAAAAAACCTGGACTTGAAGTTCTAATTGTCCAAAACAAATTCTAACAAGCACTTTCTCTCTTTGATTGACCACAATTCTGATCACAAGACCTTATGATATGAAAAGATCCTTGAATGCAGAGAAAGTCACGTATATGAAAGTTTCACAGATTGATTTCACAAGTTTTCTCAAGTAGTGTGTTGTATATATTTCAAAAGATAGATCAATTCTGTATATATAGAGTAAAACAAAGAAACGAACGTTTCATCTCGTAAAAAATTGTTTCGAGAGTCAAAAGATCGATTAGTTTAAGAGTATAACAGCTTAGAAGGGACTCGATCGATTAGAACCGAAGTATGATCGATCGGATCGAGTTATGATCGATCGAATAAAACTATGATCGATCGAATACATTTCAATCAATTAAAACATCGATTCAATCGATTGATTTCATTTAAAGCTCCATTCAATTGATTGATTCGAGTTTTTAATGGATTGAAACAGCTTTATGAAAAATGACAGCTCTCTGTTTCAATCGATTGAAAATTATTTCAACAGATTGAAATCCTGCAACCACTTAGTTAATAAAATAGCCTCTCTGTTTTAACAGATTAAAAATTATTTCAACAGATTGATTTTCTAAAAAACTCTTAGACTGAAAAAAATAGTCTTTCTGTTTCAACAGATTAAAAATCATTTCAACAGATTGAAAATTCGAAACTTTGATATTGAAAAATTCATTGAGTTATTTTAACTTGTTGATTCCGCGAATCAATCAATTGAAAATACGACTATGTATGACCACTTATTATGTTGAGTGATTTTAACAGATTGAAAATCCTTTTCAACAGATTGAAAAACTTAGTTTGTTCTTTTAATACTTAGATATTAGTTTTTCATGCAGAAAAATGATTTTCAATGGGATGCAACATTATAAGGCACTTATCACAAAATATAATGGACTATCAAGAGATTAAGTGCTTAAACTAAAAACCTAATCAACTACACACCCACAACCTAAGCTATATCTATGTCTTCATCAAATCCACCAAGTGCTTCAATCTCCCCCTATTTGATGGAGACAAATAACCACCGCACTCGCATAAAAAAATAACGTACCGTAGACATATATTTTGTGGTGTGTGTGTGTAGTGACAGCTTTAAGCAAAATACTTCTCCCCTATTTGATCGCATCAAATAGATTGTTTTAGTTACAGCTCAATGGGGCCACGTGGGTACCCCAAATATAAAACAGAACATTAAAACCTAAGAAAAGAAAACAGAATAACAGAAACATAGAAAGTCTTCATTCGTCCCCGGGGCCTTGATTGAATTGCAGTCCCACAATCCTGTTGTAAATGTCTTCTAGTTGATTATCAATATGTTGGAACCTTGCAATGAAATTTTCATCCAAATAATGTTGCCGAGCCCTCGTGAGCAGCGAGTCATCTCGCATATGCCTCCTTTGGTCCGATTGCAGCTCGCTCATTTGATGTAACATTGTTCTTTCGAACCGAGACAGAGGCGTGCCACTGTCAAAGCGGTGGATTGTATGGAATCATTTCCAGTGGGGACACCTCTTCCATTGGATCGGACGGACGTCGTCGCGAAGTTCCGGGAATATCGTTGTTGATTCCTTCCTCTTGCTCTTCTTCTTCACTTTCTTCACTTCTCCCAAGATCTTCTTTCGAGATCCATTCACCATCAATTTTAATGAATCCCATTTTGTGAATCACGTAATTATTTATTTCATTCGTTGGTCGGACGGTTTCAACAAGTTCTCCTTCTACATTGACACCAAAATGTGTTAAAAACTTAGAAATCGAATAGCATAAGGATACCCGAAATCACTAAGTCTCTTGGCTTTGATCATGTGGTCCTTGATGACGAAGACCCAGCTTCACCCGTATCCCGTGGTGAATGCAAGTACATCGATACTAAATCTCCTTCGTTTAATACCGCATGATTGCTCCCCCGGGTGTGAGCTGCCACGACACAATGAAAGCGAGAATTCTTTCTTCCAGCTTTAGCTTCCCAGTATTGAAAGAGCTAACGTAATCATGAGTATTCTTCATGCATGACCGAAAGTACTTGAACTTTATTAAATTCGTCCACATCTCGAAGTGTATCCTTTGGTGACTTTTACACCAACATCCTTTATTCCAAGCAACCTCCTTCCGGATGTTGGGTGAAATTTCAATGTCTACACCTTTAACTTGGGTTTTCAAAGTGGAACCTTCAAAGGATAAATTTGTGAAGAAAACTTTAATCAAATCAGGATAAATCCTACCATTTAACTCCGTAAACTTCGAAGCTTTTGGTGTTGTAGTAGCTTTCGAATGCCTCCGAATCCTTCGAGCATCAAACCAGGAGAACTTTAACATCTTCGAATGTTGACTTGCTTCCTGCTTAATTCATGGATAAACAAATCCATTTTCTCTTGGTCCCCATTGAACCAAGTTTCAATCCTTCCTCCACACATTCTCGTTCT
Source organism: Sphenostylis stenocarpa (assembly GCA_963425845.1). Lineage (NCBI taxonomy): Eukaryota > Viridiplantae > Streptophyta > Magnoliopsida > Fabales > Fabaceae > Sphenostylis > Sphenostylis stenocarpa. Next base: position 20,112,886 of record OY731403.1, read on the forward strand.
TGTCTTGCGATAGAAGACTCGCCTCGCTGGACTTCTTCCTACCGGACTTTGTGCGCTTGAGCATACTTGATTTTTGGGATTAGCGTAACGAGAAGAACCGAGAAAAGAGAAAGTTCAAAGAAGGAAATAATACTACAGGAATAAGAATACACAATCCTTTCAGCTTCAAAAATTTTGTCTTTACTGTTTTATTGCTTCTGCGCAGTGATGATAAAGGTGGAGAGAGAAGAATTTGCTACTGAACCATTTAATTACCCTCTCAGTAGATATCCAATCAGGGTCAATCGGTATTAAAGAAAGTAGTTGAAATTTTATCTCATTGTAAATGTATTCAACCTAATCTGCAGTAGATGTTTGGATGCAGTCCTAATATACTTAACCCTAATTAATCAGTTGATTTTTCGTGAAACCAATTTATTTTGTAATTGCAGACACTTATAAGTGAAATAAACTGATTGAATCGAGAATTAAATCGATTGTTTTGTGAAAGAAAATCATTCAGAGTACCATAAGTGAATTCAATCAATTGAATCGAAGATTTAATCGATTGATTTATAGAAGAAAGTATGCAGAGCTACAAGGTTAATGAAATAAACCGATTAAAAGCTTATCTAATCGATTGAACTAATAACATATCAATACCAGAGAGTAAGAATCAGGAAATCAACAGATTATTTCGCAATTTCAATCGATTGAAACAAATAATATCAAGTTATTCATGCAATTATTAATCGATTGAACTTGTTATCAGCTTGTTAAAAAGCATACAATCACTGTAAAGAATCAATTATGCAATACTAGATATATCTAGAATTCCTAATTCAGTCCTAAGCATATTAAGTCTATCTCTAGGAAGTGGTTTAGTGAATAAATCAGCTAACTGTTTTTCAGATTCAATGAATAATATCTCACAGTCACCCCTAGATACATGTTCTCTAATAAAGTGATGTCTAATTTCAATATGCTTAGTTCTAGAGTGTTGAATAGGATTCTTAGATAAGTTTATTGCACTAGTATTGTCACAAACCGTAGGTACCTTGTTTAGAGTCACTCCATAATCTGTCGCTTGTTGCTTGAGGTAAATGCTTTGAGCACAACAGACTCCCAACTGTAATGTATTCAGCTTCTGCAGTTGACATGAGCAACACACGCTTGCTTTTTGCCGTGTCATGATATAAGACTCGCTCCCAAGTAAATGACAAGTACCGAGGTACTTTTTCTCGTCCAATCTACATCCTGCAAAGTCGAATCGGAAAATCCAACAAGTTTAAGGGATGCACCTTCAGGATACCATAGTCCAACATTAACTGTCCCCTTAAGGTACTTCAGAATCCTTTTGGCAGCGGTAAGTTGTGATTCCTTTGGATTTGCTCGAAATCTTGCACAAAGGCATACACTAAACATAATGTCGGTCTACTAGCAGCTAGATATAGTAATGAACCAATCAAACCTCTATATTTAGTTTGATCAACAAGTTTTCCTTTTTCATCTAAGTCTAGACAACAGCTTAGTAGACATGGGTGTAGAGGATTCCTTGCAATTGTGCATATCAAATTTCTTTAACAATTCATTGCAGTATTTAGATTGACTAAGAAAAATGCCATTTCTTAATTGTTTAACCTGGAGACCAAGGAAGAAATTCAATTCTCCCATCATAGACATTTCAAATTCACTTTGCATTTCTTTTACAAACTTCTTACACATGGCATTATTAGTGGAACCGAAAATGATATCATCCACATACACCTGCACCTGAATAATGTCGAGCCTGCATTTCTTAATGAATAGAGTTTTATCAACCTCACCTCGCTTGTACCCTTGATCAATTAGGAAGTTACTTAACCTCTCATACCATTGTCTAGGTGCTTGCTTTAGACCATAAAGGGCCTTTTTCAATTTGTAGACATGGTCGGATGCTTGTGATCTTCAAACCCAGGAGGTTGAGAAACATATACTTCTTCATTGATGAGTCCATTAAGAAAGGCACTCTTTACATCCATCTGTAGTAATCGAAACCACTTATACAGGCATAAGCTAATAATAATCTAACAGCCTTCAAGTCTAGCTACAGGTGCAAAGGTTTCATCAAAATCGATACCCTCTTGTTGGTTATACCCTTTGGCTACTAACCTAGCTTTATTTCTAGTAATAATGTCGTGTTCATCTAGCTTGTTTTTGAATACCCACTTAGTACCAATTACATTGATATCTTTGATTTTAGGAACTAATTCCCACACTTTATCTCTTTCAAATTGATTAAGCTCATCATGCATGGCACTAACCCAAGATTCATCATTTAATGCTTCTTTAACTGTCTTAGGCTCTATTTGTGAAATGAATGCCATATGATTACGTAATTGGTTAAGAGAATGTCTAGTAGATACTCCCTTATTGATTTGCCCGATGACATTGTCTAGAGAGAGATCTCTTGGGACAATCCACTCTTTAGGAAGCTCTTCCGAACATCTTCTTCCTCGTTCTTCAATAATTGTTAGTGAATCAGCTTTTGCATGGTCTACTCGATGGATCATCTTCTTCAACAAGACGTCTGATCCGTGTTATCGGCATGTTTCAACCGATAAGAATTATCAGCTAATTCTTCTTCATCTACAGTACTGTTGTTCTATTCTCGCACCACTAGAGGAGACTCATTAAACACAACATGTACTGATTCTTCAACTGATTTCAATCTTAAATTGTAAACTCTATATGCATGGTCGTGAGTTGAGTAACCAAGAAAGATTCCTTTGTCAGATTTCTCATCAAACTTGCCAATATTTTCTTTCCCATTGTTTAAAACAAAACATGTACATCCAAAAACCCCGAAATAGTTTATGTTGGGTTTTCTTCCTTTATACAGTTCATATGGGGTTTTCTTAAGCATGGGTCTAATCAAGACTCTATTCAAAACATGACAAGCAAGTGTTTCATCGCATCCGCCCAAAAGTATTTAGGTAAAGAATTTTCACACAACATTGTTCTAGCAAGTTCCACAATGGATCTGTTCTTTCTTTCCACAACACCGTTCTGCTGAGGAGTTCTTGGAGCAGTAAAAATTGTGTTTTATGCCAAACTTTTCACAAAAAGATTCAAATTTTTCATTTACAAATTCTCCACCATTGTCACTCGAATAGATGTAATGAAATACCCTTTTTCATTATGTAAAACCTTGGCAAGCTTTTTGAAAGATTTGTAAGAATCAGATTTGGCTTTAAGAAAAATAGTCCAGGTAAATCTGGAAAAGTCATCAACAATTACCATGATATAAAGATTACCACCTAGGCTTTTATTCCTTGAGGGACCAACCAAATCCATGTGAAGCAGTTCCAAAGGTCTAGAAGTTGAAACAATGTTTTTGTTTGAAAAAGATTTTCTAGTTTGTTTTCCTTTCAAACAAGTTTCACAGATTTTGTCTTTCAAGATTTGAAGCTTAGGCAGCCTGTAAACTAATTCTTTTGAAATTAGTTTGTCAAGATGGTTAAGATGTATATGAGCAAGCCTTCTATGCCACAACCAAGATTCTTCTTCTTTAGTAAGAAGACAACTTTGAGATGATATAGACTGCTTGATATCTAACATGTATATGTTATTTAACCTCTTACCTACCAACATTACCGTGTCGATTCTGGCTCACGGATAAGGCACTTTTCTCGGCTTGAAAATGACTTTGTGACCAAGATCACATAACCGACTTATGCTCATCGGATTGTGCTTGAGACCTTCAACAAGAAGAACATTGTGAATGGTTACCGATTCACTGTCTCCAATATCTCCGTAACCTAGAATTCTTCCCTTGTTGTTGTCTCCATAAGTCACGTGACCTCCATTCTTCAATTTCAGCTTCGGAATTTTGAAATGTCACCTGTCATGTGCCTTGAGCATCCGCTGTCTAGGTACCAAAGGGACTCTTGTTGCTGTTCCCGAAAGATCAAACATCAAGTATTTGGTACCCTTACGTATTTTGGGTCCTTAGGAGTCAAATTTTCTGCTTAACATGTTTTGGAACCCATCTCTTCCTACCTTGCGGCACAAAATATTTTCTAGCATGACAGTAATTTTATAGTATGTCCTTTCTTCATGCAAGTAATGACAAGATGAGAAAGGGGATGTCGTTGTTTTTCCGTATGAAAAGAAGTTCAAATATTTTTTCGTTTTTACCCCATTCTTAGGTTTGTACTCGATTCCGAATGTTCAAACATACGGTTTTGAGACCCAAGCAGTGCATCTAAATTCTCTTTACCTTGAGTAAATTTTGTCAAGGTTTTAGTCAAGTAATCAACCTTATTTTGTAAAACAATACACTTTTCACAATTCTTATTAACAGCAACATTATTCGCAGATGAATAGATAATATCTAGATGTTCTAAATCTGTTTTGCTTTCTAATAGTTCTTTTTCCGAACTTTAACTCTATTTTCTAACCGAGTTATTTAAACCTTTCAACCGATTATTTGTGTGAGATAAATTTCGGCTTCACTATGCATTTCATTGAAAACATTTAGTAATGTGCTCGTAATTCATTTCATTCTCTCGTAGGAGTTGAACTTACATGTGATGAAGAGGATTCACAGATCGGCCATCAAACACAGGTTTACCTCTTCACTTTCGGATTCAGAGCTGGAAGATGAATCATTGTCTTGCCAGGCTATATAGGCCTTTTTCCCTTTGTATCTTGATTCTTTCTTGTTCCGATTCTTGGTCTTTTCCGGAAAATCACTCTTTATGTGACCCTGTTTACCACAAGAATAACAAGTAATATTATTTTGAACAGATTCGAGTCTTTTTATCATTGTACCTTTTTACTTGACCAGTTCTGTTTCTTTCTTCTAAGAAATTTCCCAAATTTCTTAACCAACAAAGTCGAGTTCTCTCGATTCATCTTCTTCAGATCCACTCGTTTTCTTCAATCGTCTTGAGAACAATATTTCTACTTTTCTTTTCTCGTATTCTCTTGTTCTTTGAACCGATTGATTTCCAACTCATGTTCCCTTAACTTACCAAAAAGTGAAGCGGTGTTCATTTCAGATCAAGTCTCTTGATTCCGATATAGCTGTCACCTTTGGTTGCCACGTTCTGTCCAAACACTTTAAGATTTTGATGTTCAACTCTTCTTTGTCAAAAGTCTTTCCTCACCCAATTAGGTGATTGACTATGTGCGTGAACCTTTCTCGCACATCTGCAATTGTTTCTCCTTGCTGCATTTTAAACAACTCATAATCCCCTGATTAACTCATGCTTTCTTGCCCTTTTCACATCGGATGTTCCTTCATGTTTGACCTCTAAAATTTCCCACATCTCTTTGGCGGAGGCACACTAAGACACCCCGAAAAACTCATCAAGATTTAAAGCAGAGGTAATAATATTTTTTGCAAGTATAATCATATTGGACTCTCCTATTTTCTACATCAGCTTAATTCAGCCCAATCTTTTTCAACTACTTTACCATCTACTGTATGAGTTGGTTTGTAAGGACCATTAACAATTGTTTCCCAAATGCCTCTATCAAGAGATTCAATAAAGATTTTCATTCTAACCTTCCGTAAAGAATAATTCACATCGGAAAAAAGTGGAGGCCTGTTTATGGAGGCTCCTTCGAAAAAGTCATCTTTCCCTCAGCCATTGGACCGATTTCTTGAGTAACTTACAAGAACCAGCTCTCGGTACCAATTGAAAGAATTAATGGTTGAGTTCAAGAGGGGGGTGAATTGAACATTAAAACTTTTTCGCAAAACTTACTTTCTTTTGGAAGAATGAGTTATCTTTATTCAATCTTTGCAAAAGTAATTTGGTTTAAACACAAGCAAGTTTATAGACAGAAAATAAAAGAGATGAAAGAAGAAATTTAACACACAAATTTATACTGGTTCACTCTAATCCAGAGCTACATCCAGTTCTTGACAAACCTGTCAAGTTCCACTAATTCCAAGTGAAAATTACAACCAGTAGATACTCACCAATCTACCCCAAGAACTATCTTGAAAACCCACAAGACAGAATCTTGAAAACCACCCAGTAACCAAATCCAGTTACTGTACCAAGTGCAGATCACAATCCAACCTGCACAATCACACTTTTACAAAAGAGTATGGAAAGAAAAAACCTGGACTTGAAGTTCTAATTGTCCAAAACAAATTCTAACAGCACTTTCTCTCTTTGATTGACCACAATTCTGATCACAGCACCTTATGATATGAAAAGATCCTTGAATGCAGAGAAAGTCACGTATATGAAAGTTTCACAGATTGATTTCACAAGTTTTCTCAAGTAGTGTGTTGTATATATTTCAAAAGATAGATCAATTCTGTATATATAGAGTAAAACAAAGAAACAGAACGTTTCATCTGTAAAAAATTGTTTCAGAGAGTCAAAAGATCGATTAGTTTAAGAGTATAACAGTTTAGAAGGGACTCTGATCGATTAGAACTGAAGTATGATCGATCAGACCGAGTTATGATCGATCAGAATAAAACTATGATCGATCAGAATACATTTCAATCAATTAAAACATCGATTCAATCGATTGATTTCATTTAAAGCTCCATTCAATTGATTGATTCGAGTTTTTAATGGATTGAAACAGCTTTATGAAAAATGACAGCTCTCTGTTTCAATCGATTGAAAATTATTTCAACAGATTGAAATCCTGCAACCACTTAGTTAATAAAATAGCCTCTCTGTTTTAACAGATTAAAAATTATTTCAACAGATTGATTTTCTAAAAAACTCTTAGACTGAAAAAAATAGTCTTTCTGTTTCAACAGATTGAAAATTCGAAACTTTGATATTGAAAAATTCATTGAGTTATTTTAACTTGTTGATTCCGCGAATCAATCAATTGAAAATATGACTATGTATGACCACTTATTATGTTGAGTGATTTTAACAGATTGAAAATCCTTTTCAACAGATTGAAAAACTTAGTTTGTTCTTTTAATACTTAGATATTAGTTTTTCATGCAGAAAAATGATTTTCAATGGGATGCAACATTATAAGGCACTTATCACAAAATATAATGGACTATCAAGAGATTAAGTGCTTAAACTAAAAACCTAATCAACTACACACCCACAACCTAAGCTATATCTATGTCTTCATCAAATCCACCAAGTGCTTCAGACCACCGTCTCGCCATTTGCAGGTGGTGAGACCGCCGTCTCATCAAGCGAGACGGCGGTCTCGCCACTTGCATGAGGCGAGACGGCGGTCTCAATCTCGAGACGGCGGTCTCGTCCCTAAAAGGCGAGAAAACTTATTTTTTGTACAAACAATCTCTCCTATCCTAGTATGGGGCCTAATAGTCTCTCCTAATGGCTTGTTAGGCTTTGTCCATCTTCGAATAGGAGGTCTTCTGATCTTTATTTGGAGGCCGGACAAGATTTGGGGTCTACAGCTGCCCCCCCTTTACCCGACCAGTCGACTGCTGGCCTTTTGTGCCAAGGTGATCGACTGGAGGGTAAAGGGGTTGACCCTCTTGCCCGGTTGCCCTTCAAATGCTCCGTTTTTGCGGCGGATGATCTTCTGGGGAAGTGTTGTGTTGTGCGCTTCTGGGATGCTCCTTTGACGCGGTAGCTGACCCCTTCGGCTGATGAGTACGAACCCCCATCTGGTTTGACGAGTATGAACCCCCGCCCGGTGAGCCCCCTTTTGTAAGGCCCGATGAGTATACACCCCCATCTGGTGTTTGACGAGTATGAACCCCCGTCTGGTAAGCCCCCTTTTGTAAGACCCAATGAGTACACACCCCCATCTGGTGTTAAGCCTCCGGATGCTCCATCTTGCGGTAGCTGATCCTTTGGCCGTGGTGGCGGCTTACTGCTCTAGCTCATGCGCCGATGTGAAACCTTGGGATGCCCCTTTGACGCGGTAGCTGACCCCTTGGCTAACGAGTATGAACCCTCGTCTGGTTATGTGCCTCTGGATGCCCCTTCTTGCGGTGGTTGACCCTTTGGCAATGGTGGCGACTTACTGCTCTAGCTCATGCGCCGACTCTCTGGGGAGTGATTTCTGTGTTGGTCGATGTGCTTGGACCTCTTTGAATGGTCATCCGGGTTGTGCCGGGGATTTTGTGTTTCATCCAGCTTTGTTGGTTGCTGGGGATTCCTTGCTTTTGATCTTTTGGTAGCGGTCATCCGACTTTGCGGGTTGTCGGATGGGTCTTTGTTTTGTTCGACTCTGATTTGGTAGTCGAAACTTTTGTTGGTTGAGGTGATGGTTTGCCTTAATCCTGCCTTTTCCTCGCGGTTTTCATCTCTTTTTTCTCGCGATTTGGGATTTTGGCTTTTCTTATTGAGCGTATGCCTTTTTCCTTTTTAAAGCTTTTTTGTTACGCTGGCTTTTGCAAAAGGTGGCAAGGGGATGCATGAAATAAAATTTTATTTATGGGAAAATTTTATTACAACCATTTGGCAAGTATGACCCCTAAGGGCTATCTTCTGGAGATGATCCGGGGAATTGCTGGTAGAAGTGATATCGGAAGTCCGCTTGCTCTCGGACTTCGTCGCGGTAATCCTGTTGGAATGTTGTCCATTCCTGCCGCATCACTTGCTGATGTTGATACATCTCCTCTTGCCGGGTGTGGTAGGCTTCTTGCCTCACGGTCATTTGGTTGAGTTGCCGGCGTAGATTGTTCATGTTGCGGTTCATGCCGGCGAAATTGTCCGTGTACGGCGGTGGTTGTTGTTGTTGCTGCTGCTACTGGAATTCGGGGGGCGTGGGGATATCCTGCATCGCCACCAGCCCCTGGAGATCTAGTGCGAAATCCAGTGTGGGATGCAGGGCCAACTGGGTCCCTCGACGTATCAGCATGCCCATGCTGACCAGGACTGACCCATTGATGGGCTCGGGTCGCAAGTTGGAGGCCAGCTCTTCCCGGCCAGGGCACCCCCATCTTTCTGCCAGGGGAGTGATGAGAGGAGCCACAAGGACGGCCCCCGTTGATCTGTTCCCGAAGTCCTTGAGGGCTCTCAAGAAGAAGTAGTCAGGGTTGCAGCGCCGCTTCTGGCTCATGCAATAAAGTACGAAGAGGTCAGGGAGGGATACCTTACCCTGACTCTCTTTCCTCCCATGGATGGTTCCTGCCAGCAGCTTGTGGCAAATGCGGAGTGTTGGGGGCAGCGCGGAGCCCCTCATCAGCGTGGGCAGCGTGGTGGCTCCTGTGAGCTCGTTCCACATTTCGGCGGCAGTGAGGTTGGTGGGCCGGGAGCAGATGGCCTCCCGGTATTCCTGGGTTGTTGTATCCTCGGGCTGGACGAACCCGATGGCCATGTTGAACTCGTCGAGGGTGGTGGCCTGGTAACTTCCACCCATGAAATAGGTCACCATCTTAGTGGGCTGCAGGCCCGGGACCGTGGAGGGGACCTCGGAGTAGGAGACCGAGGCCAAGAATTCTAGTACCGCTTGTGGGTACATATGTGTAGGTGGTGGTTGCAGCAGAAAGCCCCACCCGATGCTGTCTATGTGGGCTCGGGCGTCGTCCTCCCACCCAAATTCAGCCAGGATGCTGAAGTCAAGCCTGAGCATCGGGTGCCACTGATACGTCCGAATATTGTCAAGGCGGGCCTGATGTTGCGGTGATAACTGAGAGGGATCCTGGGGTGGCGGTGCCGCAGAACTGCTGGCACCGGCAGTGCTCCTTCTCTTCCTGGAGACGCTTCTACCAAACATATTGACTAGGGGGCGCTTGGGAGTGCAGGATCTGAGAAATGAAGGCTCTAAAGGCAAGGGAAGTTGTGAGGAACCCCCCAAGCACGCCCCCTATTTATAGCAAATTTTTCAAATTCGAGACCGCCGTCTGGGAAGGCGAGACGGCGGTCTCGAGTTCCCTTCAAGTAGAGACGGCGGTCTGGACCATCGAGACGGCGGTCTCGATGTTGGGCTTAGGCGAGCCGGCGGTCTCGTCGATCAAGATGGCGGTCTCGTTTTTGCCTGAGTCGAGACGGCGGTCGGGTTAGTCCAGACGGCTTTCTCGCCTTGTCGGGTAACCGAGACGGCGGTCTGGGACGTCCAGACGCCGTTCTCGAATTAAGGAAGTGATTTTTTGTCTTTTATGTGTGTGTGTGTGTTTTTTTTTTTTTTTTTGAAGAGAAAAATAGGACCTGGTTCAAAAACATTCTATGCATGCAATGTTTTCATGTTTGATGTCCTATAATGCCTACTTTGATTAAATTTTCAGAAGGATTTAACCGATGTGTCTTGTTGCGCCGAATGCCCTCTGATCTGTGCTTTCGTACTTGCTGTACCATGCCGGGCTTCTTGTGACCGAAGAATAATTTCTTTTTTCCTTTTTTCTTTCTTTTTTCCTTTTTCTTTTTTCTTCTTTCTTTTGCAGCGCACTCTTTGTCACGTAGTGCCCCTTTTTCCTCGCTTTAGGGATTTCAATCCTCTTATTGACTATACGCCTCCATATTCCCAAATTAATTATTAGAATATTGATGTGAGGGTCAAGAGAAAAGAAACAAAGAGGCCAATTCAATGGTTTGTGTTTTAGAGGGTTGATTTTTATTTAGAAAGTTTTTGTAAGCATGGTTGGCTAGGGTTAAGCTTAGGTGTTTAAGCTTTCGTCTAAGCAAACAATTTCCTTTTCTTTTTTGTATTTGCACTCTTTTGGTTTTATTTCCATCGCTTTTAAATGGCTAGCTGATTTCCCTAGATCGCCCTTTGGGTTTTCGAACTAGGATATTGTGTTTGGCCCTAACTTTTGTCTAGGTTCCCTCTTTTTGTAATTTTTAGAGAATCCTAGCGGACCTTATTTGGTAACCCTAACTTTTGCCTAGGCTACCCTTTATTGTTGTTCGGGTATCCTACCGGGTCGACCCTATCTTTTGCGTAGCCCCCTTAGTGGGTTTCCTACCGGGTAATTTGCCCTTTTCTTTGGCCTTTGGCTTCTCTGGGCTTTCTTTTTTTTTGTGGATTTATTTTTATTTGTTTGTTTCACAATATTGGCGAAGCATGACTTTCTTTATAGGTGAGGTGAAGTCTTATTTTTATGTGCTTCTAATCAACTAGCTTGATGGCAATAGCGATGGTAAATGTTGATTATTTGAATGCGCTTTTTACTCTTCTCTTTTTTTTTGTTTACTTAGACAGGGTTATTCATGTGGTCTAGTCAGAAATAGAAAGAAGAGAAGCAAATAGTAAGAATCATTCTTTATTAATTAATGAGGGAATATGTGCCCTAAAATGCCCGGGGGTCGGGCTCGCCCCGGGGGATAATCTCTAACAATCATGGGGTTTACATCCCTTGAACGAAGAAAAAGATTTTCTAATGACTAAGGTGGCTCTTGACGCTTGCACCCCTCCACTTCGGAAAATTTGCTTGAGTGTGCAGAGGGGAGACTTCCCTTTTCTCCTTTCCGTTCGGCCCTTAGTAGGGTCATATCCTAGGCCATACTTGCAAGGATTGTCTTTGAATTCTGGGGGTTCCCTCATGCCTTGGGAATCGCCCCGACCCTTGGCCAGGATGGTAACCATGCTTCAACATCATGCGGGCTACCTTTGTATTTTTGGGAAGTCGTTCTATCGTCGGCAATTTCGAGCACTTGAAAAGATGTTTCAAGGGCCTCTTCGACCGCATCCACATAAGGTCGGGTGGACGGTCCACTGATCAAGATATCGTCTTCTGCTTGGACCGTGACCAATTTGTCATCCACTATGAACTTGACTTTCTGGTGGAGCGTTGAAGGTACTGCCTTAGCATCATGAATCCAAGGCCTGCCGAGGAGACAGCTATATGCTGGAGTAATATCCATGACATGGAAATCGACGTCGAAGATAGTGGGTCCAACTTGGATTGGCAGATTGACCTCCCCCTCTACTTCTCGTTTAGATCCGTCGAAGGCTCGAACGATGGTGCTGCTTGGGCGCAGACGGGTTCCTTGGATAGTCAGCTTGTCTAGTGTGCACTTGGGCATCACGTTCAAGGATGACCCGTTATCCACAAGAACTTTGGCGATGAGGTATTCCTTGCATTTAACCGAGATATGCAAGGGCTTGTTGTGGTTTGACCCCTCGAGGGGGAGTTCTTCCTCTGTGAAGGTGAGGTGATCGCTTGTTGTGATGTGACCAACGATCCTCTCGACCTTTTCTTGGGATATTGTATGAGGTACGTGCACCTCGCTCAAGACCTTCAGCAGGGCATTTCTGTGCGGTTTCGAGCTCATTATCAGAGATAACAACGTTATCTTTGCAGGTGTGCGATTGAGCTGGTCTATGATGGAATACTCGCTTTGCCTTATAAACTGGAGTAATTCCTCTGTCTCCTCCTTGGATTCCTTATTTTCGTTTTCTTCTTCGGTCTCTTTATTTTTTCCTTTATTTTTGAGGACATCTTCCTGTGTGTCCTTGGGGAGTAGACTCTTCCACTTCTAGTCGTGCCCCCAATGCCGGCTATGTTTGTTATTTCTTCTTTTATTGGTGAAGATTCCCCATATCTCCACAGTACAACTCTATTTGATTCGTAGGGGAAAAGACGTGGCATAAATAGCCGCACTGGTGTCCTTGCCCCCTCTTCTTTATTCTTGAGGACCAACGGCCGAGGCTTATTTTCCTCTTGCTGCGAGTCGACCGTTGGGGTAAGCTTTATTAGGAGTGGCTTTCTCTCCATTCTTCTGATTTGGAAGACGCGTTAGTTAATCCTTCCTTTTTATTATCTTATTTATTAAGCGTGAAGGAGGGGAAATTAAATATGCAAATGAATGCTTATGCATGCGAGTAGACAGTCATTTGAATAAAGAAAATTTTATTTATTTGACAGAAGGTGTACATTCCCCTATTCTATACTGCGAAGCAACTTTTGGCAAAAGCGAAAAACTTTAAAGAAACCCACAGGCGGGTCTTGATCCCTCTGTAGCTCTCTCTCGGCTTCCCGGACATGACGAGCAAGTGCTTCGCTTTGCTTGCGGACCGCCTGGCTCATATCTTCACTGTACTGTTGAGCCTCTTTGATCTTCGCCTCTTGATGAACGACCAAGGCTTGTAGTTCATCGAGCTTTTCAACGGCTCGGTCTTTCTCCTGTAGTACTTGGCCGTACTGAGCTAGCCCATCTCTTTCTTTGTGGCGTAGCTCAGTGAGACTTCTGTTGAGTCTCCGGTTGGCCTCTCGCTCTTGGCGGATATCTAACCGAGTCTTGAGGAGCTCTTCCGACAACTCCTTGATCGTTTGAGTCTGCTTTGCTGATTCGGCCTCAAGGCGTGCTGACTTGGCGGTTATCTCCTGGAGTTGGCTATCCGAACTGGTTCTGGCAGTTTTGGATGCTCGGATAGCTTGTTCGTTGGAGTCAGCACACTGGTCCTTGAGGCGCTCTCTTTCATGATCCTTTTTCTTGCCTTGCATCTGCAGACCGTCTATTGTGAGGATAGATTCTTGCTCCTTTTCTTCAAGGGCCCTCATCTGGGCTCCCAATTTGAGCCTGCAGCCCTTCATTATTGGCACTTGTAGTGGGTGTGGCGGATGGTTGAGCCATCCCTTTTCTCTTTCTCCACGCCTCATAGTCACTGGTGGCAGCCACCCGAGCTTTTCCTAGCTCTCTGTCTCCCATGTAGACTGGCCTCTCCCATGCTTTTCTCACGGCTAGTGAGTTGGCGATCGTGCACGGGTCTCCAAAGAAGCACAGTCCCCCGAGTTCCCCTCGAGAAATAGTAGTTTGGGTCCTCATGAGTTGCCTCATAGCTACTCTAGGTGAGTAGGCTATGCATCCCCTGAGTCCTATCAAGGGTACGTTCGGATAGTCCCCACATCTGATGAGAACTGGGCCGGGTCGGAACCAAGGGCAGACCCAGGATAAACTGTTGGCGTCCTTTTGTTCCCACTCGTCCCTCCATTCTGAAGTCAGGCGTCGTTGGAGGGGGATCTTGGAGAAACTTCTTAAAGGGTCGGGGAATATCCCCATGTGACTAGAGGCGTAGAGGTGAGTGGCGCTCCACACAAATAGTAATGAAGAGCAGCAGCGGAGTATTTTTCCTTGCTTCCGGTGGCAGAATTCCACCGAGAGCAAGGTGTCGGCAAGGATAGCAGGCAGGGGACTCTTTGAGTTCACGTCCCAGGCGAAGAAGGCGTCCATGACGGCCTGATCTACTATGTCGAAGTGGAGGGGGAACAAGATTGTTCCAAAAATGATGAGTGCCAGGGTTTTGTTGAAGGCGACCCACTCTGCCCTTTCAGCCAGGTAGGACAGGTGGTCTTCTAACATCGATACTTTCCAACCCTGGGCGTTCCCCTTCTTTATTAGGGTACTCTGCCGAAATGGTAGTTGAATAAGGGCAGCGACTGGTGCTGCAGGAGTATATGCCTCGTGGCGGACATGGACCCCGGCTGACTTGGGCCATTTCAACATGGTTTCATACTCCTCTAAAGTGGGCACCAAGTCGAACTGCGGAAATTCGAAGCACCGCAGATTTGAATTCCAGAAGTGGATTAGTGCCCTTAGGAACATCTGATCGACACAGATCTTCAGAAGGTCCAAAATTCGTCCATAGGACTTTTCAAAGTCGGCGTGGACCTCTGATGGCATTGCCGCGCTCAGCCGTTCCAACCTCTCAGTATGGAAACGGGGAATATCCACCTTCTTTGGCTGCCTACTAGTCCCCTCCATTTCTAAAACCAAAATGTATGTTTGATGAAAATGATGCTTATTTTGAATGCATGTGAGTGTTTATTTTCTTATTTATCATGTTTTTCTATATGATGTATGGTAATTGCGTATTTTTTATTGAAGAATAAACTATCTATATGAATGTTTTATGAATGTAATATTTTTTGGACCAGGTCTTATTTAGGAAACAGATTTTATTTTGATTTTTATTTGATGTTTATTTTATAGCCTTTTATCTCTTCTGTCAGAACTGCGTGGCTACTTAGCTTACAAAGAACCTGAAACCAGGCTAGCTAAAAGGCAGACTGTCCGAGATAAAATGCGGCTTTATGCGAAAGAATATTTAGCGTCCCTTATCTCTTCTGTCGGAACTGCGTGGCTACTTAGCTTACAAAGAACCTGAAACCAGGCTAGCTAAAAGGCAGACTGTCCGAGATAAGGGTGTTTATTTGCGAAAGTTTTTTTTTGTGATTTTTGTTTTGTTATTTGTTTATGCTATGCAACAGACAAATGCAACAAACATATGCACATACAATTCGGTCATTCGTGAACAGGCGAGAATTCGTTTTTATCACGAGGTAGGGTTTTCCTGTAGAAAAGTGCATTGGCGAGGATTGGTTCTAACTGTTCTCACCAGGCTAAGGCCCCCAAGGTGCCCCCATTTTAGGGTCCCCACTCTCCAGCCGTCCGACCATGCTTAGCACTAAGGCCATAGTCAGTCTTGTTGCCAAAAGAGGAAGGTTATCACCTTGAGTGGTGGTTTCCGATCACACTGGTGGGCTCAAGGCCCTCACTACAGCGAACCGTACCTGCCACCCACTCCCTATGGTTTTCTCACTTGCCCCCGGGTATAGAGGGAACTGTTGTGTGCAAGGGTTTGTGTATAGTTTTTATTTCACACAATTGCGTAAGTATAAACAGACAACAGTTATTAAAGCCAAACAGTAAAACATGTTATAATACAAGTTAAGGGCAAAGGCGTTATTTTCTTGGTTTATTTATTATTTAAGTCGGCCCATCACTAAATGGGATCAACTCTCGAGGCTTCCCCAGTGAAGTCGCCATCTGTCGTCACCGTCAAAAGAGATGGCGGTCGGAGTGACGCGATGGTTTTTCGACCGTCTTGTTTTTCGCGTTTTTTTTATGGGTGGTTACAACGCCTTTAGGTTGTCCGATAACCGGGCTAACCTAGGGGCGAGGTTTTCGAAAGGGCGTCCTTGGGTTGTCCGATAACCGGGCTAACCCAAGGACTAATTTTTATGGGTTCTGTGGAGTCGCCACCGATATTTTTACCGGAAACATCGGAAAAGGGGTTTAAAAGGCGTTGGTTTTCGAAAAACCAACTTTGGTCATTAGAACCAGAGTTAGGTAAGGGAGTTAGTTACGTGTAAAGGGAGTATTAGTCCCTTTATGACGCCCCTTTCGGGTTCCCTATGATAGGCCAGCTATTTTGTTGATAAATAAACCGGAAAATACGCTTTTGCCCTTTTATTTGTGGAATTAAAATATTATGACTACATGGCCCTAATCTATTGCATAATTTAATATTAAAGCAGTAAAAGTAGAGAGGGAGAATTTAAACCTCCGAAGCAAGCTCTTTTTTTTATTTCTTTAAAACAAATGGGTGCTTTTTGGCAGCCCTTCACTCTACACGGCGCTGGAAACTCTTCTAGACGCCGAAAAACGCTCAAAAAGGCACTCAGAAACTCCGGAAATGCGTCGGAGGGATTCTAGAGAGAAGTTTTTAGAGAGAAGGTGAAAGTGATGAAGATCTTAATGAAATACTTTGGCAAAGATCTCATTGATTTGATGAAGTCAAAGATGAAGTCAAAAGGCTACTTTGCAATGGTCAACAAGTCACTCAGATAAAAGAGTTAGAGGATTAGTGTGTCTAACAGAATGCTTAGGTAAAACCACTTTATCTTTTCTGCTGCATGAAGTTTCTTCACTTAAATGATTTTGCAAAATGCCTCTAAAATCGTTTTAAACAATTAAAAACAAAGCATTTTGACAAAAGCCTTCTTAATAATGTTTTTAACTGATATAGTTTTGAAAGAACCGATTGAAATCACTTAGAATGTTCAAAGAAGTGTTTTTACAGTATTTTAATCGATACAAATTTCTTTTAATCGATTAAAACCTTTTAGAACCCATTATGACCGATCAGATTTGAAATATGAGCGATCAAAATTTATTTCAATCGATTAAAATCACTTAAAGGTTCAGGATGATCGATCAGAATGCAGTTATAATCGATCAGAGTTTGTTATGATCGATAAGAATTGAATTATGACCGATCAGATTTATTTCAATCGATTAAAACGCATTTCAACCGATTAAAACAACTTGGAAAAATTTTGTGCAGAGTTTTAATCGATTAAAACCTATGGTTTATCAGTTAAAATAACTTGAAAAGTTTTATAAGAAAGTTTGCAGTATTTCAATCGATTAAAACGCGAAAGAATCGATTAAATTAACTTAGAAGATTTTTTGTAAAGTGTTTTAACTGATATAAACGTTGTCGTATCAGCTAAAACAAATCTGTTAAAGAATTAAGAATGTATTAATGGATTGAAAGGACTTTTAACAGATTGAAACGGCTATTTCAACAGATTAAAACAAACTTTCAACAGATTAATTAATGCAGCAGTTTTGAAAATATGCTATAAAAACAGTTTGGCTTGAACTTTTTAAACATACATTGAATATCAGTTTTTACACATCCTTAAGCAATCATTCAAGTAAACTTTAGCCTTTTTTAAGAAAGATTCGCAACAGTTTTTTTGAAGTTCTTTTGAAAATCTTTCTTGAGGCAACTTGCATTCTTTTGAAGAAGAAACTCTCTGCAGATTTGGATAAACTGGTTTGAGCTTTCTAGTTTCTTCTTTTTCAATTCTTTTTCATTCTTTTGTACTGTGTGGTGCCTGGAATTTGGGCACTGGTTTCTCTACAGCTGGAATTTGGTTGTAGAGGTTATCAAGAACTGGAATTTGGTTCTTGGTGAGAGGTTAGGTGTTAGTGCCTGGAATTTGGGCACTGGTTTCTCTGCAGCTGGAATTTGGTTGTAGAGGTTATCAAGAACTGGAATTTGGTTCTTGGTGAGAGGTTAGGTGTTGGTGCCTGGAATTTGGGCACTGGTTTCTCTGCAGCTGGAATTTGGTTGTAGAGGTTATCAAGAGCTGGAATTTGGTTCTTGGTGGAGAAGTTAAGTGCAAGAACTGGAATTTGGTTCTTGTGATAGATTAGGTGTAAGATTGTTGAATCTGTAAAACATTTAATCTAGTGGAACCCAGCTGGAATTTGGCTGGTGACTGGACGTAGCCCTGGTATTGGGTGAACCAGTATAAAATACCGGTGATATCTCTCTTAACCTTTCTCTCCTTTAAATTCAGTTGTTGCGCTTATTTTTGATTGATTGCTTTGCGATTCAAGAATAGATTAGTAAACTTAATTTTTGAATTAGATAATCTGTTATTTGCAAAAAACTTTCAAAGATCAATTCACCCCCCCTCTTGATCTAAAACTACTTTTCTAACAGAAGGGAGAGCTAAATCTTGTGGTGTGTGGAAATGAGGGGGGGAGGACCCCTATTTATAGGTTTTCGCGCCTGTCAGTGGCGAGACCGTCGTTCTCGTCTGACAGGGTCGAGACCGCCGTCTTGCCAAACGAGACCGCCGTCTCGCCCTGCCAAAATGGCGAGACCGCCGTCTCGCCATTTGCAGGTGGCGAGACCGCCGTCTCATCAAGCGAGACGGCGGTCTCGCCACTTGCATGAGGCGAGACGGCGGTCTCAATCTCGAGACGGCGGTCTTGTCCCTAAAAGGCGAGAAAAATTATTTTTTGTACAAACAATCCCTCCTATCCTAGTATGGGGCCTAATAGTCTCTCCTAATGGCTTGTTAGGCTTCGTCCATCTTCGAATAGGAGGTCTTCTGATCTTTATTTGGAGGCCGGGCAAGATTTGGGGTCTACATGGCCCAAAGACTAACAAGGCCCTAGTGCCATGCATGGTCTGAAGGCTGGGAGTGTGGGAACCCTATAATGGGGGCACCTTGGAGGTCTGGCCTTGGTGAGGAAATTTAGAACTACCTTGAATATGCACTCTTCTGCAGGATACCCTACCTCGTGATAAAAACGTCATCTCACTGTTCGCGGATGAGTGAATTGTGTGTGCATTTGTTTGTTGCATTTGTTTGTTGCATAGCATAATCATACAACAAAAATCTCTCAAAAATATTTTCACAATAAACACCCTTATCTCGGACAGTCTGCATTTTAGCTAGCCTAGTTTCAAGTTCTTTGTAAGCTAAGTAGCCACGCAGTCCGACAGAAGAGATAAGGGATGCTAAAATCTTTTCATAATAAATACCCTTATCTCGGACAGTTCACATTTTAGCTAGCCTAGTTTTAGGTTCTTTGTAAGCTAAGTAGTCATGTGGACTAACAGAAGAGATAAAGGGGGTAATAAAACAAATAAAAGGGTAAAAATAAAACTCATTCATAACGAAATTCAATAAAAAAGAATTTTGACAAAGTCATTTCATTCATATCGCATCATTTCATAAATGGAAAAACCAAGAGGGGAAATAAATGCAAGTATCACACATCATCTTAATAAATCTCTCAAAAAATGGGTCTTAGGAGCATTTTTTGGGAAAATTGTTGGGCAAAATCTCCTATTGGTATTTGTTACCTATTCTTCACTCTTTTCTCTTCATTTTGATATGATGTGCGTCAAAATCCAACATCCCAGTCAAAAGTTATCTCACTTTGAACATCCGCCGCCTTTTTGTACTAGTGCATGCATAAATACATTCATTCTAGGGGGCATTAGATATCCCTAAGACAAAGGCGAAAGAGGCCCAAGTGCGCTTGTAATCTTCCATAAGGAAGAGACAAGTGTGTTAAGGTATATGGTGACCTTTATGAGGAAGGAAACATTCTACCAAAGTGGGTATGGTACTACGTGAAGAGTGAGCTTTAAGAGGATACCAAAGTCATTATCTTAAGGCATATCTATCCCACACTAATCATTCATTTCATTTCAAAATAAAAACACACATTCTTAAATTCCTTTTGCATTCTAGAAAGTAGCTGGTATTCTTCATGCCCTCACCTTCATACAGAAAAAAGAAAAATTCTAAGCAATATCATACATCATGTTAGAAAATAAAACATGATAATGTTTAGGAAAAAACAAACACCTGCATACATACATCCACCAAACTTCATAACATGCATCTAGTAGTAGGCAGTTGAAGAAAGTGGACATTCTTCAATACAGTGTAGAAAGGATAGTGCATTTGCATGCCATGCATAGGAAGTTAAAAAGAAAAATACATAGAAATTTTAACCCACCTATGGTTTCCTTTAGGCTTTCCGCTTTTGAAAAATGTACTTTGAAGCATTGCATTGAGGAATGTACACTCTCTAAATAAAATGAATAGAGATTGTCCTTTTCGTCATCTCCTTGACTGTTTATTGCATTCATAATTTTCATATATTCATACATTCATCCTCACTTTAATAATAATAATAAGATAATAAAAAGAAAGGGTTAGTTAATGTGCTTTTCAAGAATCAGAATAAGATGAAGAGCATGAAAGTGATGAAGATCTTAGTGAAATACTTTGGCAAAGATCTCATTGATTTGATGAAGTCAAAGATGGAGTTTAAAGTCAACATTGCAACGGTCAACAAGTCACTCAGATAATAGAGTTAGAAGATTTAGTGTGTCTACAGAAGGCTTAGGTAAAACCACTTTATCTTTTCTGCTGCATGAAGTTTCTTCTCTTAAAAGATTTTGCAAAATGCCTCTAAAATCGTTTTAAACAATTAAAAACAAAGCATTTTGACAAAAGCTTTCTTAAAACATGTTTTTAACTGATAAAGTTTTGAAAGAACCGATTAAAATCACTTAGAATGTTCAAAGAAATGTTTTTACAGTATTTTAATCGATACAAATTACTTTTAATCGATAAAATCCCTTTAGAAACCATTATGACCGATCAGATTTTAAATATGAGCGATCAGAACATATTTCAATCGATTAAAACACGTTTCAATCGATTAAAATCACTTAAAGGGTCAGAATGATCGATCAGAATGCAGTTATGACCGATCAGAGTTGGTTATGATCGATCAGAACTGAATTATGACCGATCAGACCTGTTTCAATCGATTAAAATAACTTGGAAAATTTTTGTACAGAGTTTCAATCGATTAAAACGCATTTCAACCGATTAAAACAACTTGGAAAAATTTTGTACAGAGTTTTAATCGATTAAAACTTCTTTTTATCAGTTAAAATAACTTGAAAAGTTTTATAAGAAAGTTTTTGCAGTATATCAATCGATTAAAACACGAAACAATCGATTGAATCAAACTTAGAAAAGTTTTGTAAAGTGTTTTAATTGATATAACCGTTGCAGTATCAACTAAAACAATTCTGTTAAAGAAACAAGAACGCATTAATGGATTGAAAGGACTTTTAACAGATTGAAACGGCTATTTCAACAGATTAAAACAAACTTTCAACAGATTAATTAATGCAGCAGTTTTTGAAATTACTCTTTAAAAACAGTTTTGCTTGAACTTTTTAAACATAGATTGAATATCAGTTTTATACATCCTTAAGCAATCATTCAAGCAAACCTTAGCACTTTTTCAAGAAGGATTCGCAACAATTTTTTGAAGTTCTTTTGAAAATCTTTCTTGAGGCAACTTGCATTCTTTTGAAGAAGAAACTCTCTGCAGATTTGGATAAACTGGTTTGAGCTTTCTAGTTTCTTCTTTGTAAATTCTTTTTCATTCTTTTGTATTGTGTTGTGCCTGGAATTTGGGCACAAGTTTCTCTGCAGCTGGAAGTTGGTTGTGGAGGTTATCAAGAACTGGAATTTGGTTCTTGGTGAAAGGTTTGGTGCCTGGAATTTGGGCACTGGTTTCTCTGCAACTGGAATTTGGTTGTAGAGGTTATCAAGAGTTGGAATTTGGTTCTTGGTGGAGAGGTTAAGTGCAGGAACTGGAATTTGGTTCTTGTGTTAGATTAGGTGTAAGATTGTTGAATCTGTAAAACATTTAATCTAGTGGAACCCAGCTGGAATTTGGCTGGAGACTGGACGTAGCCCTGGTATTGGGTGAACCAGTATAAAATACCGGTGATATCTTCCTTAACCTTTCTCTCATTTAAATTCAGTTGCTGCGCTTATTTTAATTGATTGCTTTGAGATTCAAGAATAGATTAGTAAACTTAATTTTCGAATTAGATAATCTGTGAATTGCGAAAAACTTTCAAAGATCAATTCACCCCCCCTCTTGATCTAAAACTACTTTTCTAACAGAGCAAACCTTTCATCGTCAAGTTCTCTCCAACGGTTGATCCGCCTAAGGAGGATAATAAGCCTCAACCGTTGGATATCCAAGTTAATAAGGAAGAGGGGGCAAGAATGTCGTTACATTTGTTCATGCCTCAAATCAAATAAAGTTGTACCATGGAGATATGCAAAAACATCGCCCATCAATGACGATATCTCCAGCATAGTCAGTATCGGGGGCAGGATTAGAAGTGGAAGAATCTATTCCCCCAAGGAGCTATAAGATGACGCTCCTAAGAATAAAGGAAGAAATAAAAAGACCAAAGAAAAACATAATCCAAAGAGGAAATTGAGTAGACTTTGTATTCATGACGCTAAGGCATTTCTTTCAACGCTCTACCAAAAAGACAAACTCACGGTAGGCAACAAGCTGGTCACGGTTCGAGCTAAAGACGACATTTGGATCAGCAAGCCGTCTACCCTACCTTGAATGGATGCGGCTGAAGAGGATCTTTGAAATATCTTTTGCCAATATGAAAAGAATTTCCCAACAATATGAAGGTGACCCACATGATGAGGAAATATGGATACCGCCCAAACCAAGGGCTCATTAGAAACTCTCAAGGAATAAGGGAGCCACCAGATTTTAAAGACAATCCTTTGAAGCATGACCTAGGGTACGACCCTACAAAGGATCAAGTTGCACTGAGAAAAGGGAAGTCTCCCCTCCGCACCTTGAATCAGATTTTCCTGAAGCGAAGGGGTCCAAGCGTCAAAAGCAACTCTAGTCATTAGGTGTTCTTCTTCCAATTTTAAGGGATGTAAACCCAATGACTATTAGATATTACTCATCGGGGCTAGCCCAACCCCGATCATCTTTAGGGCACATATTTCCCTATTAATTACAAAGAATGTCATTCTAACTATCTTTTTCTCTTCTTGCTATTCATGTCTAAACCTCATAATAACCATGTTTAAGCAAACGTTTTCAAAAGTGCGTCAAAATTATCAAAATGCGCCATCGTCAAAATAATCAAACCACTCATCATCACTGATTGACTAGAAACACAAAATAAGGTTTTACCTCATCATAATAAAACCATGTTTCGCCAATGTTGTGTAAAAAGAAAACAAAACAAAAATCAAAAGAAGCGCGTAGAAGCTAAAGGCCAAAAAGAAAAGGCAAGATACCCGGTAGGAAACCCATTAAGGGGGCTACGCAAAAGTTAGGGTAAAACCCGCTAGGAGACCCGAACAACAATAAAGGGTAGCCTAGGCAAAAATTAGGGTTACAAAATAATGTCCGCTAGGATTACCAAAACAAGAAAAGAGGAAACCTAGACAAAAGTTAGGACATAGCACAACATCCTAGGCTGAAAACCCAAAGGACAAACTAGGGAAGTTAATCAGTCATGATAGGCACCATCGAATAATCATTTAAGACGCCACCTCATAAACAAAACGTTTGTCTAAATTAGCCTAAACACTATAACCAACCTTGGCTAGCCGTGGTTACAAAAACCGTTTTTGAAAAAAATAAAACACTTCTAAAAAACACAAGCCTTTGAATAAATAACTTTCCTTTTTTTCTCTTGACCCTTACCACTACGGCATTCTAGTAATTAATAGGGAAATATGGAGATGGTAATCAATAGGAGGATTGACATCCCCAAGAAAAGGGAGGGGTGCACTGACATGGCAAGTCACTCTACAATAAACACAATCATTCTTCGGTCATGGGAAAATCGAGACGGCAAAATCGGTACAGCCTATCATGTCGACGAAAGCACATAATGACAGAAGCACTCAAAAGCAAAAGCACATTTGATTAATCCTTTTGAAATATTAATTGAAATAGCATTGTAGGATGCATATCACAAACATTGCATGCATGATAAAGTCCTATCTCTCCAAAAAAAAAAAAGAAGAGAAAGAAAAATGAAATAAAAATAATAATACCTGCTAGGAGATTCTTAGGAAAAAGTTAGAGTAGCCCGCTAGATCGAAAACCGGAAAGGGCGGTCTAGGCAAAAGTTAGGGCATTCATAAAAAGGGAAGAGCCCGCTAAGATATCCTAGACAAAAATTAAGGCAGTCCGCTAGATCGAAAACCCAAAAGAGTGGTCTAGGCAAAAGTTAGGGCTAAACCAAAAGAGAGGGGCCCATCAGCATATTCATGAAAATCCAGCAGGAGAATGTCGATTACTTCTCTAGATGCATCAAATAAAAGGATAGATTGCATTTAGGACATCCACATTGCATTTAGGACATCCACACACCAGTAGTCACACAATACCACTTTGTCAAAATCAAAAATAAAAAAAAATAAAAAATCTATGTAAGTAAATAAACAAAAAATAATACTCATGCATATAAGGAGACTAGCTCCATGTTTGTGATTGAAAACAGGAAGCGCCAAAAATAGGTCTCCAAATAATGCTCTCCCTCAAGAAAGCAGAAAAAGTTTCCACCAATAATTAAGCGATTTAGAGCAAAATAAGAGCTTCCAGAAGTTAAAGCTCCAATCACTATCCTTCTACCTAGAAAAGAAGGCACAAAGAAAATAATAAGTCTCCAAATATTGCTCTCCCTCAAGAAAGAAGAACGAGTTGTCGTCATCAAATCATTCAAAAGAAACAAGAGCTTCCAAAGCCAAAGCTTCAACCATCTCCCTTCTACCCAATAAAGAGAAGGCACATTAGAAAAGAAAAAGCCGACAGAAAAGCTCAGTTATCCCCAAGCGGATCCCTGCTTACTCCAGAGATAGAAAACCAAAAATATTACCCCAACGCTCAACATCGCCACCACATGAGTCATCAAGCGTACTCAACCAAATCTCTGCCACATTACCTAATGGAAGAATAAAGGTGTCACATCCGAATCATCAAACGATCAAGGAATCCAAACCTTCTCAGGGTTCCAACAAAAAAAGGGAGAAAAGAAAAGTCCTTCATCTCCAACAGATGTCCAAAAGAAAGGGCCGCAATAGAGTAGGCCGAATAAAAATCCCCAAGTGGATCTCCCCAGAAAAGTCTACAAAAATAAGGAATTAGAATTTCCCATCCCTCAATAGAATAAGAGCTTCATAAGGTCAGCTCGCATCAACATTAATCAAGGAGCCAAAACTCCATCCCCAGAAAAGAAAAATTGAATCCCCAAGAAGTCGACTAATTCCCTGGTGGATCACCAAAAAGCTTCATCCCTAGCGGACTCCCCCCCAAAAGAAGGAAAAAGTCTGCGTGTATAAAAGAAACTAAAAAGTAAAAAGGCACACGCATTATCCCGAAAAAGCCAAATTGTGAATCACGAAAAAAAGAGATAAATCGCGGAAAAAGGCAAAATTAAATAAAAATCCTAACTTTTAGGAAAACAGAAGCCCATTCCCCAATGAAATAAGAGCATCGCAAAACCAGCTCATACCAACATCTAACAAGGAGTCAAAACTCCATCCTCTAGGGGCTACCAAAATCAGATCCCCGGGAAGTCAACCAATTCCCTAATGGATCGCCAAAAGGAAAAGAACTTACCCCCAGTGAGCCTACTGCAAAGGCAATCTTCAAATTATCAGTGAAGTCGTTTGCCTATGCATAGGCAAGACCTGGCAAACAAGAGCCAACACCCCAAAAGGGAATATCAGCCTGTTTAGAGACAAAATAATGCAGCCAAAAGTCTTCACTTCCGATGAAGCATCTTCCTACTCAGAGGCATTACCAGAACCTCAATGGAGTATCTGCCTGCTCAGAGGCTCCATCAAAATCAAAAAATCCTCAATGAAGTATCTGCCTACTCAGAGGCATCATCAGAATCAACAAATCCCTAATGGATTCCTGCCTACCTTAAAGGCATTCATCAAGAATCCCCGAAAATCAACAAATCGGATGGCTACATAGAAAAGCCAAAAATATGTTTTTGAAACAACAACCACTCCCCATGGAGTCGGCGCATGAGCGAGAGTAGTAAGCCGCCACCACAACTTCGGGACAAGGAAGGTCCCGAAGACAAAGGCCTGCACATAGGCAAGATCACTGCACATGAGCCAGAGTAGTAAGTTGCAACGGTCCTACAAAGTGGACTTCACAACTAGACGAGGGTTCGTACTCGTCAAACCAGATGGGGGTGCGTACTCATCAAGCCTTACAAAAGGGGGCTTAAATCAGATGGGGGTTCCTACTCGTCAAACCAGATGGGGGTGTGTAGACCCCAAATCTTGCCCGGCCTCATAATAAAGACCAGAAGACCTCCTTTTTGAAGATGGATGAAGCCTAAGAAGCCATTAGGAGAGACTATTAGGCCCTATATTAGAATAGGAGGGATTTTTTACATGTAAATAAGGATTTTCGCCTTTTAGGGTCGAGACTGTCGTCTCGGATTCGGGACCGCCGTCTCGCCTTGCGGAAATGGCTAGACCGCTGTCTCGTTTGGTGAGACCGTCGTCTCGCCATTTTCGCAAGGTGAGACGGCCGTCTCGAATGGCGAAACCGCCATCTCGACCTTGTCAGACGAGACGGCCGCCTCGACCTGACAGGCATGAATCCCTATAAATAGCCGAGCCATTCCCCTCATTTCACACAGTTCTTCCATTCTCTCTCTAGTCACCTCCTCAAATTCTCTTTCTAGAATCCCTCCGAAGCATTTCCGGAGTTTCTGAGAGCTTTTTAGAGTTTTTATAGCGTTTCCGAGAGATTTCGGCGCTGTAAAGAGTGAAGGGCTGCCAAAAAGCACCCTAGTTTTCAAGAAATTAATAGAAAGCTTACCTCGGAGGTTTCTACACTCTCTCTCCTTTACCGCTTTATTTTTAATTATGTAATAGATATTAGGGTCATGTAGTCGTAATTTTAAATTCCACAAATAAAGGGTAAAAGCATATTTTCACTGGTTTATTTATTTAAAGTAGCTGGCCTATCATAGGGAACCCGAAAGGGGCGTCGTAAGGGAACTAACACTTCCCTTACGCGTAACTAACTCCCTTACCCAACTCTGGTTCTAATGACCAAAGTTGGTTTTTCGAAAAACCAACGCCTTTTCACTCTTTTTCCGATGTGTCCGGTAAAAACATCGGTAGCGACTCCAGAAGAACCCTTCAAAATTAGTTCTTGGGTTAGCCCGGTTATTAGACAATCCAAGAGCACCTTT
This sequence comes from Sphenostylis stenocarpa, assembly GCA_963425845.1. Lineage (NCBI taxonomy): Eukaryota > Viridiplantae > Streptophyta > Magnoliopsida > Fabales > Fabaceae > Sphenostylis > Sphenostylis stenocarpa. The sequence continues at coordinate 20,139,919 of OY731403.1, forward strand.
TCGAAAACCTCGCCCCTAGGTTCAGCCCGGTTATCGGACAACCTAAAGGCGTTGTAACGACACCAATAAAAACGTGAAAATTGGAAAGTCAGAACCATCGCGTCGCTCCGACCGCCTCGTTTTGACGGCGGCGACAGATGGCGACTCCGCTGGGGAAGCCTAGAGAGTTGATCCCATTTAGTGATGGGCCAACTTAAAGTAAATAAACCAAGAAAATTACATTGTTACCCTACCTTGTATTATAACATGTTTTAATGGCCTTGTGCCCACCAGTGTGATCGGAAACCACCACTCAAGGTGATAACCTTCCTCTTTTGGCACAAAGACTGACTATGGCCTTAGTGCTAAGCATGGTCGGAAGGCTGGAGAGTGGGGACCCTATAATGGGGGCACCTTGGGGGCCTTAGCCTTGGTGAGAACAGTTAGAACCTACCTTTGCCAGTGCAGTTTTCTGCAGGAAAACCCTACCTCATGATTAAAACGACTTCTCGCTTGTTCGTGGATGATCGAATTGTGTGTGCATCTATTTGTTGCATTTGTCTATTGCATAGCATAACCAGACAACAGGAAAATCACAAAAAAAAAAATTGCAATAAACACCCTTATCTCGGACAGTCTGCCTTTTAGCTAGCCTGGTTTCAGGTTCTTTGTAAGCTAAGTAGTCATGCAGTCCGACAGAAGAGATAAGGGACACTAATTATTCTTTCGCATAAAGCCATTTTTTATCTCGAACAGTTTGCCTTTTAGCTAGCCTAGTTTCAAGTTCTTTGCAAGTCAAGTAGTCACACAGTCCGACAGAAGAGATAAAAGGCTATAAAATAAAAATAATAAAAATCAAATAAAAAATCCGATTCCAAAGCAATAAATGGGACCTTGTTCAAAAATATTACACTCATATAGGTAGTTTATTTTTCAAAAAATACGCAAATATCATACAAAACATGATAAATAGAAAAATACACACTCACATTAATTCAATAAGCATCATTTTCATAAAACATGCATTTTGGTTTTAGAAAATGGAGGGGACTAGTAGACAATTGAAGAAGGTGGACATTCCCCGATACCATACTGAGAAATTGGAACGGCTTTGCGTGGTAATGCCACCAGAGGTCCGCTCCGACTTTGAAAAATCCTATGGACGAATTCTCGACCTGCTGAAGATCTGTGTCGATCAAGTTTTCATCAGGGTATTAGTTCACTTCTGGAACTCCAGTCTGCGCTGCTTCAAATTTCCGCAGTTTGATATGGTCCCACCTTGGAGGAGTACAAAACCATGCTGAAATGGCCCAAATCATTCGAGGTCCATATCCGCCACGGGGCATATACTCCTGCAGCACAAGTCGCTACCATCATCCAACTACCATTCCGGTAGACTACCCTGATAGGAAAAGGGAACATCTAGGGTTGGAAAGTCTCAATGTTAGAAGACCATTTGTCTGATTTGGCGGAAAGGACAGAATGGGTCGCTTTTAACAAAACCCTGGCCTTAATCATATTCGGAACGATCTTGTTTCCCTTCCACCTCGACACAGTGGATCAAGTCGTCATGGACGCCTTCTTCACCTGGGACATGAACTCAAAGAGTCCCTTGCCTACAATTCTTGCCGACACCTTGCTCTCGGTGGAATTCTGCCGCCAGAAGCAAGGAAAAACACTTCGTTGCTGCTCTTCACTACTCTTTGTGTGGGGCATTACACATTTTTACGCCTCTAGTCACATGGGGATGTTCCCCGACCCTTTAAGGAGCTTCTCCAAAATCCCTCTCCAACAACGCTTAACCTCGGAGTGGAAGGACGAGTTGGAACAATGGGACGCCAACAATTTATCCTGGGTCTGCCCTTGGTTCCGACCTGGTCCAGTCCTCATCAGATGCGGAGACTATCCGAATGTACCCTTGATAGGACTCAGGGGTTGCATATCCTACTCACCTAGAGTAGCTATGAGACAGCTCATGAGGACTCAAACTACAATTTCTCGAGGGGAACTCGGAGGACTGTGTTTCTTCGGAGACCCATGCACAATCGCCAACTCACTAGCCGTGAGAAAAGCATGGGAGAAACCAGTCTTTATGGGAGATAGAGAGCTAGGAAAAGCTCGAGTGGCTGTCTCCAGTGACTATGAGGTGTGGAGAAAAAGAAGAGGGATGTCTCAACCATCCACCTCACTCGTTACAAGCGCCAATAGTGAAGAGCTGCAAACTCAAGTCGATGCCTTGACCCAGAGGATAGAAATCATGGGAGCCCAGACGAGGGCCCTTGAAGAAAGAGAGCAAGAATCTATCCTCACCATTGATGGTCTGCAAAGGCAATGCAAGAAAAAGGATCATGAAATAGAGCGCCTCAAAGACCAGTGTGCTGACTCTAATGAGCAAGCTATCCAAGCATCCAAAGTTGCCAGAACCAGCTCGGATAGCCAACTTCAGGAACTAACCGCCAAGTCAGCACGCCTTGAGGCCGAATCAGCAAAATAGGCTCAGACGATCAAGGAGTTGTTGCAAGAACTCACCAAGACTCGGTCATAAATACGCCAAGAGCGGGAGGCCAATCGGAGACTCAACAAAAGTCTCGCTGAGCTACGCTACAAAGAAAGAGACGGGCTAGCTCAGTACGGCCAAGTACTACAAGAAAAGGATCGAGCCCTTGCAAAACTTGATGTATTGCAAGCCTTGGTCATCCATCAAGAGGCGAAGATTAAAAAGGCTCAAAAGTACAACGAAGATATGAGCCAGGCGGTCCAGAAGCAAAGTGAAGCACTTGCTCGTCACGTCCGGGAAGCCGAAAGGGAATTACATAGAGATCAAGACCCGCCTGTGGATTTCTTTAGGCTTTTCCGTTTTTGTCAAAAATTGCTTCGTAGTATGGAGTAGGGGAATGTACACCTTCCAACGGATAAATGAAATTTTTCTTTATTCAACAATTGTCTACTTGAATGCATGTCATTCATCTGCATATTTAATTTCCCCTCCTTCACTCTTAATAAATAAGATAATAAAAAGGAAGGATTAACTGACATGTCTTCCAAATCAGAAGAATGGAGAGAAAGCCACTCCTAATCAAGCTTACCCCAACGGTCGACTCGCCACAAGAGGAGAATAAGCCTCGAGCGTTGGTCCTCAAGAATAAGGAAGAGGGGGCAAGGATACCAGTGCGACTATTTATGCCTCGTCCTTTCCCCTACAAATCAAATAAAGTTGTACCATGGAAATATGAAGAATCTTCACCAATAAGAGAGGATATCACAAATATAGCCGGCATCGGGGGCATGACTAGAAGTGGAAGAGTCTACTCCCCCAAGGACTCACAAGAAGATGTCCCCAAAAATAAAGGAAAAAATAAAAAGACCAAAGAAAAAGAAAATAAAGAATCCAAGGAGGAGACAGAAGAATTACTCCAGTTTATAAGGCAAAGCGAGTATTCCATTATAGACCAGCTCAATCACACACCTGCAAAGATAACATTGTTATCTCTAATAATGAGCTCGGAACCGCACAAAAACGCCCTGCTGAAGGTCTTGAGCGAAGCGCATGTACCTCACTCCATATCCCAAGAAAAGGTTGAGAGGGACATCGGTCACATTATGGCAAACGATCACCTCACCTTCATAAAGGAAGAACTCCCCCTCGAGGGGTCAAACCACAATAAGCCCTTGCACATTTCAATCAAGTGCAAGGAGTACCTCATCGCCAAAGTGTTAGAATCGCGCAGCGGAATGTTCGCGTGGTCGGACAAAAACCAAGAGGGGGGGGTGAATTGGTTTCTTAATAAAAATTAGGTTTTCAAAATTTCCCCAAATTTTACCGATTAAAAACTGCGTAAATGTAAATAGAGAAGAGTAGAGAAGATTACACAGTAGGTTTATACTGGTTCGGATCAAAAGACCCTACGTCCAGTTGCTAATCACTCAAAAGAGGATTAACGCTGTCACTAAGAACAAAGTTGTTACAACACAAATTATAATGAAAAAGATAAAGTTAAAGATAAAACCTCTCTTGAAATCCACAAGAGATGATAAACAGCTTTCCCTGGAGACGGCACAGCACACAATCCACTAAGAACTCCACTTAGTGATTCTTATCGCTTCTAGCCTCACACCAAGTTTCCAAAAGCCCCGAAGAACAGCTTTCCCCGGAGACGGCACAGCACTCAATCCACTAAGAACTCCACTTAGTGATTCTTATCGCTTCTAGCCTCACACCGAGTTTCCAAAAGCCCCCTTTCCTTGCAACAAACAGTTCTACGGCACTCACGAGCACTTAACTTTTGTATGGAAAGAGTTGTTCTTTAGTTGTTCATTATTTTCTAAGTGCCAAAGCAGAGTTTAAGTAGGGAAATTAGGGTTTAGGATTTGGGGATTTCGAAACTAGGGTTCTTGGTAATTGGGTTTTCGAAAATAGGGTTAATTTGAAATTTAAAAACAAAAACAGATCGAAATAATCGATTAAATGGAGTTTTAATCGATTAAAACAGAAGCCAAATACGCAGAACCCAATCCTCTCGGTTTAATCGATTATTTGGTGAAATAATCGATTATTTGACCTTTTAATCGATTATTTTGATGTTTTAATCGATTAAAACGAGTGAGTATATCTTGAAAATGGTTTTCTCACTTGTTTTAATCGATTATTTCCCTATATAATCGATTAAAGCCGAGCCTGCATGATAAATTTGAGCATTTTGAAGCTTCTAAGTTACGGACTATGTACCGGCTATCTTAGACTCTATAATTACAGACTCAATCAAACTAAAACAGAGTTATTACAATACGAAAAACATCAATCTTCAATCTTCAATACTCTAAGTCTTTAAGCTCTTGGATCATCATCAAAATCAACATTCTTCATGATCATTATTTGCAACATCAAGTCCTTGAATGTTCAACAATCTCCCCTTTTTGATGATGATCAAAATTATCTTTTAAAGCCCTTGTAATAACCTGTTTCATCTGTCATACTAACAAACACATTAAACATACCAGATAACATTTAATATTGAATCATAGGCTTTAAATTTTTCTCCCCCTATTTTGATTATAATCAAAAAGAACTCTGCAACATCAATCATAAGAGCTCCCCCTCAAAATATGCATAAGTTAGAGAAAGCTCCCCCTCAATCATAGCATGAAAGAAACATCATATTTTACAACATCAAGACAATAACAAAAGAAAATTCATCAATTATCTCTACATTAGACAACTTTAATCGATTATTTCCAGTAAATAATCGATTTTTAGAGGCAGTTAATCGATTATTTCACGAGATAATCGATTATTCCAGAGGAGAATACCCTGTTTTGGACGTTTTGAGGAAAAATAATCGATTATCACTTCCAGTAATCGATTATTCCAGAGGCTATATTAAGTTTTTTAAGGTTTTTACACATTATAACCTATGAATATCCTGCATCACGAATTTAATCATAACAATCATCCAAAATCATTCAAATTAAGCGAGAATTTAAGCTATTTCTAGTATCCCTAAGTCTCTTCTAAGATCATAGAATCTATCCTTGGGTAGAGGCTTAGTAAATATATCTGCTAATTGACGTTTAGTGTCTACATACTCTATCTTACAGTTTCCTTTGTTGATATTATCTCTTAAAAAGTGATGTCTAATCTCAATATGTTTAGTCCTAGAGTGCATTACTTGGATTTCTAGTTAAGTTGATTGCACTCGTATTATCACACATTAATGGAATGTCATTTAAATATATGCTATAATCCTCTAATTGTTGTTTCATCCACAGAATTTGAGCACAACAACTACCAGTTGCAATATATTCGACTTCGGTGGTAGATAAAGCAACACATGCTTGTTTCTTAGAATGCCATGATATTAAGGATGAACCTAACAAATGACATGTCCCACTAGTGCTTTTCCTATCAATTTTACATCCACCATAATCGACATCAGAATATCCTAATAAACTAATACAAGCATCGAGACGGATACCACAAGCCAAATCCAGTAGTTCCTTTTAAGTATTTTAAAATATGTTTTACTGCAATTAAATGAGATTCTTTAGGACAAGCTTGAAATCTAGCACACACACGGACAGAATGCATAATATCAGGTCTACTAGCGAGTTAAGTATAATAGTGATCCTATCATACCTCTATACATAGTTTGATTTACTTCCAAACCTGATTCATTCTTGTCTAAATAGCATGAAGTTCCCATGGGTGTGTTAGCTTCCTTTGAGGTGTCCATACCAAACTTTTTGAGAATCTCTTTGCGGTATTTAGTTTGAGAGATAAAAGTTCCATCTTTAAGTTGCTTGATTTGAAGTCCAAGGAAGAATGTTAATTCTCCCATCATAGACATTTCAAACTCTCCTGCATAATCTTAGCAAATTCTACACACAAAGAATTATCGAGTTGATCCAAAAAATAATATCATCAACATATACCTGGACCAATAAGATATGTTCTTTAACTTTCTTAATAAACGAGTGTAGAATCAATTTTTCCTCTTGAAAAATCATTTGCAGTTAGGAAACTACTAAATCTTTCATACCAAGATCTAGGAGCTTGTTTTAACCCATATAATGCTTTCTTTAATTTGTAAATATGATTAGGATTATTAAAATCTTCAAATCCAGGGGGTTGCTCTACATACACTTCTTCTTTAATAAAACCATTTAAAAATGCACTCTTTACATCCATTTGATATAGTTTAAATTTCATCATAGATGCGTAAGCAAGAAGTAGGCGTATAGCCTCTAACCTGGCCACGAGGAGCATAAGTTTCATCATAATCTATACCTTCCTCCCGACAATAGCCTTTTGCAACAAGTCTGGCTTTATTCTTTGTTATATTACCATCTTCATCAAGCTTATTTCTGAATACCCATTTAGTTCCAATAACTTGATGTGACTCTTCTCTTGGGATTAGTTCCCGAGACTTGATTCCTTTCAAATTGGTTAAGTTCTTCTTGCATGGCTATGCACCACTGATCATCTTTAAGTGCTTCCTCAATGTTTTTAGGTTCAATGCGTGACACAAAAGCAACGAGACATACGAGAAATTATTCATATTTCTAGTTCTTACCCCTTTTGAGATATCACCTATGATATTGTCCATTGAGAGTCCTCTAGGTGATTGCCATTCTTTTGCTAATTGAGGAGTTTGAGAAGGCACATTATCTTCCAAGTATAATTCATCAAGGGCCTCTCTTATATATTCATCATCACCTGCAAGTCTTTTATTTGACTCAAGAGGATTTCCCCCAAGGTCTACAATCTCATCAAAGGCAACATGTATAGATTCTTCTATATTCAAAGTTCTTCTATTAAATACTCTATACGCCTTGCTAGTTAAAGAATAACCTAGAAAAATACCCTCATCGGCTTTTGAATCAAATTTTCCTAGATTGTCCTTTCCATTATTTAGTACAAAACATTTACAACCAAAAATTTTCAAATGTGCAACATTAGGTTTTCTACCATTAAACAATTCATATGGAGTAGATTTCATAATTGACCTAATGAGCATTCTATTTAAAACATAACATGCGGTACTAACCGCATCAGCCCAAAAATATTTAGGAACATTAGATTCATTTAACATAGTTCTTGCAAGTTCCTCTAATGACCTATTTTTCCTTTCAACTACACCATTTTGTTGGGGAGTCCTAGGAGCGAGAAAAGTTATGTAATATACCATTTTCCTCACAATAATTCTCAAACTTTTCATTTTGAAACTCACCACCATGGTCACTTCTTAAAACTTTAATCCTTAGGTCTTTCTCATTTTGTATTTGTTTAGCAAACTTTCTAAAGACCTTAAAAGCTTCACTTTTCATAGTTAGGAAAAATGTCCAAGTGTACCTAGAGAAATCATCAACAATTACAAGACCATAATAATTTCCACCAAAGCTTTTTATCCTAGAAGGTCCAAATAAATCTAAATGTAATAATTCTAGGGGTTTTGAAGTGGAAATCACATTTTTTGATTTAAATGATGATTTAACTTGTTTACCTTTTTGGCATGCATCACACAATCTATCTTTTTCAAATTTCAATTTAGGCAATCCAATAACTAAGTCTTTTGATATCAATTTATTCAAATGATGCATGTTTATATGAGCAGCTCTTTTATGCCATAACCAAGGATTCTCTTCCTTAGCAACTAAACATGTTATACTAGACTCATATAAACAATCCAAATCAATCAAATATATGTTGTTATGCCTAATGCCTTTTAATTCTACTATTTCGGAATCTACTAAATGTATGGTGCAAAATTTGCTTTCAAAAGTTACCTTGAATCCTTTGTCACACAATTGGCTTATGCTAAGAAGGTTATGTTTTAATCCATCAACAAGAAGCACATCCTTAATCTCCAATGTATTTGCACCACCTATATTTCCAATTCCGAGAATCTTCCCTTTGTTGTTATCCCCATAAGTCACATATCCTTGTTCTTTGGCTTTGAAACTTACAAATTTCGTTTTATCCCCGAGTCATATGTTTTGAGCATCCACTATCAAGATACCACATAGACTTCTTTGATTTGGAAGTTTCCTACAAAACAAGAACATAGTAAACTTAGGTCCCCACAACTTTTGGGTCCTTGAGGTTAGAGACATAATAATCTATTTAAAATACTCGCAAAACAATCTATTCTTTGGGTGTTTTAAGAAGTTCAAGCAAAGCTGTTTTTATAGACTATTTTCAAAGCTGCTTGGTTTAATTAATCTGTTAAAAGATTCTTTTAATCTGTTAAAACGTCTTTTAATCGATTAAAACGCAGTGTAGAAAAAGTTTTTAAGTTGTTTTAATCGATTGAAACGAGTTTTTAACCGATTAAAAGAGTTCGATCGGTCATAATAAAAATCTGATCGGTCATCCTGACTCGATCGGTCATAATAAAAATCTGATCGGTCATCCTGACCCTTTAAGTGATTTTAATCGATTGAAACGTGTTTTTAATCGATTGAAAAATTCGACCAGCTCATAATTAAAATCTGATCGATCACATTTGCTTCTAATCGGTCATAATTTGATTTTGATCGATCATCCAGACCCTTTAAGTAATTTTAATCGATTGAAACGTGTTTTTAATCGATTTAAACGTTCTGATCAGCTCATAATAACAATCTGATCGGTCAAAATGAGTTCTAAATGGTTTTAATCGATTAAAAACCAGGTTGTATCGATTAAAATGCTTGTAAAAACACTTCTTTGACCACTCTAAGTGATTTTATTTGGTTCTTTCAAAGCTGCATCGAGTTAAAAACATGTTTTAAGAAAGCTTTTGTAAAAATACTTTATTTTGAGCTGTTTAAAACAATTTTAGAGGCTTCTCGCAAAAATCTTTAAGAGAAGAATCTTTATGCAGTAGAAAAGATAAAAAGATTTTACCTAAGCATTTTGTTTAAAACATACAAAATGATCCATTTTCTTTGAATAAATAAAAGAGACAAACAGATTTATTTAACTATAGGAACCCAAACATATTTTCCTTTAGGAACTCCAAAATGCTTAATTTTACATCTATTTGAAGTGTGACCTTGTTTCATACAATAGAAACATGCTTTAGATGTAACATTTGAAAATGATGCATTTCTAACTATTGAAGTTTTGGTTCCTTTTTCAACCCATACTCTTCTATTTTTACTTTTAGGCTTTTTCAAAGGAACATGACAATTTTCTTTAATTTGAACACTATCCTTATTCTTATAATTATCACTTAATTCCTTTTTAGCTTTATCAAGCAAATGTCTAAGTAAATCAATATCATGTTCATACTCTTTACATGATGCACATGCTATAGTCTTATCATCATTCTCATCTATACATACAATTGTCGTTTCTAAGGTTTCCTTTTCCTCTAAACATGAAATTTTCGTTTTTAAGGACTCCTTTTCTTCTAAACATGTGATTTTCATTTTTAAGGACTCTACCTCCATTTTGGAACTATTTAAACTCTTTTTCACAGCTTTGTATTTATTGTTCAAGTCCTTAAAAGCACTAAACAATTCATTATATGCATTTTGCAGTTCATCATGATCATTTTCATCATCACTTGAAGATGAGTCGGAATCACTAACCTCAAAGTCGGAAGAAATGATGTCATTTGCCAACAAGCAAATGTTAGCTTCTATTTACGAGTCGCTTGATTCCGAAATTGAGTCACTATCATCTGTTCCTTCATAAGTTACTCTTAGTTTTGCCCACATCTCTTGAGCACTCTTACAAGTGGATATTCCGTAAAACTCATCAAGGGTTAAAGCGAGATGAAATTATATTTCTAGCCCTAACATCATATTGAGCTTTCCTATTTTCTTCATCCAGACCATCTAGAAAATTGTTTTGGTACTTCTACTCCATTTTCAAAAACTTTAGGAATAAAAGGACCGTTTAAAATTGCGTCCCAAACGCCTCTATCAACGAGACTCTAAAAATATTTGCATACGTACTTTCCAAAAAGGATAATTTTGACCCGCAAAAGTGGGAGTGCTGTTGATAGACGTACCTTCGGCAAAAGTTTGATTTTGTCCGGCCATTTTCGAAAAGTTTGAATGACTATCAAAGCAAGCTCGATACCACTTGTTAGAATCGCGCAGCGAATGTTCGCGTGGTCGGACAAAAACCAAGAGGGGGGTGAATTGGTTTCTTAATAAAAATTAGGTTTTCAAAATTTCCCCAAATTTTACCGATTAAAAACTGCGTAAATGTAAATAGAGAAGAGTAGAGAAGATTACACGGTAGGTTTATACTGGTTCGGATCAAAAGACCCTACGTCCGAGTTGCTAATCACTCAAAAGAGGATTAACGCTGTCACTAAGAACAAAGTTGTTACAACACAAATTATAATGAAAAAGATAAAGTTAAAGATAAAACCTCTCTTGAAATCCACAAGAGATGATAAACGACTTTCCCTGGAGACGGCACTGACACACAATCCACTAAGAACTCCACTTAGTGATTCTTATCGCTTCTAGCCTCACACCAAGTTTCCAAAAGCCCAGAAGAACAGCTTTCCCAGGAGACGGCACGGCACTCAATCCACTAAGAACTCCACTTAGTGATTCTTATCGCTTCTAGCCTCACACCGAGTTTCCAAAAGCCCCCTTTCCTTGCAACAAACAGTTCTCCGGCACTCACGAGCACTTAACTTTTGTATGGAAAGAGTTGTTCTTTAGTTGTTCATTATTTTCTAAGTGCCAAAGCAGAGTTTAAGTAGGGAAATTAGGGTTTAGGATTTGGGGATTTCGAAACTAGGGTTCTTGGTAATTGGGTTTTCGAAAATAGGGTTAATTTGAAATTTAAAAACAAAAACAGATCGAAATAATCGATTAAATGGAGTTTTAATCGATTAAAACGAAGCCAAATACGTAGAACCCAATCCTCTCCGGTTTAATCGATTATTTGGTGAAATAATCGATTATTTGACCTTTTAATCGATTATTTTGATGTTTTAATCGATTAAAACAGTGAGTATATCTTGAAAATGGTTTTCTCACTTGTTTTAATCGATTATTTCCCTATATAATCGATTAAAGCCGAGCCTGCATGATAAATTTGAGCATTTTGAAGCTTCTAAGTTACAGACTATGTACCGGCTATCTTAGACTCTATAATTACAGACTCAATCAAACTAAAACAGAGTTATTACAATACAGAAAACATCAATCTTCAATCTTCAATACTCTAAGTCTTTAAGCTCTTGGATCATCATCAAAATCAACATTCTTCATGATCATTATTTGCAACATCAAGTCCTTGAATGTTCAACACAAAGTTCTTGTGGATAACGGGTCATCCTTGAACGTGATGCCCAAGTGCACACTAGACAAGTTAACTATCCAAGGAACCCGTCTGCGCCCAAGCAGCACTATCGTTCGAGCCTTCAACGGATCCAAACGAGAAGTAGTGGGGGAAGTTAATTTGTCAATCCAAGTTGGACCCACTACCTTCAACGTCGATTTCCATGTAATGGATATTACTCCAGCATACAACTGTCTCCTCGGCAGGCCTTGGATTCATGACGCGAAGGCAGTTCCTTCAACGCTCCACCAGAAAGTCAAGTTCATAGTGGAGGACAAATTGGTCACGGTCCAAGCAGAAGATGATATCCTGATCAGTGGACCGTCCACCCAACCTTATGTGGATGCGGCTAAAGAGGCCCTTGAAACATCTTTCCAAGCGCTCGAAATCGCCAACATAAAGCGACTTCCCAAAAACATAAAGGTAGCCCGCATGATGTTGAAGCATGGTTACCATCCTAGCCAAGGACTGGGGGCAGATTCCCAAGGCATGAAGGAACCCCCAGCATTCCAAGACAATCCTTACAAGTATGGCCTAGGATATGACCCTACTAAGGGCCGAGCGGAAAAAGGAAAAGGGAAGTCTCCCTCTGCACACTCAAGCAAATTTTCCGAAGCGGAGGGGTGCAAGCGTCAAGAGCTACCCTAGTCATTAGGAAATCTTTTTCTTCATTTATGGGATGTAAACCCCATGATTGTTAGAGATTATCCCCCGGGGCTAGCCCGACCCCTGGCATTTTTAGGGCGCATATTCCCTTATTAATTAATAAAGAATACTTCTTACTATCTTCTTCTCTTCTTGCTATTTCTGACTAGACCCCACAATAACCTTTTCTAAGTAAACAAAAAAGAAGAAGAATAAAAAGCGCGTCCAAATAATCAAAATTCGCCATTGCCATTACAATCAAGCTAGTTGATTAGAAGCACCAAATAAGGCTTTACCTCACCATAAAGAAAGTCATGTTTCGCCAATATTGTAAACAAAAAATAAATAAAAAAAAAGAGCCCATAGAAGCCAAAGGCCAAAGAAAAGGGCAAAATACCCGGTAGGAAACCTGTCGCCGCCGTCCGTTCCGATGTCTAGGGACATCTCGAACGTTTATGCAAGCGGTCGTGAAAAGATGGTTTAGACTCGCGTTTTTGTGTTAAAATATGTTCATTGCTTCCGAGGTGCTCAATAACTGAACTATCCTCTAATAAAAGCAAGGTTTTCGAAAAGGGTTCTTTTGGAGTCGCCACCAATATTTTGACCTTAAACATTGGAAAAGGATAAAAGGTGTTGATTTTAATAAAAACCAAACTTGGCCATCATAACCAGAGTTGGGTAAGGGAGTTAGTTACGTGTGGGGAAGGTGTTAGCACCCCCACAACGCCCCTTTCGGGTTCCCTATGACGGGTTAATTCATTAAGTGAAGATTATAAGAAATTACGCTATTACCCCATTTTATTCATGCAATATTTAAATATGGCTATCTACATGATTTTAGTTCATATTGCATACATAAAGCAATAAATAAAGCAGTAAAAGAGAAGAGATTTGAAAAGAACCTCCGTAGCAAGCTTTATATCCCAAGTCTTTTACAAAGGGGATGCGTTTTGGCGATCCCTCGCTCTACAAAGACTCTCCTCTCGAATACAAGATCGACTCGACTAAAATTTTAAAAGAAGAATCGAATGCTGGAATATAATTCCTTAACTGATTGTTACCTTATTAAGGCAATCAGAGAGTTCATTCGAAGAAGGAAGAGAAAAGACAAGTACTGGGAGTTGTCTGGAGTGTGGAAAAGTGACAAATGAGCCTCCTATTTATAGTTTTTGCAGCCTGACGCGTTGGGACGGCCGTCCGGGGTCTGGAAAATAGGGATGAGCATCTCGAAAGGTTGGGACGACCGTCTAGGATTTGGGACGGCCGTCCCATTCAAATTTTGGCCTTGGGACGGGCGTCTCGACTCTTCTAGGTTGTTTGGGACGGCCGTCCCAACTTTGGGACGGCTGTCTCAACCTGTTTTCGCCAGCTTTTGCGTTCTGGGACCCCCGGGAAGCTTTTCTTTCCTGATTCGGACGTCGGTTGATGCCGATAGATGCCCGTTGAAACTTTATCTTCATATAGGAAGTCTTCTTGGCCTTTATTTGAGGAACCGGACGAACTTTATCTTTGTTATAGGTGGTCTCCTTTGCCTTTATTGAGAAGCCGGGCAAAATTAGGGGTCTACAGCTGCCCCCCCTTCACCTGCCTGGCTAATTTACTGGCTTAATATGCCGACAAAATTAGTTGGTAGGGGAAGGAGTTAACCCTTTTTGCCCGGTTATCCTTCAGATGCTCCTTCGCTGATCCTCCGGATGATAAATATTTTTGATAGGTACCAACCCCTATCTGGTTTGAGCCTTACTTGATAAGGCTCTGGTGAGTACTTACCCTCACCCGGTATGAGTCTGCATTTTACTATTCTCTGAACCATATTTCATAAGGTTCTTGTGGGTACCTACCCCCACTTGGTATTAACCTTGTTCTGCAAGGCTTTGGTGAGTACCTACCCTCACCCGGTACGAGTTAGCATTTTGCTGAACTCTTGTGGGTACTAATTTCCGAGGTACTCAACACTTGAACTATCCTCTAATAAAAGCAAGGTATTTACAACCCGCTTTTGTAATGCTCTTGTGAGTATTTTACTCTACCCGATGCATTTTGTTAGGTTTTGATGAATACTTACCCTCATCTGGTACAAACCTTATTTTATAAGGTTCTGGTGGGTACCTACCCCCACTTGGTACGAATCTGCATTTTGCTAGATTCTGATGAGTACCTACCCTCATCCGATATAAACCTTATTTTATAAGGTTCTGGCGGGTACCTACCCCCACCTGGTATGAATCTGCATTTTGCTAGATTCTGATGAGTACTTACCCTCATCCGATATAAACCTTATTTTATAAGGTTCTGGTGGGTACCTACCCCCACCTGGTATGAATCTACATTTTGCTAGATTCTGATGAGTACCTACCCTCATCCGGTATAAACCTTATTTTATAAGGTTCTGGTGGGTATCTACCCCCACCTGGTATGAATTAGCATTTTGCTGAACTCTGATGGATACCTACCCCCACCCAGTCCGAACCCTGTTTTGCAAGGCTCTGATGGGTACCTACCCCCACCCGGTCCGAACCCCGTTTTGCAAGGCTCTGATGGGTACCTACCCCCACCCAGTCCGAACCCCGTTTTGCAAGGCTCTGATGGGTACCTACCCCCACCTGGTCCGAACCCCATTTTGCAAGGCTCTGATGGGTACCTACCCCCACCCGGTCCGAACCCCATTTTGCAAGGCTCTGATGGGTACCTACCCCCACCCGGTCCGAACCCCGTTTTGCAAGGCTCTGATGGGTACCTATCCCCACCCGGTCCGAACCCCGTTTTGCAAGGCTCTGATGGGTACCTACCCCCACCTGGTCCGAACCCCATTTTGCAAGGCTCTGATGGGTACCTACCCCCACCTGGTACGAACCCCGTTCTGCAAGGCTCTTAGGATGCACTTTTTGATAGTCAATCCTATGGTCATCTGGTTTTGGAGATGTGTTGGCGGCTTATTGTTTCTGATCATGCGCCCATTCCGTGGGGAGTAATTGATTTGACTTTTCTATTTTAGTCATCCGATTTTACCGGGGATTTCGTTGTTTTTGGCTTTTTTGTTTTGCCATCCGGTCTTGGCCAGGGGTTTCTTGTCGATTGCCTCTTTTTAGGCAGGGATCCTCTGGGGATTTGGGCTTTCTGTTAATTGTGCCTCTTGATTAGGTAGATGCTTCACTAGTAGTGAAGACTTTATGCTTTGGGCTTGTATTGCCTCTTGCATAGGTTGACTTCCCATTTCTTGGGGATATTGGCTCTTTGATTGCCTCTGAGTTGGCAGAAGCTTTATTGGAAGTAAATGCTTTGCTTTTCACTGAGGATATCCATATTGGACGTTTATAAGTGATTAACTCCTTATGAATTTGTATTTTGCCTTTGCTGATCGGCTTACTGGGGAGAGTTTTTCTTTTTTATTCATCAGGGATTTTTCCCGGAAATCTATTTTGTATTGCCCCCTAGGAAGGAATGGGAATTCTTTGACTCCTTGGCTGCTGCTATTCTGAGTTGGCTTTACCTTATGCTCTTATTCCATTGGGGAATAGGTTTTTACGTTTTTCTCATGATTGTACTTTTTCATGTTTTTGAAATTTTGATTTTAAATGCGTGTGCTCTTTTTCTTTCTTTTGTGCACACAGGCTTTTTATTATCCGCTGGGGATGAAGAGGTTTTATCTCTTTTCTTCTTTTTTCTTCTTAGCGGCCCTGGGGAATTTATTGATTTCCTGGGGATATGACAGAGTCTTGGCTCCTGGCTTTATGAGGCTCTTTATTGAGCGGGGTGAAGATATTTTCTTCTTTTTTCCCTTTTTTTTTCTTGATATGCTCTACTTGGGGATTTTCATACGGCCTTTTTCTGTAGTAGCCTCTATTAGGGGATGAAAAGTTTTACTTTTCCTTTTTCTGTTGCCCCCTGGTGATATGGAGGATTTGACTCCGTATTTTCTTTGATGGACTTTGAGTAGTCCTTATTCTCCTTCGGGGAAGTGGCGGAGATTCTGGATGAGTGTGCTTGATGACTCATGTGGTGATGCAGCTGAGTCATGAGGTAATCTTTTTGTTTTACCTCTGGAGTAGGCAAGGATCCGCTTGGGGATGATCAAGCCTTTCCATTGGCTTTTTCATGTTGATGACTTCCTTTTTCTTGGATGGAAGAGTGTTGATTGAAGCTTTAAATGACTCTTTTTGACGACTCATGTGATGATGCTGAGTCATGAAGTAATTTCTTGTTTTGCCTTTGGAGTAGGCAAGGATCCATTTTGGGATCATCGAGCCTTTCCGTTGGCCTTTTCCGGTGCACCTTCGTTTATTGGGATAGAAGGTTAGAGCTAGTTTCCTTGAAGCTCTTTATTTTGCTGAAATGGTTTTGCTTTCGTCTTTTTCTTTCGCGATCTTGATCTTTATCGCGGGTTATTTGAAATCTGGCTTTTTAATATATCACGTGTGCCTTTTTATTTTATAATTTTGTACACGTGGGATTTTTGGAATGTAAACAGAAATAACAACTTTTATTTATTACTTCCCCTTTTTTTTGTGATACATTCAAGCATTTTCAAAATACTAAAAACTATCTAAAAACTCCTCCTAGTCATCTGCCTCTGGGCTGGAATGGGAGGATGGTGCTAGTGAAGGAATGCGGCGGAGTATGCGGCGCTGGAATCTTGCCTGAGTCTGGACCAAGTTCTCTATCTGGTGGTCCGTCCTATCTTGTCTCATGGTCAGCTGACTGAACTGCTGTCTCATGAACTGGAACTGCCCTTCCATGTAGGCATGCTCGTCATCCAAGCGTCGGTATAAGCCGGCGAAGTCAGGATCATATGACTGCTGCTGGGATTCCGAAGTCGCGGGGATATCCTGTGGTGTGTCGAAATCCCGCATATCCATCGAAATCGAGATGATTGGGTTTAAGATAAACCCTGATCCTTGCCTACTGAGGATATTCATGTGGACCAACATTCCGCCATTAATTGGCTCTGGTTGGAGGCTAGCTGGGAGGTCTTCTCCGTCGGTACATCCCCAATATTCAGCTAAAGGGGTGAGAAAGGGAGCCACCATGATAGCCCCTGCTGGACCACGAGTTCCGTAATCCTTGACGGCTTTCAGGAAGGCATATCCTGGGTTGCACCTATGCCCTTGATGCATACAATAGACGATGAAAAGGTCAGCCAGTGTTACCTTTCCTTGGCTCTCCTTCCGGCTATGTATAGTCCCGGCTAGTAACTTATGGCATATGCGGAGCGGAGGAGAAAAGGATGCCCCTTTCAGATGTGTTGGCAGGGTATGAGTTCCAGTAACTTCCTTCCACATGCTGGTGGTGGTGAGAGCAGTTGGTTTCTCGAAATACGCCGCCCTGTATTCTGGTGTTCTCGTGTCTGCTCGTTGGCAGAAGCCCATTATGACATTAAAGTCATCTAGGAAAGTGGTCCGGTATGCCCCGTCCATCCAA
Organism: Sphenostylis stenocarpa; assembly: GCA_963425845.1. Taxonomy (NCBI): domain Eukaryota; kingdom Viridiplantae; phylum Streptophyta; class Magnoliopsida; order Fabales; family Fabaceae; genus Sphenostylis; species Sphenostylis stenocarpa. Next base: position 20,157,755 of record OY731403.1, read on the forward strand.
TACGAGACGGCTTGAGTGGGTGGCACTCCAGGAGTCGTGGAAGGCATCTCCGCCAGACTAACAGAAACGAGGAATTCCAGCGTAGCGGTACGGTGGATCCGGGTAGGTGGCTCACGGAGCAGAAAATCCCATCCTATGTTGTGGATGAATCTTCTGATATCTTGATCCTAGCCAAATGTAGTTAGGATTTCAAAATCCAACCGCAGCATGGGGTGCCAAGAGAACTGTTGGACATTCGCTAGCCGTTGTTGATGTGGTTCCGCCAGCAGAATGTTAGTGCCGGGAGTTCCTCTAGTAGAGGTCCTAGTGCATTTTCTTCTGGATGAGGCTTCTCCATGCTCCATTGTATATCTTACTTACTTAAGGATGCTAGAAGTGTGTAAAAAGGGGAGAGAAGCAAGATAGAATGCTTGAAATGGGGTACCAAAGGCAAGATCCGCGCCCAGCACATATAGGAAGCGCCAGGAGGTTTGGGACGACCGTCTGGGTTGGGACGGCCGTCTCAATTGAATTTTCTCTACATGGGCCACCAGCTGAAGAGTGGGACGGTCGTCCCACCTGGGACGCGCGTCTCAATTGAAATTGGCAACTTGGGACGGCCGTCTCGAATTTGGGACGGCCGTCTCGAGCTTCTTGAGTTGATTTTTTTTTTTTTGTTGAGAAAGAGGATAGGACTCCATTCATTAATTTTTTAATGCATGTAATGTTTCATGATATGCATCCTATGATCTATTTCAGTTAATATTTCAAAATTTTTAACTGATGTGCTTTGACTTCAAGCACGTTCTTGGTGTTGTACCTTTCTGTCATCATGTTTCTCGATTAACAAGCTTGGTTGTACCTGATTTGCCGTCTTGGACTTTTCTTGCTATAGCCGAAGAACAATCTTTTGTTCCTAGGGTAACTGCCATATCAATGCCCCCCTTCCTTTCCTTAGGGATCTCAACCTTCTTATTGATTACTATGTTTCCACATTCCCCTTATTACTTGAATGCTTTGTAGAGAAATGGTCAAGAGAAGAGAAAGAAAAGGATTTACAACAAGGGCTTGTGTTTTAGAGGGATATTTTTTGTAATAGAGGTTTTTGTAAGAATGGCTAGCCAAGGTTGGTCTGTGTTTAGGCTAGTTTAGGTAAACGTTTTGTTCTTATGATATGGCGTCTTTATTTTATTAACTTGTGGCGCCTTTTTGTGATTGATTAGCTTTCCTAGTCCGCCCTTTCAGGTTTTCAGCCTATGTTGTGCTTATGTCTTATCTTTTGTCTAGGTTTCCCTTTTTGTATTTATTTTTTAGGAATACCTAGCGGACTTTTCGTAACCCTAACTTTTGCCCAGCCTACCCTTTATTATTGTTCGGGTCTCCTGCCGGGTTTACCCTAACTTTTGTGTAGCCCCCTTTGTGGGTTTTCTGCCGAGTATTTTGCCCTTTTATTTTCTTGTCTTGGCCTTTGGCCTTGACGGGCATTTCTTTTTTGTATATATATATATTTTTTTGCACAACATTGTCGAAACTTGATTTTATGGAGATAAATTTTATCCGTGTTTCTAGTTAATCAATCATATTTGACTTTGCTTTGTGACGCGTTGATTGTTCTGACGCATTTGGAACAAAACATCTATCTAAACCTTGTTTATTAAAAATGGGGTATAGACATATTTAGCAAGAAAAGAAGCAGATAGTAAGAATAGCATTCTTTTGTAATTTCGGGGAATGTGTGCCCTATAGATGCTCGGGGGATGGGCATACCCCGAGGAATGATCTCTAATAGTCACTAGGTTTGCATTCCTTAGAATTGGAAGAAGGGCACTTAATGACTAACACTACCCTTTGCGCTAATATCCCTCCTTTTCGGAATATCGTCTTCGAGGGGTAAGACTTCCCCGTTTTCCTTATGGTTGGATCTTTTGTAGAGTCGTACCCTAAACCATACTTTAAAGGATTATCTTTGAAATCTGGTGGCTCTTTTATTCCTTGAGCATTCTTTTCGAGCCCCTGTCCTGGGCGATATCCATATCTTTTCATCATATGGGCCACCTTTGTATTACAAGGGAGTCTTTCTATGTTGGCAATTTCGAGCGCTTGAAAAGATGTTTCAAGAGCCTCTTCAGCCGCATCCACATATGGTTGGACAGACGGTTTGCTAATTAGAAAGTCTTCTTCAGCTTGAACTGTGACTAGTTTATCATTTGTCACAAACTTGACTTTTTGGTGGAGCGTTGAAGGTATTGCCTTAGCGCTATGAATCCAAGGTCTACCAAGGAGACAACTATATGCTGGCGTGATGTCCATCACGTGGAAGTCTATGTTAAAAATAGTAGGGCCAATTTGAATTGGTAGACTAATCTCTCCTACTACTTCACGTCTTGATCCATCAAAGTCTCGAACGATTGTATTACTCGGGCGCATGTGGGTTCCTTGCACTATTATCTTGTCGAGTGTAACTTTAGGCATAACGTTTAAGGATGACCCATTATCCACAAGAACTTTGGAAATGAGATATTCCTTGCATTTAACAAAAATATGCAAGGGCTTATTATGATTTGACCCTTCTAAAGGGAGTTCTTCATTGGTGAAGGTAAGATGATCATTGGCTGTAATATTACCAATGATTCCTTCAAACTTGTCTTGGGATATTGCATGCGGAACAAATGATTCATTCAAAACCTTTAACAGTGCGTTTCGATGCGGTTCCGAACTCATTATGAGTGATAACAAGGTTATCTTTGCAGGAGTACGATTGAGTTGATCGATGATGGAGTACTCACTTTGTCTTATGTATTGGAGTAATTCATCTGTTTCCTCCTTGGATTCTTTTTCCTCTTCGGCCTTATTTTTTGCCTTATCTTTAGGAATATTATCTTGTAATTCCTTGGGGGAGTATATTTTTCCGCTTCTAGTCATGCCCCCAATACCGGCTATGTTGGAGATATCTTGATTGACCCGTGATTCTTCTGAGTATCTCCAGGGTACAGCTTTATTTGATGAATAAGGGAAAGGATGAGGCACGAATAAACATAAAGGCGTTATTGCCTCTTCCCTTTTATCGATTGGAATAACCAACGGTGCTTGTTTGTTAACATCTTTGGGTCTATCGACCGTTGTAGAGATTTTGATGACGAAAGGCTTCTTTTCCATTTATTCTGATTTGTGGAAAGCACATCAATTAATCCTTCCTTTTTATTATCTTTGTTATTAAAATGAGGAGGGATGTATGAATGTATGCAACTTATGAATGCAACAGATAGTTTAAGGAAAAAAAATGCTTTTTATTTCAATTAGAAAGTGTTTATCCTTCTATACAATGCTTTGAAGCAAGTGTTGACAAAAACGGAGAAGCTTGAAGAATCCTATAGGTAAATTAGGCTTTCTTCGTAATTCATCTTCAGCTGTTCTCACATGGTTTCTGAGCGTCTTGATTTGCTCATGTACCGTCTGGCTCATATCTTCACTATATCGACGAGCCTCTTTTATCTTTTCTTCTTGATGAACGATCAAGGCTTGTTGTTGGTCAGACCTCTCTATTACTTGGTCTCTTTCACGAAGTAATTGACCATACTGAACTAATCCATCTCTTTCTTTATCATGTAGCTCTTCTAGGTCTTCCTTGTATCTTTCAGCGGTTTCCCACCACTTTTGTGCTTCTGACCGAGTTTCTGCTAGGTCATCCTGTATTATCTTGATCGTTTTTGCCTGTTCTGCAAGCGCACTCTCAAGATGTACTATTTCGTCATTCATGTCCTGGAATAGACTATCTTGTTCAAGCCTCGGAATTTTGTATGCTTGTTTAGTCTCTTTTTGATAGTCAGCACAATCATTCTTAAGGCGCTCTATTTCATGGTCCTTCTTTTTACATTACCTTTTTAGACCATCTATTATAAGGGTTGCTTCTTGCTCTTTTTCTTCGAAGGCCCTCAGTTGAGCTTCCATGACTTCAACCCTTTTATTTAAGGCATTGACCTGCAATTGTAGCTCTTCATTGACTAACGTTGTAGTGATTGTAGCAGATGGTTGGGGTATCCCTCTACTCTTCCTCCATATTCTTCATATTCGTGGGACGTAGATACCAGAACCTTTCCGAGTTCTTTATCTCCCATATAGACTGGTCTTTCCCATGCTTTCCGAACAGCGGATACTTCTTCAAAGCTATGGGAATAATGGCATAGACTCAGCCCTCTGAGCTCTTCTTGAGTTGGCACAGTCTGGGTTCTCATGAGTTGTCTCATAGCCATCTTGGGAGAGTAGGCTATACAACCCCTGAGGCCTAGTAGTGGTATGCTTAGGTAATCTCCGCATAGTACAAGAATATAATCGGGTCGGAACCAAGGGCAAACCCATGATACATGCTCTATGTTCCAATTTTCTAACTCGTTTTTCCACTCTAAAGCTTGACGATTTTGAAGAGGGATTTTCGAAAAACTCCTTAAAGGATCGGGGAATACGCCCATGTAGCTTGAAGCATAGAAGTGAGTAATGCCCCATACATATAGTAATGAAGCGCAACATCTAAGTGTTTTCCCCTGTTTCTGTCGGCAAAAATCTACTGAAAGCAGGTATCAGCAAGAATTGCAGGTATAGGACTCTTAGAGTATACATCCCAGGCAAAGAATGCATCTATTGCAGCATGATCCACAGTGTTCACATGAAATGGGAATAGTATGATTCTGAACATTGCCAATGCTAGAGTTTTGTTAAAAGTAGACCAATCTTTCTTTTCAGCCAAAGAGATTAAGTGGTCTTCTATTATGGACATTTTCCAACCTCGGATGTTCCCTTTCCCCTCTAGGATGGATTGATGAGGTGGCAGTCGTATGATAGTAGCAACCTTACTCACGGCCACATATACTCCTGAGCAGATATAGACCCCAACTGACTGAGGCCATCTAACCATGACTTCATATTCTTCTAAGGTTGGTACTAAGTCATACTACGAAAACTCAAAGCAGTGCAGATTGGGATTCCAGAAATGGACCAATGCTCTAACAAAGATCGGATCGATGCTGATTTTCAGGTGGTCAAGAATTCTTCCATATGACTTCTCAAAATTGGCACTGACCTCTGGCGGCATATATGTACACAACTGCCTTAACTTCTCTACACGGCATAGAAGGATTTCCACTTTCTTTAACTGTCTATTACTGGATCCCTCTATTATCTAGAAGAAGTGAAAAATGCATGATATGAGGATGCGTTCTTGTAAATGCATGCATGTAAGTGTTTGTTTTTCTAAGTATTATCATGTTTTATTCCTAATATGATAGTACTTGGTTTTTCTTAAGAAACAAACTATCTATATGGATGTTTATGGATTTTGATGAAGAGAGTCCTATTTTCTTCTCTTATTATTTTTATGAACAAAGGTTGTATGAATTGTAAGACCTTTATCAAGAATCTTTTTATTATAAAAAGTATTTTTATGGCTTTGAATTGTTTTTATATTTTTTATGACCCTTTATCTCTTATGTCAGTCAACGTGGCTACTTAGCTTACAAAGAACCTGAAACCAAGCTAGCTTAACTGAAGACTGTCCGAGATAAAGGTGGTTTATCTTATCACTTTTATGATTTTTTAGGGTTTTTCATTATTTTTGTTTGTTGTATGATTACCCTATGCTAATGCATCAATACAAATGCAGCAAACGAATGCACACACAATTCATTCACCCACGAGTAGAGCCACGCTTATTTAATTACGAGGTAGGGTTTTCCTGCAGAAACGTGCTTGGTTTAGGTGATTCTAAACTGTTCTCACCAAGGTCAAAGGTCCCCAAGGTGCCCCCATTATAGGGACCTCTCAATCTCTCAATCCTCAGGTCATGCACGGAACTCCGTGTCGACATCCTTGGACGAAAAGAAGAGAGTTATCACCTTGAGTTGGTGGTTTCCGACAACGGTTGTAGCCCCATCTGCCAACAAGCCGGTCGTATCTGCCACCCACTCCCTAAAGGTATTCACTCTTGCCCCCGGGTATAGAGGGACTGTTGTGTGCAAGGATTTTTGTGTGCATTTTATATTTCAGACAATTTGCAGAAATAATCATACAGCAGTTATTAAAGCCATACAGTAAAACATACGGAGGGTAAAGGCGTAATTTCAAATCTTCACTTAGTTTGAATTTATCCGTCACTAAATGGGATCAACTCTCTAGCTTCCCTAGTGGAGTCGCCATCTGTCGCCGCCGTCCATTCCGACGTCTAGGGACATCTCGAACGTTTATGCGAGCGGTCGCAAAAAGATGGTTTAGACTCGCGTTTTTGTGTTAAAATATGTTCATTGCTTTCGAGGTGCTCAATAACTGAACTATCCTCTAATAAAAGCAAGGTTTTCGAAAAGGGTTCTTTTGGAGTCGCCACCAATGTTTTGACCTTAAACATTGGAAAAAGATAAAAGGTGTTGATTTTAATAAAAACCAAACTTGGTCATCATAACCAGAGTTGGGTAAGGGAGTTAGTTACGTGTGGGGAAGGTGTTAGCACCCCCACAACGCCCCTTTCGGGTTCCCTATGACGGATTAATTCATTAAGTGAAAATTATAAGAAATTACGCTATTACCCCATTTTATTCATGTAATATTTAAATATGACTATCTACATGATTTTATTTCATATTGCATACATAAAGCAATAAATAAAGCAGTAAAAGAGAAGAGATTTGAAAAGAACCTCCATAGCAAGCTTTATATCCCAAGTCTTTTACAAAGGGGATGCGTTTTGGCGATCCCTCGCTCTACAAAGACTCTCCTCTCGAATACAAGATCGAATCGACTAAAATTTTAAAAGAAGAATCGAATGCTGGAATATAATTCCTTAACTGATTGTTACCTTATTAAGGCAATCAGAGAGTTCATTCGAAGAAGGAAGAGAAAAGACAAGTACTGGGAGTTGTCTGGAGTGTGGAAAAGTGACAAATGAGCCTCCTATTTATAGTTTTCGCAGCCTGACGCGTTGGGACGGTCGTCCGGGGTCTGGAAAACAGGGATGAGCGTCTCGAAAGGTTGGGACGACCGTCTGGGATTTGGGACGGCCGTCCCATTCAAATTTTGGCCTTGGGACGGGCGTCTCGACTCTCCTAGGTTGTTTGGGACGGTCGTCCCAACTTTGGGACGGCTGTCTCAACTTGTTTCGCCAGCTTTTGCATTGTGGGACCCCCGGGAAGCTTTCCTTTCCTGATTCGGACGTCGGTTGATGCCGATAGATGCCCATTGAAGCTTTATCTTCATATAGGAAGTCTTCTTGGCCTTTATTTGAGATGCGGGGCGAACTTTATCTTTGTTATAGGTGGTCTCCTTTGCCTTTATTGAGAAGCCGGGCAAAATTAGGGGTCTACAAAACCCACTAAGGGGGCTACGCAAAAGATAGGGTCAACCCGGTAGGACACCCGAACAAAAATAAAGGGTAGCCTAGGCAAAAGATAGGGTTACAAAATAAGGTCCGCTAGGATTCCCTAAAAATACAAAAAGAAGGAACCTAGACAAAAGATAGGGCCAAAACACAATATCCTAGTTCGAAAACCCGAAGGGCGATCTAGGGAGATCAACTAGCCATAAAAAGCGATGGAAATAAAACTAAGGCGCAAGTACAAAAAGGGGAAACGCTTGCTTAGACAAAAAGCTTAAACACCTAAGCCTGACCCTAGCCAACCATTCTTACAAAACCTTTTTCTAAATAAAATTAACCTTCTAAAACACAAGCCATTGAATTTACCTCTTTACTTCTTTTCTCTTGACCCTCACAACAATATTCTAATAATTAATTTGGGAATATGGAGGTGTATAGTCAACAAGAGGATTGAAACCCCTAGAGTGGAGAAAAAGGAACACTACATGGCAAAAAGTTCTCTACAAAAAAGAAAAAAGAAGGAAAGAAAAAAGGAAAAACAAGTTATCCTTCGGTCACAAGAAGTCCGGCATGGTACAGCCAAATACGAGAACGCAAATCAGAGGGCATTCGACGCTACAAGACACGTCAGTTAAATCCTTTTGAAAACTAATTGAAATAGGCATTATAGGACATCAAACATGAAAACATTGCATGCATAAAATGTTTTTGAACCAGGTCCTATTTCTTTCCAAAAAAAAAAAACCTTTAAATCGAGACGGCTGTCCGGAATTTCAAGACTGTCGTCTCGATCCCCAAAAAATCGAGACCACCGTCTCAACTTGGCCAAAAACGAGACCGTCGTCCCGCTTGGCGAGACGGCCATCTCTCTTAAGGTCAAAGTCGAGACCGCCGTCTCGAGGTCCCAAACGGCCGTCTCGACGTGCGTAAAATCGAGACCGCCGTCTCGACTTCCCAGACGGCGGTCCCGAATTTGAATTTTCCCCTATAAATAGGGGAGGCATCCTGGGGGTTCCTCACAACTCCTCTGCACTCCAACTCTCTGATCTCTCACTCCCAAGCACTTTACCATCAAAATGTACCGTGGAAGCCAGACCAGGAAGAGAAGAGGTTCTGCTGGCCCTAGCAGTTCCTCAGCACCGGTCCCCCAGGACCCCACTCAGCTCTCTCCACTGCATCAGGCTCGACTTGAGCACATCAGGGGGTACACATGGCACCCCATGCTAAAGTTAGACTTCGGCATCCTCGCCGAATTTGGGTGGGAGGATGACGTCCGGGCCCACATTGACAGCATTGGATGGGGCTTCCTCCTACAGTCTCCACCCACCCATGTGTACCCTCAGGCGGTACTGGAGTTTCTTGCCTCCATCTCCTACGCCGAGACTCCCGCCATGATCCCAGGCCTGTCACCAACAAAAATGGTGACATACTTTATGGGTGGGATGTACCGGACCACCACCCTGGACGAATTCAACATGTCCATCGGATTCGTCTAGCCCGGGGACGTGCTAACCCGGGAATACCAGGAGGCCATCTGCGCGCGCCCCACCAACCTCACTGCGGTGAGATGTGGGAGAAGCTCACCAGGGCGCCCACTTTGCCCATGCTGATGAAGGGCTCAGCACTCCCCCCAACCATCCGCATTTGCCACAAGCTGCTGGCGGGGACCATCCACGGACGGAAGGAGAGCTAGGGAAAGGTAACCCTCCCTGACCTTTTCGCCCTCTACTGCATGAGCCAGAGGCGCCGATGCAACCCTGGCTATTTCTTCCTAAAGGCCCTTAAGGACTTCGGGAGCAGGCCAGTGGGAGCCATCCTCATGGCTCCCCTCATTACCCCCCTGGCAGAGAAATGGGGGTGCAGTGGCCGGGAAGAACTTGCCTCCAGCCTACGACCCGAGTCCATCAACGGGTCGATCCTGGTCAGTATGGGAATGCTGCTGCGCCACGGGACCCAGCTGGTCCTCCACCCATCGTTGGATTTCACTTTGGATCTCCAGGATATCGTGGCAATGCGCGATCTCCCGACACCTCCCGAGTTCCAACAGCCACAACAGCAGCAACCACAATAGCAGTAGTACACAGACGACTTTACTGGCGTAAATCGTAACATCTACGATCTACGCCAGCAATTTGATCAGATATATGTGAGACAGGAACAGATGTCCCTAAGGCAGAAGGCCTTCGACACAAGACTGGAGACGATATACCAGTATCAGGAGGGAATGAGGCAAGACTGGGCAACATTCCAGCAAGAATACCGCGATGAAGTCCGGGACCAGGCAGAGTTTCGGAGACATATGTACCGGCAATTTCCCTCCTACGGATCGTCTCCAGACGAGAGCCCATAAATAGCCACATCATTCCCCTCATTTCACACAGTTCTTCCATTCTTTCTCTAGTCACCTCCTCAAATTCTCTTTCTAGAATCCCTCCGAAGCATTTCCAGAGTTTCTGAGAGCTTTTTAGAGTTTTTTATAGCGTTTCCGAGAGATTCCGGCACTGTAAAGAGTGAAGGGCTGCCAAAAAGCACCCTAGTTTTCAAGAAATTAATAGAAAGCTTGCCTCGGAGGTTTCTACACTCTCTCTCTCCTTTACCGCTTTATTTTTAATTATGCAATAGATATTAGGGCCATGTAGTCGTAATTTTAAATTCCACAAATAAAGGGTAAAATCATATTTTCACTGGTTTATTTATTTAAAGTAGTTGGCCTATCATAGGGAACCCGAAAGGGGTGTCGTAAGGGAACTAACACTTCCCTTACGCGTAACTAACTCCCTTACCCAACTCTAGTTCTAATAACCAAAGTTGGTTTTTCGAAAAACCAACGCCTTTTCACTCCTTTTCCGATGTTTCTGGTAAAAACATCGGTGGCGACTCCAGAAGAACCCTTCAAAATTAGTTCTTGGGTTAGCCCGGTTATCGGACAATCCAATAGCGCCTTTTCGAAAAACCTCGCCCCTAGGTTCAGTCCGGTTATCGGACAACCTAAAGGCGTTGTAACCACACCAATAAAAACACGAAAATTGGAAAGTCGGAACCATCGCGTCGCTCCGACCACCTCATTTTGACGGCGGCGACAGGGTGCATACTCATCAAGCCTTACAAAAGGGGGCTTAAGCCAGATGGGGGTTCGTACTCATCAACCGAAGGGGTCAGCTACCGCATCAAAGGAGCATCCCAGAGGATCACATTTAGCGTCCAGAAAGTTGGCTACCACAATAAGGGAAGCAAACGAAGGACAACCGTGCAAGAGGGTTAACTCCTTTACCCTCCAGCCGATCTTTTTGGCATGTTGAGCCAACAGTCGGCTAGTCAGGTGAAGGGGGGGCAGCTGTAGACCCCAAATCTTGTCCGACCTCAAAATAAAGAGCAGAAGACTTTCGTTCGAAGATGGGTAAGGCCTAAAAGAACCCTAGAATTGATCAATAGGCCCCATGTTAGAATAGGAAGGATTTTTGTACACGAAAAATAAGAAATTTCACCCTAAGGGTTGAGACCGTCGTCTCGTTTGGCGAGACCACCGTCTCGCCGTTGGCTAAGGGCAAGACCGCCATCTCGTTTGGCGAGGCGGCCATCTCGCCACTTGCCAAAGGCAAGACCGCTGTCTCATTTGGCGAGACGGTGGTCCCGACCTAACAGGTGCGAATTCCTATAAAAGGGGGGGACTTTCTCACTCTTTACACACAATTCATCAACTTTTCCTATTGTACTATTCTCAAAATACTCTCCTAGGACCCCTCTGAAGCATTTCCAGAGTTCTTAGAAAGCGTTCTAAAGTGTTGTGAGAAAAGAGAGAACATCATTGTAGAGCGTGGGGTTTACCAAAAAGCACCCTTTTCAAGAACGTATTATATAAAAGCTTGCTTCAAAGGTTTTTCCATACCTCTTTCTCTATTTTATTGTCTTTTAGAATAATATCTTTGTGTATTAGTTATTAAGGGTCATATAGTCGATAACTTAATTTTTGCAATGAATAAATAAGGGTAAAAACATAGTTTAAAGTTCTTATTTCTCTATAAAAAACGGTCCATCATAGGGAACCCGAAAGAGGAGTCGTAGGGAAGCTAATACCTTCCCTACACGTAACTAACTCTCTTACCTAACTCTGGTTGTAATGACCAAAGTTGATTTTTCTTTAAAAAACCACGACCTTCTTTTTCCTTTTCCAATGTTTTTGGTAAAAACATTAGTGGCGACTCCTCGAACCCTTTCAAAAATTTCATCCTTAGGTTCATCCCGGTTATCGGACAACCTAAAGGCGTTGAACTACACTTTTAAAAACGCAAGTCAAACAAAATCATCGTGTTGCTCCGACCGCCTCTTTTAACACAATGCATCAGAATTGAGAAATTGATTTTTACCCCAACATAATCGATTATGTTGAGGAGATAATCGATTATGGCAGTTCAAAATTCAAAAATATATTTGTTTTTAAGAATAAATGTTTTTTAATATATCCTTATTTTTATCCACGAAAATATTAATATCCAACGGCCATTTTGTAATGCTATTTTTCTATTTAATTAAGTTTTGATGGAAAATAAAAAACACAAAAATTATAGAATTCAAAAATACAATTTACATTCAATTAGTTTTGAGAAAAGAATTCTGAGCAAGACAACAGAGATATTTTACATGTTTTGAGAAAACCCTCTTCTCCATTGCCACAGAGATATTTTACTAAAACCCTCTTCTACATTGCCTACTGTGCTTTCATTGTTAATCACACTTGTTCTTGGAGGTTGGCATCCTACAGGCTTCTACAATTTGTTGTCTCCATTACTCAGGTGTGACTATTCTTATTTTATTACCTTCATCCTTTGTGGGCTTAAGTGGTTGATTGTTAAATTCCTTGTTTAGGGTTTAAGTAGTCATTGTCATTCTGTTGTATTTTTTTTAGGGTTTCATGTGTGGAAACTTTTCATCCTTAGTGGGATTCTAGGGAGGTGTTCATCCTTAGTGGGATTCTAAGGAGGTGTTTTCATCCTTTGATTTGTTCAGAGGAGGTGTTCATCCCTAGTGAGATTCTAGGAAGGTGTTCATCCTTAGTGAGTTTTTAAGGAGGTGATTGTTTTTTGAATTATTTTGTTTTTTGCTGAGTTAATTGTAATTTGTGAACTGAATTTAAAAGATAGTGAATTATGGTCACTCTTGTGTTAAGAGTTGACTGGGAACTGGATGTAGGGTTGGCTATACTCGAACCAGTATAAATCACTGTGTGCTCTTCTATTTCCCTTTATCTCTTTTTCACTGCATTACTCTCCTTACACCCCTTATTTTTATCTCTATCTTGTTGATATTTTATCTCTTTTATTATATCATTTCCGCTTTATCTTTGTTCAATTTGATAATTAAAATTGAATTAATAAATATTGGACATCTTAAAATAAATTTTTAATTTGTGCATCTATTCACCCCCCCCCCCCCCACTCTAGATGTCATTTTTCTAACACATTTATTGTATTGATCACCCTCTTTGTTCATTGTTGGGCTCTCTTAGCTGACGGCCCTACCCGTTACTGGTTAGTTCTCGATGATACTCGTCTCTTGGCCTCTCTTGGTCTTATCGGTAGATGACGTTTTTCTTTTTCCCTACCAATGTTCCTTCCTTCTACGATTTCAACCCTCACCTGGTTCTAGAACTCGTTTAGCTCTTCTACTTACATGAACTTGGTTTCTTGGTTTCTCAACTCGTCTAGGTTTGTTATGGAATTTTTGCAGAGATTGTTCGAAAATGACCCTGGCCTCAAGGCTATAACCATGTGATGGATTGCCATTTCTGGGTTAAGATTTCATATATTGAGTTCTACCTTTCCGAACCTTTCCATGAAGGCCCATAGTAACTCGCCTTTATCTTGGCAGATATTTATGAGCGCTATGGATGTAAGGTGATGGGGACGAGTGGTTGCAAACTATGTGCCAAACTTCGCTACCAGTTAATCAGTCAATACTATTAAGGGGAAGGCATGTGAACCATCTTAGGGTCGACCCCATGAGAGAGGTGGGAAATACCTGGCAAAAGAGGACATCTTCCGTGGTATATAGGCCAACTTGTGTTACGTACACGTCAATGTGCTTATATAGGTCGGTCGACCCATCATATCTTTCGATGGTAAGGTTCTTCCATGTGGCAGGTAGATGCTGGCAACGAATGGGTGTCTTCATAAACCCCCCCCCCCCCCAGCTGCGATGAATGGTGCATGGACGTGAGTCGCTACCCTAAGGTTACTATTGGCTTCCCCTTCCTAAACCTCTATGCTGATGGAGTGTCTGATATCTTTCTCGGGTTCGCTTCTATGACGAGAAGTTCCTTCCTGCTCATTTAACTTTTGGCTTATGCATACGTTTTCCTCCCTTAGGGTGACTAGTTGCTTCGCCTTTTAAAGTTTTCCAATTCATTTCTCAATTCTACTATTAAGGAAGCTTCATTCATGTGATTCTTTTCTCCTATTGGTGGTCTCTCGTTGTTTGTCATGTTCCTTGTTATCACCATATTCTTTTGTGACTCCCCTCGACCCTATAATGGGCGTTAAATGTTCTTGCAGAGTTGAGAACCTCTTGTCTTCGTGCTCCGGATGACATGTTCATGAAACATTGTTCCTTGATGTATTATGTTTATGGGGTGTAACTAGTATCTCTGCCAAAGACAATCTGACACTCAAGTCAATAAAAAAAATAAGCAACTAGATGATAGTTAATGTATATATGCTTCCCTTAAAAGTGTCACCTATTTATACTACCTTTATGGGCTTTGAGAAAATTCAGCCTTGCTGTTTTTGATCGTGTGGCCACAATGTGAGGCTATCAGTGGGACTACAATACAAAGATTATCCACGTGACTACAATACAGAAGTTGTTCACGTGGCTACAATGCAGAAACTTTTTCGTATGACTACAGTGCAAAGGCAACTCGCGTGGCTATAATGCCGTGGGATCATCTCTACATCTACCATATAATTATATATTAATTTTATCTATAACAAATAATTAAGATATATGACAATTTATTCAAACAAATTCAAAATAATTAAGACATCAAAAAACAATTTTATATCCAACGAAAAGAATTTAAAACTATTCTTTTAATCAAATTACACATAATTAAAAATTAATCGTGTCTCCCATTATTTTATAATGTGCATTTATTTTTAAATTTAATGATTATTAAATATATTTATTTATATTTTTATATTTTTATAATTTTATTTTTTTTATTTTTATATATTGATTTATTAATAATATATTATTTGATCCAAAATCCATAATTATAATTCATGAAAAAATATTAAAATTTAAAAAAAAATCTTAGTTCCACACACTTAACCGTAACAAATAATAATAATTATTTAATATTATTCGTTTATAAAACTTGTATGATTAATTTATTAATATTTTTTTTATAAACTTTCATGTATTATATTAACAATAAATTTGATTTTATTATTATTTTTATTAGCATTACCAAACATGCAACCATTATATATTATTACTTATTCAAAAATAATAATTACATATTAAAATAAGAACAATCTTAATTCAAGGACGGGCACAAAATTCAACAAATATTATTGATATTAAATTTAATATTCATATTTAATATATTTTATAAAAAATATTTATCATATTTATACTTCAAATATTAATATTATAATATATATTTGACATACTTTTCCTTTATGTTATACTTATTTTATTAACATATTAGGTGCAGATTTTGCATCTAATTTTTAATATAAACTGGCAAAAAAAACAAAATTCCTATGAATTTTTATACAAATTCAAATTCATAGCTAAATCCTTCGTGAATAATTAATTCATGTGAATTTTAAAATTTGCAAGAGCAACAAGTTTTTCTGCAAAATTTAAATTCACAAGAAATGTTTCTGCAAATTTAAAATCCTAGGAGACTTTTTTATGTAGAATTAAAATCCGCAGGAGACTTTTTCTACAAATTTAAGATTTTATGCGGATTTAAAAAAATTAAAAATATTTATACCGATTTATTATTTATTTACTATAGAATTTTCTAATATTAGTAATTTTTATTTAATTATGAGATATTAAATAATTATAAATCATATTATATATGATATATACATATTGTATAATATATATACATATATGATATATTTTTATAATAAAATTATTTAATTATAATATTTTATTTATTATTAATTACATATCATATATTTAGATAATTTTTCTTCTTATTCATGTAACAGTTATATGTTAGTTTTGTAACTATTTTTTTCTATCAACAGTCTCTTTTTTATTATGCAGAGTTTTATATAAACTCTGTTTGTAGACATCCCTCTTAATTTCAATAAAATAAAATTTTTTAGACAATCTCATAACTAATATGGTATCAAATGGTTCAATCTCTTTCTTCTTTCTATAATCATTGAACTTGATCGATGGAACCCTACCAAAAGCTCAGTCACATAAAAAAAATGTTGGACGTTAATATAGTACACCCCAAAAAAGTAACCCTCCGACGCCTCTTACGTGACAATTTTTTAAACTTTCAACAGTGGAATTGAAAAGGAAAAATTATTGAAGTAAAAATTAGACATGTCCATCTTCTCCATTAGTGGTCTCTCATGTCATGTTGTTCGGATTTCCTTTCTTAGGATACAATAGCTTCCGTTGCTTCTTCATTGACGCTCGTCCTTCAATTTTGATTCGCTTAATTTTATTTTGTTTCTCAGTCGGTTTCACTCACCCTGTTTTCATTGTGCTTGTGTCCATTCTGTCTCCTTTCACATATAGCCTTTGATATGCTTTCTTTTTTTCATTTCGACAATATGGGTGTCTTAATGGTGGGGGTAAGTATAGTGACTATTTTGGTGGGTTTAACAAAACATATTTTCTTTTCCATTTGGTTGTAGTGTCTTGACAATTGATTAGTTGGTTGTGGGGAAGAACGTCTTTGAAAGCATTGAGACCCATTCAACAACACTTTGTATGTTGTCTTGTTGTCATATAGTTTGAGTGTTTACTGTGGTTGCTGGTGGTGAAATATGTTTCATATGATTTGTTGTCCTCTTTTTAGTGTTTTAGCTTATTGGATGTAGGTTGTTTCATAAAATGTGTGGTTATATTGGTGATGATAATCGTGTGAACATGTTATAACCAGGTATATGGCTAGTCATAGACGTACAAAGACTCGTAAAAAGGTGTGTATACATTCATTCCTTAATTGACTTCTTTATAATCAATTTCAATATTAACACAATTTCTTGCATTCTTTTCAAGAACATGCAATTAATCTTCGATTAATTGCAAATGTACAAGAGCTTTTGATGCGAAAGAATACTGAATTAGAACAACGGGTGGGGATACTAGACGAAAAGTTTAAAGTGTTAAAGGATGTAATCAATGTCCCCGAAAATATAACAAGTGAGGTTGATATGGACCCTTCTACAAATAGGAGATTGAAGCAAATCTTTAGACATTTGTTGTGTTAAGAGATGACTTACTAATAATGAGAATGAGTAAGTATTTATTATTTATGACATATTTTTTTATTAAAATGTGGGTTTAATGATAGATTATATTATTAATTGTTTGTTGTAGCATCTTGGTTAGTACGTTCGGTGCTTACCTTAGACTTCAACACAACACTCATATCTCCTAAACCATTATAAAAGCATGATTTGACTATGTCTATGATGAGGGGCGCTCGTTCGAAATTTTTTCTACAATTCAATTGGGTTCCATATGACTCATTTGTATCTTCAATGAACCTTGCAGAAGAACTTATTAGAAGATGTAAAAGCATTTAGAATTTGTATAAATTAAATCGTCTTTGGAAAATTCTCAAAAATGTTTTAATCGATTAATTTCAAATTTACATAAGTTAAAACAACTTAAACAGGTTTTGGTTCTAACTATTTTCAGTTACTATAATCAATTAAAAGACGATTTAATCGATGAAAAGCAATAACTTTTTCTCCAATTAATCCTATATAAACAAATGTGATTGTTCAAATTAGATATACTTTTGAGAATATATTCTAGTTATCATTTGTGAAATCCTCTTAAGTAAAAAGAACATCTTATTTGTTCAAAATCTTTGAGAAAAATCCTGATTGAGGCATTTTTTATCTTTAGCTTTGGAGTTTCATAACTTGAGTTGAAATTTTGTGCAGTAGTCTTGTTTTGTTTTTTATAATCTAATTTTCTATAATTTTGCAATTATTCTTGAAGTGTCTAGAAGTCTTGGACATTGCTTGTGCAACTGGAAGTAGTGGTTGCGTGTTCAAGATTTGGTTATAGTTCTTGGTATAGATAGATAGTTCTCTCAATTGTATTTTTTGTAATCAAGATAACATTGATTAGTGGAACTCAACTGGAAATTAGTTGAGAACTGGATGTAGCCTTGTAGATTGGGTGAACCAATATAAAAATCCTGGTATTATTATATCTTTTCTTTCTCACCTGCCTTTGTTTTGTATACTCTGTTAATTGAATTTTATAAAGATTGATTCTTTGATTGATAATCTGCAAAAAATGTTTTTAAATTTTTAAAAGATCAATTCAACCCCCTTCTTGATCTCACTCTATATGTCTAACAATTCGTCCCAGGAAAGACAACCTCAATTGCATTTTTCATTGCCATGCATTGATTTGTCGTAATTCCTTACGGACACCTATAAGACATGCACTGCATCCATGTCTCAAACAACCAAACAAATGACGCATGGTTTTTTGTAGATAAAAGGTCACATCCAAGTAATATTGACTTCCCATGATGATTGACACCAACAAAAGGGGCAAAGGGCATGCCTTATTTGTTAGTCAAATATGTCATGTCAAATGACACAACATCACTGAAGTACTCACAAGCTACCCAAATTTTAGCATCAACCCAAAAACCATTCTTAAGACAAAAGTCATCATCCAAATCAATCTCAAAATAAAAGTCTTTATTAAAGTCTCTTATACGACAAAAATATGATAATAATATTTTTCCATCACCATCTTTTCCAAGATATTTTCTTTGGATACCAATGTAATTTTGGACATCACGTTCAACAAATGGAAGATTGTCATAACCTCCTACAACATAAACAAGCGATCGAAAGCTCTTATTCAACCTGACTCCAAAACTTTATCATTAATTTGGAGTCTTCTTTTCACCTGTAGGTTCAACTTTCTATTTCCACTAAATAACCGAGATTTGGAGGGGCTAAGGGAATGAGAATGGTCATCACAAATCTCATTATGTACCACAAACCATCTTTAAAACCAACGGTAATTTTCGCCTGACAAACAATTTTTTTGGAAGGATTTGTTTTCAGTTCAATAAGATGTGTTAGGTTAAAACTACCCTCCCGTGCACATGCCAAAATCAAATACTTTTTTTCTTGATGTGGTCCTCTTTTAGAATTTCTTACTTTGATACCAAAACCTCTTTTTATACCATATTGCCTATAAAAAGTCTTGACAACTTCCTTACTTTTGAACGACATTCCCACGTTCGGGACTGTATCATCTACACCATCTTTTTGCATGGGTTCGGTAGGACTTATTGACGTTTGTTTAGAATCAAGCGTGACATAGTTGTCTGCACTTTTAGGGACTGCATTGTCAACTTCAATGACATTATCTCCATCTTCTTCCATTACTCTCCTATAACTTAACCTAACGTTGTTGCGCGATGCTTAAAACTGACTCAGCTGAGAGTTACACGCATGCACACGCTAGTATCATGTTCAATAAACAATCATATAGTGTACTACTTCACTGAAACATTAAAATAGGAAAATACTGAAGTAAACTTGAGAGTAATGCACTTAAATATACAATGAATGACAAGGAAATAATTGAACACTTACTTCAAACCATCACGAGGTCTAGAGTATGTGGGATATGGCAAGACGAAACATCTAGAGTATGTGGGATATGGCAAGACGAAACATTGCCTGTAGAGCATCTGTGGAAGGGAAACACTTAGAAAAAGTATCCTCCCACAATATATAAAGCCTATGACAAACAGTACTTCTACTTATGACATATGTGCTATGACGTGTAAAAAAAGTAAGTGAGACAAAAACTAATCGACACATAAACCACAACTGAGCAAAATACTATAGCTATAATAGTGGAGCTTAAAGGAAACATACGTTGAGCATTATAAAATTCGCACAACGTTACATAAACAATGCCTAACGACAGTAAAATGTACATAGATATTCCAATGTAAATTGTTAAGCGGTAACAAAACCGATACGTGACATAAACGAATGTTGCATAACACTTGGTCACTTAAATAAATTTGTTAACAAATAACTACCTTTTTGAACTGACTTAACCAGTTTGTAAAATAGTGTTCCTTAACACCCTAGTGCTACCAATGATAGCTATGTCGCACCTCGATGTCCCAAACAAGGGTGTGGGAGGGTTTTGTCACTGCATGGCAAGCATTCTATGACAAATCCTTGGTCCAAGCATGCACACAGACTTGCTGACTTAACCAAATTTGTTAACATATAACTACCTTTTCGAACTGACTTCATTGATTTGTAAAACAATGCTCCTTATCACCCTGGTGCTACCAATGATAGACAGTTATGTGGTGCCTCAATATCCTAAACAAGAATGTGGGAGGGTTCTATGACTGCATGGTAAACATACCATGACAACTCCTTGCTCCAAACATGTATCTTGCATAGACTTGGTCACATAACTAAATTTGTTAACAAATAACTACCTTTTTGAACTGACTTAACCAGTTTGTAAAATAGTGCTCCTCATCACTCTGGTGCTACCAATGATAGTTATGTCGCGCCTCGATGTCCCAAACAAGGGTGTGGGAGGGTTGTGTGATTGTATGACATGCATTACATCACAACTCCTTGGTCCAAACATCCTTCTTGCACAAACTTGTTGACTTAACCAAATTTGTTAATAAATAACTGCCTTTTTAAATTGACTTAACCAGTTTGTAAAATAGTGCTCTTCATCACCATAGTACTACCAATGATAGCTATGTGGTGCCTTGATGTCCCAAACAAGGGTGTGGGAGGGTTTTGCGACTGCATGACATGCATTCCATCATAACTAGTTGGTCCAAACTTCCTTCTTGCACAAACTTGTTGACTTAACCAAATTTATTAACAAATAACTGTCTTTTTGAACTGACTAAACCAATTTGTAAAACAATGCTCTCATTACCTTGGTGTTACCATTGACAGCTATGTGGCACCTCGACATCACAAACAAGGGTGTGGGAGTGTTTTGTTACTGCATGGCAAGCACTCCATGACAACTCCTTGGTCAAAACATGCATCTTCTATAAACTTGCTGACTTAATCAAATTTTTTAACAAATTACTGCCTTTTTGAACTGACCAGTTTGTAAAACAGTGCTCCTCATCACCCTAGTGCTACCAATGACAATTATGTGGCGCCTCAATGTCCCGAAGAAGGGTGTGGGAGGGTCCTATCACTGCATGGCAAGCATTCCATGATAACTCCTTGGTCCAAACATAAATCTTGCAAAGACTTGTTGACTTAACTAAATTTGTTAACAAATAACTACTTTTTTTAACTTACTTAACCAATTTGTAAAACAATTCTCCTCATTACCCTGGTGTTACCATTGACAACTATGTGGTGCCTAGATGTCCCAAACAAGGGTGTGAGAGGGTTCTATAATTGCATGGCAAGCAATGCATGACAACTCCTTCGTCCAAACATGCATCTTAGACAAACTTGTTGACTTAACCAAATTTGTTAACAAATAATTGCCTTTTTGAACTAACTTAACCAGTTTGTATAATAGTGCTCATCATCACCTTGGTGTTGCCAATGACAACTATGTGGCACCTCGATGTCCCAAACAAGGGTGTGGGAGGGTTCTGGCACTACATGCCAAGTATTCCATGACAACTACTTGGTTCAAACATGCATCTTACACAAACTTGCAAACTTAACAAAATTTTTTAACAAATAACTACATTTTTTAATTGACTTAACCAATTTGTAAAATAGTACTCCTTATCACCCTGGTGCTACCAATGATAGCTATATGGTGCCTTGATGTCCCAAACAAGGGTGTGGGAGGGTTTTGTCATTGCATGACAAACATTCCATAACAACTCCTTGGTCCAAATATGCATCTTGCATAAATTTGTTGACTTAACCAAATTTGTTAATAAATAATTGTATTTTTGAACTGACTTAACCAGTTTGTAAAACAATGCTCCTCATCACTCTGGTGCTACCAATGATAGTTATGTGGTACCTTGATGTCCCAAACAAGGGTGTGGAAGGGTTTTGTGACTGCATGACAAGCATTCCATGACAACTCCTTTGTCCAAACATCCTTCTTGTACAAACTTGTTGACTTAACCAATTTTCTAACAAATAACTGCCTTTTTGAATTGACTTAACCAGTTTGTAAAATAATGCTTCTCATCATCCCAGTGCTATCAATGACAACTATGTGGTGTCACAATGTCCCAAACAAGGGTGTAGGAGGGTCTTGTCACTGGTCTCAAGATGCTGATAAGTGTGAAATATTCATGTTTTTATCTCATGTAATTATTAATGAATCAATAGTAAAAAATCTTAGTAGTATCTAATTATTCACATTTTGTGTGTTGAAGAGTAAATAGTCAAACTTATGTAATTATGTGTCAAAATGTATGTAATAATTAGGAGAGAGCAACATTAGGCTTAAAGCGTTGAGCGGATTCTCATTCGCTAAGTGAAAATCGGATAGAGATGACCATTTCCAAGGAAAAAAATGCCCAACAGTTCCGATTTCGCTAAGCGGATTGACGCTAGAGAGCAAACCCTTCTGGAAGGGTAAAAGTGCTCAAGAAATAGGAATTTGTTGAGCATATGGAAGCTTTCAGGACAAAGAAACGACTTAGCCTTTCATACTAGCTATTCTCTGCAACTAAACCGCTCAACAGTCTTGTAGAGGCTAAGCGGAAACACTATTGGTTTATTCTCTCCAAGTTTCTTACATTATTTAGAACAACAATTTTCTTCTAGGGGTTGACCACTTGCACATTCCTTTATGAACTAGTTTTCTTCATCTTTTTATTAACGACTTAGTGAATTTGCAAGGGTTGGATGAAAACAAGTTCTTTTGTATATGGAACTTAGTTTTCTACACCAACCTTTTTACACAAAAGCTACAACAAGAAACAAGTCTCATGATACAATCATCATTATACCATGTATTTCTATTAATGTTTTGACAACATTAACATGTAAAATAATATCAACCAACAACATAGTGAAAAATATGTCAACTACATAAATCACTAAATCCTATACAATTCACAACATCACATCATAATTAAACATCCAAAATGAACATTAAATACATAAATTCCAACCACACAAAACCTACATCAACTAAATGTTTGCATGATAATACTTTACCATGTCATGGTAATGTACTCTCCAACAATGACAAAGTGGTTACATCAGTAACTACTTCTAAATGTACATCAAAATAACTACATCAAATAACTTGTCTACATGTACTTTGTCTAGTGTTATGATACTTAACCCATGGTAATTTTGTCACTAAACTATGAACACATTTCCTAGGCTTCTGTTTCATCCAACTGTACATTTAGAAGCTTTTCCATCCACTACTTTAGGATCTTCATCCACATTATCAATGTCTTCATTTACTGTGTGTTCCTTTTCAGTCAAGACTTCAAAATCAAATTTTTCCTTGTACCCATTATTACGAACCATTTGTTACTATTTCAAACACATCTTTATCTCTAATAATTGCAGCTCAAGTTCTGTAATCCTTTCCTCCAATACTCTGTTCTTCTTAAGAAACATTTTATTATCACCAACAATCTGCTTGATATCAATTTCAAGTTTTGAAAAAGACAAAACTGTTATTTTCTTTTGCAAATGCATCCCTAACAAAATCATGTGTAACTTCTGCATTTGTCATACATAAATTCTCCACAAACTATCATTCATATGGAAACATATATTCATTACATAATACACAATGACTAGCTAGAAATAATTATTACACCAATTATATACGTATCAAATTCTTGTTAAAAGAAGCTTATATAACTTTTTTTTCACTGAAACATCCTTCGACTTCAAATATTGAGGGAATACATTTTTGTTTTCTACACCTTTTGATGGAAAATTGACTACATGCACAAAGACCCAAACCTGAAATTTCAATTTATTGACCAAAGTAATGAAATATATAAAATTAACTTAATAATAACATTGTATTCAAAAGTTAATAACGTACCTACAATACTAAACACACATCCGACAATGTGCAACTGTGATGAATTTGTTTCTTCTAACAAAGAACAAGATGTCTAACAAAGACTTTGAAACAAGTTCTCATACACATCAATACCCCAATTATATTGGTCAATGACTTCTGTTAGAATCACACAGTGGAATGTTTGCGTGGTCGGACAAAAACCAAGAGGGGGGGTGAATTGGTTTCTTAACAAAAATTAGGTTTTAAAAATTTTTCCCAAATTTTATCGATTAAAATACTGTGTAAACGTAAATAAGAAAATGATAGAGTCTTACACAGGAGATTTATACTGGTTCAGATCAAAAGACCCTACGTCCAGTTATTAATCACTCAAACAGAGGATTAACGTTGTCACTATAATCAAAGTTATACAAGCATATTACAAATGAAAAAGATAAAGTAACAAAAACACCTCTCTTGAGTCCCACAAGAGACGAAAAATAGTTTTCCCTAGAGACGGCACAACACACAATCCACTAAGAACTCCACTTAGTGATTCTTATCACTTCTAGCCCACACCAGGTTCCAAAAGCCCCTTTTTCCTCCAACAAACAGTTCTCTGGCAATCATAGCTCTTAACTTTTGTTTGAAAAAGGTTGTTCAATTTTCTGAGAGTCATAGAGAACCTTAAGTAGATGAATTAGGGTTTGGGAATTGGGGATTTTCGAAACTTGGTGTATTGGGATTAGGGTTTTCAAAAATAGGTTTAAT
Source organism: Sphenostylis stenocarpa (assembly GCA_963425845.1). NCBI lineage: Eukaryota > Viridiplantae > Streptophyta > Magnoliopsida > Fabales > Fabaceae > Sphenostylis > Sphenostylis stenocarpa. Next base: position 20,182,083 of record OY731403.1, read on the forward strand.
TTGAAGTTCAAAATCCAAATCTGACTAAAATAATCGATTAAATGAAGTGTTAATCGATTATTACAGAGCCAAAATCAACAGAACCCCAAAACGCACTGGTTTAATCGATTATTTGCCTTGTTAATCGATTAACAGGCCTGTTAATCGATTAACAGGTGTGTTAATCGATTAACACAGTGAGCTGATACAGAAAATGATTTTTCTCACTGTAATAATTGATTATCTGGTGATTTAATCGATTAAACCCCAGCCTTTTTGATAAATATGAGTTTTTGAAGTTTCTAAAGAGTAGACTATGTACCGGCTATCTTAGACTCTAATATTACAGACTCAAACTCATCAAAACAGAGTTATTACACAATAATACAAGTCTTCAACTCTCTAAGTTCTCTGTTCTTGAATCATCATCAAAATCATCAAGCTTCATGTTCATGTAAGTTCAACATCAAGTCCTTGTATGTTTAACAATCTCCCCCTTTTTGATGATGATCAAAATTTTCTTTTAAAGTCTTGTAATAACCTGTTTTATCTGCCATACTAACAAACACATTAAACATACCAGATAATATTTAAATTTAATCATAAGAGGCTTTAAATATTTCTCCCCCTATTTTGATTATAATAAAAAAAACATAAAGAGCTCCCCCTCAACATATGCATTACTTGGAGATAACTCCCCCTCAAATAAAGCAATAAAAGAATATCAAATTTTATTTCATAAGTGAAAATACATTACAACACAAGAAGAAATACAAACAAACTTTAAAATTCTTCACTATCACTATGAAAGTGTGCATCAAATTTATTTTCTAAGTGGCACACTTTATCATCTACGTCAGAGATCCAGCGAATGATTTCCTCATGCTGTACTCTAGAAAGAGTGAAGAATGCTTGCATCCTCTGGTTCATATCAGATAACATGTCTTCCATAGATTGACGGGTTTTAGGATGAGCAGAGGAAGTTCTAGCACTTTGGATTTGATCAGAGGGAAACTCAGCAGCAGGAGGCATATCTTCATCAGAATCTTCATCATCTGCATCTATGTTTGGAACATCATCCTTGTGAACAAAAGTATTATTGACACGCACCATTTGGAGTTGGGTTAATGTGATGTCCAACATGCGGTTTAAGTTTGTCGTTCTAACTGTTTGTTCACCTTTGACATTCACTCCTTTGTATTCAAGAATGCGAGAAATAAGGAGGGCATATGGAATTTTGAAGGTGGGATGACGTTTGGCTTTCAACATAGTCATGGTGACGAGGCAGCCTCAATCTAATGGCTCATTATTCATTATTGCATGAATAATGCGAAGATTTATTGAAGAGCATTGGGCATGATTGGTTGCCCGGGGACATAGGATCCAGACGAGTAAATGCAAGAGCATGCGTTCCTCCTTTTTCAAAGGTCCAGCTAGAAGGAGACGTCCAATCTCCATGGAAGGGTTACGAAGAAAAGAACGATAAGCCATGATCCTGTCAAAATCATCTAACTCACCAAAAACGTTAATAGCATCATCTCTTATAGGAAAATGTGCAACGTTTTCCCAAATATCGTCATCAAGAATAATGGATACTCCCTTAACACGAGAGGTAGCTACTTGATCTCTAAATTTAAAGCGAGAGTAAAATACCCTAACTAAGTCAGGATAATACGTACCTTGCATTTGGATAAAAGGTAGAACTCCTTGAATTTCAAGAAGATTAGGAAAATTGAATCCCCTATTGATGAATTGATCACCAATAAGGAATTTGGGAGTGATAATACCTCGTTCCTTCCAATAAGTCAGAAATTCCTGTCGGCCTTCAGCATCAGAGATCCATCCTTCTATAGAATTCGGACGGGGATGAGATGAAGGTGCAGATCTTCTTCTGGTGCGAATTTTAGCACGAGAAGATGAGGCCATTGCAGAATTTAGAGTAGAAACAAGATAGTTTGGGAAGACAAGTGATGCTAGAAGAAGGCAAGAATGTTAGAATAAGGCAAGAAAGCTTGGATTCAAGAGTGAGAGGTGAGGAGAAGTGAAATAGAGGTCCCTATTTATATCCAAACACCTCCAACGGTCATATGGGAGTGCATGGGGGCCAAAAGAGTTGTTGGCAACGGCTAGAAGACCAAACCAACCAGGTTTAATCAATTAAATCTTGAATTAATTGATTAAACCAGTAACAGACCCCTTTAATCGATTAATTCAAGCAGATAATCGATTAACACTGTATTTAATCGATTATCTGGTGAGTTAATCGATTAGTCCAATGAGAAATGTCATGTTTTGGGTGTTTTGGGTGAAAATAATCGATTAAAACTTCAAATAATTGATTATTCCAGAGAGTTCATCAAAATTTTGAGGTTTAGACACATGATAATCTATTAACACCCTACATAATGAATTATAACATTACACCCATCCAAAAACTGTTTAATTAAGCAGAATTTAAGTTATTTCTAATATCCCTAAGTCTCTTCTAAGATCATAGAATCTATCCTTGGGAAGAGGCTTTGTAAAAATATCTGCTAATTGATGCTTTGTATCAACATACTCAATTTTACAGTTTCCTTTACTTATATGATCTCTCAAGAAATGATGTCTAATTTCTATATGTTTGGTCCTAGAGTGCATTACTGGATTCTTAGTAAGATTAATTGCACTCGTATTATCACACATCAAAGGAATGTCATTTAGAAATATACTATAATCTTCTAGTTGTTGTTTCATCCACAAAATTTGAGCACAACAGTTACCAGCTGCAATATATTCAGCTTCAGTGGTGGATAAAGCAACACATGCCTGTTTCTTAGAATGCCAAGATACTAGAGATGATCCTAACAAATGACATGTTCCACTAGTACTTTTTCTATCTATTTTGCATCCACCATAATCAGCATCAGAATAACCTATTAAACTAGTACAAGCTTCATATGGATACCATAAACCAAAACCAGTAGTTCTAATTACTTAATGTGATTCTTCTCTTGGGATTAATTCCCAGACTTGATTCCTTTCAAATTGGTTAAGTTCCTCTTGCATATTTATGCACCATTGGTCATCTTTAAGCGCTTCCTCAACATTTTTGGGTTCTATCTGTGACACAAAAGCTACAGACATGCAGAAATTTGTCATATTTCTAGTTCTTACCCCTTTTGAGATATCACCAATAATATTGTCCATTGAGAGTCCTCTTGGTAATTACCATTCTTTTGCTAATTCAGGTGTTTGAGAAGGCTCATTTTCTTCCAAGTACAATTCATCAAGAGCCTCTCTTATGTACTCATCATCACCTGCAAGTTCTTTATTTGACTCAAGAGGATTTCCCCCAAGGTCTACAATTTCATCAAAAGTAACATGTATAGATTCTTCAACATTTAAGGTTCTTCTATTAAACACTCTATAAGCTTTGCTAGTTAATGAATAACCTAAGAAAATGCCCTCATCAGCATTTGAGTCAAATTTTCCTAAGTTGTCCTTTCCATTATTTAACACAAAGCACTTACATCCAAATATTTTCAAATGAGCAACATTAGGCTTTCTACCATTTAACAATTCATAGGGAGTTGATTTTATAATTGGCCTAATGAGCATCCTATTCAAAACATAACATGCAGCATCAGCCCAAAAATATTTAGGAACATTTGATTCATTTAACATTGTTCTCGCAAGTTCCTCTAGTGACCTATTTTTCCTTTCAACTACACCATTTTGTTGGGGAGTCCTAGGAGCATAAAAATTATGCAATATTCCATTTTTCTCACAATAATTTTCAAACTTTTCATTTTGAAACTCACCACCATGGTCACTTCTTAAAACTTTAATTCTTAGGTCTTTCTCATTTTGAATTTGCTTTGCAAACTTTCTAAAGACTTTAAAAGCTTCACTTTTCATTGTCAAGAAGAATGTCCAAGTATATCTAGAAAAGTCATCAACAATTACAAGTCCATAATAATTTCCACCAAAGCTTTTTATCCTAGAAGTACCAAATAAGTCTAAATGTAATAATTCTAAAGGTTTTGATGTGGAAATGACACTCTTTGATTTAAATGATGATTTCACTTGTTTACCTTTTTTGACATGCATCACATAACCTATCTTTCTCAAACTTTAACTTAGGCAAACCAACAACTAAGTCTTTTGATATCAATTTATTTAAATGATGCATATTTATATGAGCTGCTCTCTTATGTCATAACCAAGGGTTCTCTTCCTTAGCAACTAAGCATGTTATACTAGAATCATGTAAACAATCCAAATCAATCAAGTATATATTATTATGCCTAATGCCTTTTAATGCTACATTTTCGGAATCTATCAAATGTATGGTGCAAAATTTACTTTCAAATATTACCTTAAATCCTTTGTCACATAGTTGACTTATACTAAGGAGATTATGCTTTAGCCCATCAACAAGAAGCACATCCTTAATCTCCAAAGTGTTTGCACCACCTATATTTCCAATTCCAAGAATCTTTCCTTTGTTGTTGTCCCCATAAGTTACATATCCTTGTTCTTTAGCTTTGAAACTCACAAATTTCATTTTGTCTCCGATCATATGTTTAGAGCATCCACTATCAAGATACCACATAGACTTCTTTGATTTGGAAGTTTCCTACAAAACAAGAACATAGTAAACTTAGGTCCCCATAACTTTTGGGTCCTTGGGGTTAGAGATAAACAAGTTATTTAACAATAGGAACCCAAATGTATTTTCCTTTAGGAACACCAAAATGTTTTATTTTACATCTATTTGAAGTAGGACCTTGTTTCATATAATAAAACACATGCTTTAGATGTAGCTTTTGAATATGATGCATTTCTAACAATAGGTGTCCTAGTTCCTTTTTCTACCCATACTCTTTTATTTTTAATCTTAGGATTTTTGAAAGGAACATGATGGTTTACTCTATTTTGGGCAATAACAACTTTATCTTTATTTATGTTACTTATCTCCTTTTCGGTTTTATCTAGCAAATGGTTAAGTATATCAATATCATATTCATACTCTTTACAAGATGCACATTCTATATTCTTATCATCATTCTCATTTAAGCATACAATTTTCGTTTCTAAGGTTTCCTTTTCCTCTAAACATGCAATTTTCGTTTTTAATGACTCAACCTCCTTTTCAGATCTACTTAAACTCTTTTTCACAACTTTATATTCATTTTTCAAGTCCTTAAAGGCACTAACCAATTCATTATATGCATTTTGCAGTTCATCATAATTATTTTCATCATCACTTGAAGATGAGTTGGAATCACTTACCTCAAAGTCGGAAGATATGTTGTCATTTGCCATTAAGCAAATATTGGCTTCAACTTCCGAGTCACTTGATTCCGAACTTGAATCACTGTTGTCCCAAGCAATGTAGGCTTTCTTCTTGAAGAACTTTTTGCCTTTGTTTTCTTCATTTTTCTTGTTTGGACATTCGGTCTTCACATGTCCTGTTTCACCACAACCATAGCATTTGATATTTACAGAATTATTTTCTCTTACCTTTCCTTTACCTTTGAATGGATGTCTTCCTTTGGCTTTCATAAATTTTGTAAACTTCTTTATCATAAGACTCAATTCTTCTTCTTCATTCTCCGAGTCTTCTTCTTCCTTTTTACTTTTACCTTTAGAAATTTTAGTTTTGAAGGCTAAGTTCTTCTTTTGATATTGTCCTTCCTCATCATTTAGCCTTCCAAGCTCAAGCTCATGCTCTCTCAACTTTCCAAAGAGCGCCGCCATAGACATTGTGGCAAGGTTTTGTGACTCCGAGATGGTCGTCACCTTAGGTTGCCATTTCCTATCCTAAGATTTCAATATTTTCACATTTATTTCATCAACGTAAAAAATTTTACCTAATCTGGTGAGATGGTTCACAATATGAGTGAAACGCTTTTGAATATCAAATATCGTTTCGCCTTGTTGCATCCGGAACATCTCATATTCTTGAATTAACGAATTTTTCCGTGCTCTTTTGACGTCATCGATTCCTTCATGGGTCACTCTCAACATTTACCACATCTCTTGAGCACTTTTACAAACAGAGATCATGTAAAACTCGTCAAGGGTTAAAGCAGATGAAATAATATTTCTAGCCCTAACGTCAAATTGAACTTTTCTATTTTCCTCTGTTATCCATCTAGAAAAAGGTTTAGGAATATCTACTCCGTTCTCATAAACTTTAGGAATATAGGGACCGTTTAAAATAGTGTCTCAAACGCCTCTATCAACAGACTCTAAAAAGATTTGCATTTTAACTTTCCAGAAAGGATAACTTTGGCCCGCAAAAAGTGGGGGTCTGTTGATAGACGCACCTTCGGCAAACGTTTGATTTTGTCCGGCCATTTTCGAAAAATTTGAATGACTATCAAAGCAAGCTCTGATACCACTTGTTAGAATCGCGCAGCGGAATGTTTGCGTGGTCGGACAAAAACCAAGAGGGGGGGTGAATTGGTTTCTTAACAAAAATTAGGTTTTAAAAATTTTCCCCAAATTTTACCGATTAAAATATTGTGTAAACGTAAATAAGAAAAGGATAGAGTCTTACACAGGAGATTTATACTGGTTCGGATCAAAAGACCCTACGTCCAGTTGCTAATCAGTCAAACAGAGGATTAACGCTATCACTATAATCAAAGTTATACAAGCAGATTACAAATGAAAAAGATAAAGTAACGAAAACACCTCTCTTGAGTCTCATAAGAGATGAAGAACAGCTTTCCCTAGAGACGGCACAACACACAATCCACTAAGAACTCCACTTAGTGATTTTTATCGCTTCTAGCCCACACCGGGTTCCAAAAGCCCCTTTTTCCTCCAACAAACAATTCTCTGGCAATCACATCTCTTAACTTTTGTTTGAAAAAGGTTGTTCAATTTTCTGAGAGCCATAGAGAACCTTAAGTAGATGAATTAGGGTTTGGGAATTGGGGATTTTTGAAACTTGGTATATTGGGATTAGGGTTTTCGAAAATAGGTTTAATTTGAAGTTCAAAATCCAAATCTGACTAAAATAATCGATTAAATGAAGTGTTAATCGATTATTACAGAGCCAAAATCAACAGAACCCCAAAACGTACTGGTTTAAATGATTATCTGCCCTGTTAATCGATTAACAGGCTTGTTAATCGATTAACAGGTGTGTTAATCAATTAACACAGTGAGCTGATACAGAAAATGATTTTTCTCACTGTAATAATTGATTATCTGGTGATTTAATCGATTAAACCCGAGCCTTTTTTATAAATATGAGTTTTTGAAGCTTCTAAAGAGTAGACTATGTACTGGCTATCTTAGACTCTAATATTACAGACTCAAACTCATCAAAACAAAGTTATTACACAATAATACAAGTCTTCAACTCTCTAAGTTCTATGTTCTTGAATCATCATCAAAATTATCAAGCTTCATGTTCATGTAAGTTCAACATCAAGTCCTTGTATGTTCAACAACATCAATATCATTTAATACCTTTAATGAACATACACACACGTAAGGATATGCATTTGGAAAATAAAATTTCGTCAACCCAAGAAGTATATAAACTCTACAAAAATCATCCACATTATCCTCACTTTGCAATTGCTCAAGTTTAGCGAAAATTTCTTTTAAGGAAACATACTTGTCATAAAACTTATTTGTCATGAAACACTCACCATTTTCGTCAAAAACAACTTTCTCTCCACTTATAGGAAATTCTAAAGCCAAGCAAACATCTAAGGGTGTAAATGTTATTATTTTATCTCATATTCTAAAACCACCATTTTTTTTCATCTCATGTACTACATAATTCAAACAATAATGCAAACATATCTTTAACTTTTCACCAAATTTCAATGACAACTTAAAAGGAATATCTAAAATTCTATTTTTTACAACTCATTGAAATAGTATTATTAACTTTTCCTATATCCATCTTGTCTTACATTTATGTTTAAGTTGCATCTACATGAACACTACAAGAAAAATTCATTTTAGCGACCGAAAAAATCGGTCGCTAATGTCAAAAAATCGGTCGCTAATCAGTTAGCGACCGAAATTAGCGACCGAAAGGCGTCGTCACAAAAAGCCAAGTCGCTAATGTGTTAGCGACCGAATTTCATTTCGGTCACAAAATAGCGACCGAAATTAATATATCAAATTGGTCGCTAAAATAGTGACAAAGTAAAAAAATAGCGACCGATTTAAATCGGTGGCTAAATCAATAACAAAGTAAAAAAATAGCGACCGATTTAAATCGGTCGCTAAATCAATAACAAAGTTAAAAAAATATCGACCGATTTAAATCGGACGCTAAATCAATAACAAAGTTAAAAAAATAGCGACCGATTTAAATCGGTCGCTAAATTAATAACAAAGTTAATTATTTTTATTTATTTACATTTTTAATTATATGAAGTTCATTAGACAACTTTTTTTCTCCAATTGGACACAATTGTATTACATAATGAATGCTTAGTAGTTAGTAGTTAAGATGCATTCTCATCCATGAAATGTGGACCAATTTGTCATAAACTTAAGATTTGAGAAACATTTGCAAATTGAAACTGCCAACTACTAAAAGATTTCTCATTGCCAAGTACTACTAAATGAAATTGTTACACTTAAACACTGTTATACACATAATTGCCTTTTTTTATATGGTAACTCTAGCACAACCTTAAGAGGGTGTCAATATTGTTTTCTGTGGACTTAAGACTATATTTCAATTGTAGAAAATGCATATATACCAAGAAAGGGTGAGACACAATAAAGGTGAACAAAAAAAAAATAGTATCATAGTAATGATACATTTCCCTTCATAAAACTGAATTGTAACGTCGCTTCTTTTGTGGTGTTGAATGTGCACTGTGCTTTGATCCCATATGTCTTCAATTGAAAATTTTCAAAAGCCTCCGAAATTGTACTGCACCTATAGGATTGCACAAAGCAATATATTAGTGAATCCAACCTGAATGGGTAAAGGAAAGAAGTTTAAACATGCACGGGATAACTAACCGATTCGGACTTTTTGGAGTACACCTTAACTATCATATCTTGGTAAGATATAGGTAGCAAGTGGCTTACACGGTCATCGGGTATTGTAAATTTCTCATTGCTTTCATAATCACGAATGCATTATTGAAACTAGGTAACTCAATACAGACTAGCATAATTTAATTCCAAACTAAGCACCAATAATCGGGCCAAACTAAACCACTTTAAATATTTCAATAATTTTGAACAATTGCAGCCCGAGTATCCCAACGAAGTAATATAAAACAGTTTAAACTAAAACTTATTAGCAAGGAAGCTGTCAAATTGCATAAGGTAAGAGGTTTAATAGTGCAAAAAAAGATATAATCCACTAATACAATATAGACACGAGGCAAAACCAATTAATATATAAGAAGATTAAAGAAATATCTTGATGAAAGATAGTTAGGTAGGTTTGGCGATGTACCTTGAAAAAGTGGATGCTTGCCACGAAACATGCACCATAAGAGAGAAAAATAATGCATTAGGATAACATTATAGTAAGTTAAAACAAACTAAATGTCTATGTTCAACAAGCATGATTATTCTTCATTGAATACCTTTCAAGAGGATTATGATTTCCACTAGTCAAATCAATTTTGACGTTACAAACAACTACATCATCCTCTTTCGGAGTAACTCCACCACTCTTACGCGAGATACATATATAAAACAAAATGGAATTCCTCCTTGAAGAGAAAGAATCAAAATTATATGAAATTTGCAAATGAGAAGGTTTAATCGGATTGAAGACACGAGAGCAAACAATATCTTGAGGGGTGACCTTCTTAAAATTGTCTAGCATACCCTTGGGTACTGGGTACTCATTACAAAACTGCAAAACAAAATTCTTCCTCGGGTTCAGCAAGACTATATAATTATAATTATAATTTAATAAATACACACAAACATTTTAGGCCAATGTAATGTAAATTTAGAAACATCCACACAATAGTTAGCATTGAATTTGTGACAAATAGCTTGAGAAGATACGATGACGTAATAGGTAATTGCGGCAGGTAATTGACAACAATCAAAGAAAACCAACGAGGTTAAAAACATGCCTGGTACAAATTCCTCCTTCGAATGCGCAGGATGAACTCCTTGGCCTCCTTTAGTTCTTGACTTGTACTTGTCTCAATAGTTTTAACTATTGTGTCATCCAGATTGCATTTTTAAAGTAAATTACGTTTTATGATTCAAAAGAGCATTGTAAAAATGCTTTTAATTTTGTAAGAAGCCACGATAACCTTCCGATCTTGAGAAGGATTATTTATATGAAATTTCGAAATAACTATTAGCATGAACAAGTGCATCGACCATCATAAGCTCCATTGCCTCGAAACATCAAGATGGGATTAGAAAGCTGTAAAAACCAAGAATGGTAAGTTCATGGGTATTAAGTAGACAGGTAAGGAAAAAAAGGCGGTATCTACATCTACCTAAAATTCAATAATCTTCTTAATAAAATGAACATACTTCATACCTTCACTTTTGGATGTGTATAAACTGTTCTATACGAGATAAGCACGAGTGGCAAACATTTTGTGGATGGTAAGGTCTAGTAAATTACGCAGCCAACATGAAAACTACATATTCAGGAAAAAAAACTAAACAGAAATAACAGTATAAGACCCAGAATCAAACCGGAACCCGATTCAACCAATAGAGGTAGTCAGTTTGACAATTCATACGAAAATAAACCAGACCCACACACAATTCATCCTTAACCAAGGAGAACAATCCACGAGTAAAAAGGCATAAAAGAAATAGAACATAGCAGCAAAATGTGAACCGAAGGGCTTGACCTGCGACCCCTTTGACTCACCTCTAGTGCGCGGCTGGTTCAATAGTGGAGGTTAGGTTGAGATTTAGGGATGGCCACGATGGTGGCCAGGGAGGCGGTGGTGATGACTGGGGTTTGGTGGAGGTTGGATTAGGGTGAGGGCTGACTTGGGGGGAGTAGTGAGGGGGCTAGGGCTCGCCGGGAGTGAGGAGGAGATACTGGCCAAGGTTAAGAGGAATGGGTGAGTGAGGCGCGAGAGTTAGGGTTATTTGGGGATAAGTGGCGCGAGATACGAAAGTGAAAAATGTGGTAGTATATCATAGCGGTTAAATCTTAACCGCTATTATAATATCACTTCTAATAGCGGTTACATCTTAACCGCTATTATATAGCACTTCTAATAGCGGTTAAATATTAACCGCTATTATATATTTTCAAATATGATCGATCATTTAAAAATGTAATCGATCATAATCAAAAAATGTGGATGTCGCTCGAGCGAGATCAGTGTCGCTCAAGCGAAAAAGCGAGAATGTCGCTCAAGCGAAATACAACCCGAGAATGCCAATTTTGTGCAGGTGGCGTCGCTCGAGCGATGTTATTTTCGCTTGAGCGAATGTTGACCTGCTAACCGTCGATCAAAGTTAGCCGGATAATGTAACATGGGTGACCTCATGTTTGAATCGGATGTCGCTCGAGCGAGTATAGTGTCGCTCAAGCGAAATACAACCCGAGACTTCACAATCTTAAAATCTGGTTGTATATGATAGCGGTTCCACTGGAACCGCTATTAAAAGGGTACTTCTAATAGCGGTTAACCCTTAACCGCTATCTTAAATATACTTTAGATAGCGGTTAACGTGGAACTGCTATTATATCTTCTCAATTATGATCGATCATTTCTAATTATAATCGATCATAATGAAAACTTACATTAACTATTTTTTTAAATATTATGTTTTTAAATTTGCTATTAGAGAAAACCTTTCAGAATTCAAAATGTTAAATACTTTTAAATATTAAAATTAACTTTATCAAAAATTAGGAAAAAAAATTAATCCAAAAGAGTTCAAAAATGTATTATAATATTGTAAATTTTGAGTTTAATTATATTGTTCATTCTCAAAGTAGAAAAATATATTGTAATTATTTTAATTTAATAAAATATAATTTAAATTTTAATACTAAAATTAAAAGATTAAATAATAATAAATTTAATTCTTTAAATTCAGTAGTTAGAAACTAATATTATAGTTTCTCTGTTTTAAATAATTAAAATAAATATTTAAAAATCAAAATCAAAACTAGTATTATCTTAAATTTATTAAAAGTGTAATTAAATCTCTATTTTCTTAATTTTATTTGTTTCAAACTTCTCAATTCTACATTTTTGTAAGTTCTATCATTATATTATCATCCTCACACTAGTACAGAAATCACTTTTAACATCGGTCTTTCCACATCGGTTCTTTAAGAACCGATGTAGAAAGTGGATTCAAGACTTTCTACATCGGTTCCCAGATGAACCGATGTAGAAAATACTTTCTACATCGGTTCTCGGATGAGCCGATGTAGAAAGTCATTTTATAAAATTAAGAGAACCATCACTGGCAAGATTCGAACCCAGTACCTTAGAGTCGAAGGTCGATACTCCAACCACTAAGCTACTAGGATTTTTCGATAAATGTATATCCATGTAAATATATAAATATAAAATATATAAATACAAATACAAATATATTTATATATTTATATGTTGGATGTGAGAGCGCGCTCGAGAGTGAAAGTGTGTGTCAAGTGGGTTTTCAAAATTTGATGTCAAATTTGTGAGCGAGTCTCTTTATATGAATTTGTAATTTAATGATAGAATATAATCTTTATAATTTATTTATAATAATATAGCATATAATCTTTATACACTACTAGAAAAATGGTTAATAGTGACCGAAATTAGTGACCGAAAAATTCAGTTTAATATATTTATAAAAAAATTAAAATTATTTTAATTACTGAATTGATATTTTAAATTTATATTAATATTTTGGATAATTTAATAGTTAGATATATATTTTAAGTTTATATTAGTTATTTTTATATAAATTGTAAAGATTAAGTAAATTTATTTTAAAATTTAATTAAACATAATAATATAATATACTATTAACCATATTATTAGTTAGAAATTAATTTTAAGTTTTATCATATTTATTTGAAAAATATTTTTTAAAAATTTAAAATAATTAATTAAAATAAAGAAATTTAATTTAATAAATGTGTTAATATTATTAGTTATTAGAAAATTAAATTTATAATAATAATAATTATATAAAATTATAGAATTAATAAATGTTTCGCTTGAGCGAAAATCCCTCGCTCGAGCGAAACGCCACCTGCACAAAATATGATCGGTCATAATTGCATTCTGATCGATCATAATTGAACGATATCATAGCGGTTCCAGGTTAACCGCTATCTAAGTGAGCTTTTAAAAGCGGTTCCTGTGTAACCGCTATCTAAAATGTCTTTCGCTTGAGCGACAGTCTTCCGCTCGAGCGAAACGCCCCGCACAAAATTGGCATTCTCGGGTTGTGTTTCGCTTAAGCGACAATCCTATCGCTCGAGCGAAACGCCCCGCACATATAAAAATATAAATATATAAATATATTAATATATAAATATATCAATATATAAATATATATAAATATATATATATATATATATACAAATATATCAATATATCAATATTATCCCCTCATATATTAATATATCAATATTATCCCTTCATATATCGATCATCGAATCGGTCACTAATATCGGTGACCAAGGAAATAGTGATCGATTCCAGTTGGTCACCGATTCTGGTCATCGAATCGGTCATCGATTCGGTCACTAATTCGATCAATGAATCGGTCATCGAATCGGTCACTAAAATATATTTTAATTCCTCACATCCAACATATAAAATATATAAATATATTTGTATTTGTATTTATATATTTTATATTTATATATTTTATATTTATATATTTACATGGATATACATTTTTATTTGTATATAAATATAATTTATGTATAAGTTATTATCGAGAAAATCCTAATAGCTTAGTGGTTGGAGTATCGGCCTCCGACTCTAAGGTCATTGGGTTCGAATCTTGCCAGTGACAATTCTCTTAATCTGATAATAAATCAAATTTCTAAAAAATATAAATAATATAATAAATAATAAAAATATAATATAAAAGGGAGAGGAGACCTCTAGATCAATAGATAGGGTAATTGGAGAGGGGTTATGAATAAATAAAATAAATAAAATAAATAAAATATATAAAAATATTAGACTTTCTACATCGGTTCCTTAGGAACCGATGTAGAAAGTGGAAAGTCACACTTTCTACATCGGTTCCTTAGGAACCGATGTAGAAAGTGTGACTTTCTACATCGAGCTGTATCTACATCTGGTTCTAGAACCGATGTTAAAAGTCCCTGGAACCGATGTTAAAAGCCCGTTTTGTACTAGTGTCATCACCTCCCATGTTCTACTTTATCTTTACAATAGTCAATATTCTTAAATAATTTATATTTTTAATTATAATTTTTTAGTATATATTTAGAAATTAATCAATTCTAATCTATTATTTGAAAAACTAATCAATAATTTAGAAAACTAATCGATTATAATTAATTATTTGAAAAAATTATCAAATATGATCGATCATTTTGAAAATCTAATCGATCAGAATAAAAAAATCTGGTTGTATATGATAGCGGTTCCATTGGAACCGCTATTAAAGAGCACTTCTAATAGCGGTTAACCCTTAACAGCTATCTAAAATATACTTTAGATAGCGGTTAACCCTTAACCGCTATCTAAAATATACTTTAGATAGCGATTAACGTAGAACTGATATTATATCATAATGAAAACTTACATTAACTATTTTTTGAATATTATGTTTTTAAATTTGCTATTAGAGAAAACCTTTCAGAATTCAAAATGTTAAATACTTTTAAATATTAAAATTAACTTTATCAAAAATTAGGAAAAAAAATAATCCAAAAGAGTTCAAAAATGTATTATAATATTGTCAATTTTGAGTTTAATTATATTGTTCATTCTCAAAGTAGAAAAATATATTATAATTATTTTAATTTAATAAAATATAATTTAAATTTTTAATACTAAAATTAAAAGATTAAATAATAATAAATTTAATTCTTTAAATTCGAGTATTTAGAAACTAATATTATAGTTTCTCTGTTTTAAATAATTAAAATAAATATTTAAAAATAAAAATCAAAACTAGTATTATCTTAAATTTATTAAAAGCTGTAATTAAATCTCTATTTTCTTAATTTTTTTTGTTTTAAACTTCTTAATTTTACATTTTTGTAAGTTCTATCATTATATTATCATCCTCATCTCCTCCCATGTTCTACTTTATCTTTACAATAGTTAATATTCTTAAATAATTTATATTTTTAATTATAATTTTTTAATATATATTTAGAAATTAATCAATTATAATCTATTATTCGAAAAACTAATCAATTCTAATCAATAATTTAGAAAACTAATCGATTATAATTAAGTATTTGAAAAAATTATCAAATATGATCGATCATTTGAAAATCTAATCGATCAGAATCAAAAAATGTGGTTGTATATGATAGCGGTTCAATGGAACCGCTCTTAAAAGCGCACTTCTAATAGCGGTTAAACCTTAACCGCTATCTAAAATATAGTTTAGATAGCGGTTAAGGTGAAACCGCTATTATATAGTTTCAAATATTAACTATTTTTTTTTAATATTATGTTTTTAAATTTGGTAATACAGAAAACGTTTCAGAAATCAAAATGTTAAATACTTTTAAATATTAAAATTAACTTTATAAAAAATTAGGAAAATAATTAATCAAAAATAGTTCAAAAATATATTATAATATTTCCAGTTTTAGTTTAATTATATTTTTCATTCTCAAAGTAGAAAAATATATTGTAATTATTTTAATTTAATAAAATATAATTTAAATTTTTAATACTAAAATTAAAAAATTAAAAAATTAAATAATAATAAATTTAATTCTTTAAATTTAGTATTTAGAAACTTGCTTGAAAAGAGTACTAAAGTTTGCTTGATTGATTGCTCAAGGATGTGTAAAAGCTGATGTTCAATGTGTGTTTAAAAAGTTCAAGCCAAACTGTTTTTATAGAAGATTTTCAAAGCTGCTTGGTTTAATCAATATGTTAAAATAATCTTTTCATGCTGTTAAAAGTGCAGTTTTAATCTGTTAAAACTTCTTTTAATCCATTAAAACGTTCTTGATTCTTTAACGATTTGTTTTAAGCGATACGACAACGTTTATATCAATTAAAACATTTTACAAAAAATCTTGTAATATGTTTTAATCGATTGTTTCAGTGATTCAATCGATTGAAATACTTGCAAAACTTTATTGTGAGTTTTTCCAAGTGATTTTAATCGATAAAAATAAGTTTTAATCGATTAAAACGCTTGTGTAGAAATTTTCTAAGTTGTTTTAATCGATTGAAACGTGTTTTAATCGATTGAAAACGCCTCGATCGGTCATAACTCAATTCTGATCGATCATATCTGATTATGATCGGTCATAATTACATTCTAATCGATCATCCTGAACTCTAAGTGGTTTTAATCGATTAAAAGCAAGTTGCATCGATTAAAATACTGCAAAAACACTTCTCTTAACATTTTAAGTGTTTTTAATCGGTTATTTCGAAGCTTTATCAGTTTAAACACTGACAGAAGGTTTTCAAAACTTTCTTTAATGGAAACAACCGGTTATTTCGAAATTATATCAGTTAAAAACTTGTTTAAGAAAGCTTTTGTTAAAATACTTTGTTTTTAACTGCTTAAACGTATTTAGAGGCATTTTGCAAAATCTTTTAAGTGAAGAAACTTCATGCAGCAGAAAAGATAAAAATGATTATACTTAAGCATAGCTGAAGACACACTAATTCCTCTACTCTTTTATCAAAGTGACTGTTGACCGCTACAAAGTTGACTTTGACTTTATCTTTGACTTCATCAAATCAATAAGATCTTTGTCGAGTGTTTCAATAAGATCTTCATCACTTTCATACAATAATTAATATTCTTAAGTAATTTATATTTTTATTTATAATTGTTTAATATATATTTGAGAAATTAATCAATTATAATATATTATTTGAAAAACTAATCAATTCTAATCAATTATTTAGAAAACTAATCGATTATAATTAATTATTTGAAAAAATTATCCAATATGATCGGTTATTTGAAAATTTAATCGATCATAATGGTTGTATATGATAGCGGTTCCAATCGAACCGCTCTTAAAACGAAACATCTAATAGCGGTTAAACCTTAACAGCTATCTAAAATATAGTTTAGATAACGGTTAATGTGGAACCGCTATTATATAGTTTCAAATATAAATTTAAATATATTTTTAATTTATTTAAATATGCTTTATTTTTAGTATTTATAAAATAGATTAGTTTTAAATTTTTAACTTTTCTAGCGATCTATTTTTAATCTTTGTTATTAATTATGTTAAAAATGAAAAAAATATTAATTAGTATACTTAAACTAATGTATATTGATATAATTTTTTTGTATATCAATTATATGAAAATAACCATGGTTAAGTAATTAATAATAATAAAGCAATAAATTTAAAGATTAGATTAAAAATAAAGTTTTATAAAATAAAATTGTAATAATTTGATTAAAATTTTATTTTCTTAATTAATTAAGTTAATGAGGAATTAAAATGTGATCATTTGATGTGTTTAATTTTTTTAATATAAATTTTTAAAATATAATTTAATTTCAATTGAAATTTTCAATTGAAAATTAAATTAAAGAATATTTATTATTAAACTTTTCTTAAACAATGTATTGAATAGTTAATATTACTCTAATCTTAATTTATTACAATTTAAATTTTTAATAAATTTGATTTATTTTTAATAATATTTTTATTTTAGTAATTTAAAATTAAAGTTAATCTTCATTTTGTTAATATTGAGACCAAAGTTTATTTTCAAAGTATCTTTTAAAAATTAAATTATTTTTAGAAAATAAATTACTTTTAAAAAATAAATTGTCAAAAATATACTAAAACAATTAAAGTATATTTATAAAAAAATAAATTTAAATATCATAAAAAAATAATGTTCAGTTAGCGATCGATTTAAATTCGGTCGCTATTTTCTCATTAGCGACCGATTATAATTCGATCACTATTTCAATTTGTAATTCGGTCGCTAAATCAGTCGCTAAATGATTTTTTTATTTTAGTGTGGAATAGCCACCGATTTAGCAACCGAAATTTTGCGACGCAAATTATTGATTGCTATTTCGGTCGCTAAATAACAAAATGAAAACCAATTCATATTTTGGTCGCTAAATCGGTTGCTAATTGCGACCGAATTAAAGTGGTCACTGAATCGGTCGCTAATTGCGACCGAATTAAAGTGGTCGCTAAATCGGTTGCTAATTACGATCAAAATTAAATCGGTCGCTAAATCGGTCGCTAATTGCGACCGAAAAAATTCGATCGCTAATTTCAGTGACTAAATATAATTTTTTTTGTAGTGAAAATTTATATATAGAAGTTTAGATGCATATCATAATGACAACAATCAACAATATTCTTAAAATAATTTCATACCCACTCTGCACGTCATAATAAATTCGAACACAAATCTATCCAAACCGAAAAACATATCAATATTCATAATCAATGTTTCCTCATCTAACACAAATTTCAGTTCTCTGTAAAAACAAGGTACAATCTGATCACTTATAAACAATAGAATTAAAGTAATACTTAGGGATCGATTAACAGAGGATAGACAAACACACAATAACAACAATGGACAGAAATAAAATACTCACCATGAACAAAACCAGAAGCACCGCCTGGAAACGTGAGAAAGCGCAAAACCAGAAAAAGAAACCAACTACACCCAACCTAGGACACGCAACCAATAGAATTAAAGAACAAAATGGAGAACAAACTGGGAGGACAACGGGATGCAATCGCCGATGAAAACCACCAGTGAAAGTAATGTGATTTTGTTGCTGCTTGTTCTAGTATATGTGTTGATAATGGAGGTTAGGGCAAGCCAACCACGTCACCGACAAGATTAAAGAACGAACCCGAGAAGATAATAGAGGTCAATCACATAAAATCGTCAATGAATAACGGTTTCGTTGCTCCATTCTTTGCGATGTTCCCCTTATGTTTTGAACAAGTTACTTTAACTTGTGCTCACTTAAACTTTTCCAATTTTCTTTGAAGTGTCACTGTAACATAAAATAATTAATTAAATATATCATGTAAGAAAGTGTCTAATGGATGAAGTAGGAAATAAGGTGTATGCTACTCATTACCCAAAATTGTTATTTTGATGAGTCTTTACAAAAAATTCAAATACATAGTACATCAATCAAATCCATATTCAACACAGCATAAACTACATAATCTATTGTGTCAACATATGAGTAAAATCCACTCACTTAAATAAGTAAGAGGACAAAATTCTTGTGGCAAAAACATATATGCACATACGTGTACATATTATCATCAGAGTAAAAAATTGGAAAATAATCAAAATTTGAAAAATATTTTGCTCTCTTCAATAAGTATATACGAGGTTTAATTTGAAAATGGAAAACAATCAAATTAGTTAAATTAATTTATAATTAGAATCTTATTGATGTTAAACTAGAGAACACATGATTCTTTCAAATATACAAACAAGAAACAAAATAACATGAAAAAAAAAACTGCAAATTGAGATAATTCAATTGAATAAAATAAAAGTCTCTCTTTCACAAATCATTCTACCATACAACTATTATCTCAAACATATGTGTTGTTTTGAACATATCTTTACCTATGCCTATATTCATATCCTCCAGTAGAAGATCTAGAGTGAGTAGTTGCTTCAATGGTGCTAGTTGATGGTGATTCATATTGATGAAAATAGTCAATGAAGAAAGACATGATTGACCATTCAACCAAATAGTAGATTTTATCTATTTAATAAAAATAGATATAGAAACTAACTTTCCCATCACTACCTTCACCACCAATCTTGGGCCTATTTGAAAATCCTTCAAAGCTAAGATAATAAAGCTTAGAGCACCACAACCTGAGTAACAAAGCAAGTAGTAGCAGGGGAAGTCACGATAGTTGTTTCAATTGAAGTTGAAAGTCTTATTTTTCATATCAATAATTTTTATTTATTTTCAACCTCCCTCTATTTATCTAGAGGTTCCCCTCTCCCCCTCTCTTTTATAGATTTGAACCCAGTACTTTAGAGTTAAAGATTGATACTCCAACCACTAAACTACTAGAATTTTCTAATAATAACTTACAAATAAATTATATTTATATACAAATATATATATATATATATATATATACGTGTAAATATATAAATATAAAATATATAAATACAAATATATTTATATTTTTTGATATATTTATATAGTTATATATTTATATGTTGGATGTAAGGGCACACTCGAAGGTGAAAGAATGTGTCGAGTGGGTTTTCAAAATTTGATGCCAAATTTGTGAGCGGGTCTCTTTATATGAGTTTGTAATTTAATGACAGAATATAATATTTATAATTTATTTATATAATGGTATAAAATAAATTTGGGAAACGTGTCATTCGCTCAAGCGAAAAATACCAATTTTTGCTTGAGCGAGTGAATTTCCGTGAGCTTTAACGTATTTTCGCTCAAGCGAGAGTCTCATTTCACCCTCGAGCGCGCCCTCACATCCAACATATAAATATATAACTATATAAATATATAAATATATCAAAATATATAAATATATTTGTATTTATATATTTACACGGATATATATTTATTTGTAAGTTATTATCGGAAAATTCTAGTAGTTTAGTGGTTGGAGTATCGATCTCTAGTTCTAAGATACTGGGTTTGAATCCTGTCATTGACAATTTTCTCTTAACTTAAGCGAATAGGGGTGGGTAAAGTGAGTAAAATAGAGAATTCGAACATTTATATTAATTGAGTTAATAATATTTATTAAAAAATTAAAAATAAATATTTAATTTACTTACTTTTATTATTAAATTATATATAATAAAATATTTATAAATAATTTAGTAAAAAAAATTAAATTACTATACTAATAACTTTTAAAACATTTTCTATTTTAAATATTTATACAGATTTAAACTTATTTACAACTTTTTTAAAAATATAAAACTTTTCCTGCCAAATTAAATACAGTAAAAATAATTTACAGCTTTTTTTGAAAGAAAATTTAACGGCTTTATTTCACATAAAAAAGTGTCAAGCTATTTTATAATTTATTTTTCTCATGAAAATTTGTTACTTCCTACTAATTATGTTTTTCAGAAAAATTCACTTCTAGGAGTGATAAAATATATTATACTTATCTTCTTAGTATTTATATTCACATCTTATTTTAATATTTTTTTCCATAAACTCTAGTATCATTTATTTAATAATATTAATACTCACAACTTACCAAGAACATGAATTAATTATTAATAATATTATCACCTTTTTTTATTTAATTATACATTTTTTAAGTAGTTATTTATAATATAATTATTTAATTTTTAAAAACACGAATTTAAAAAGGATAAATTACTAAAATAAAAATAAAAATGAAAAAAAGGCTGAAATTCGATGCGCAAAACCGAATTTCAACTAGTTTTCTAATGCCAATGGAATAAAAGCAAGGTCACGACAAAAAAGTCCAAGGTAAATATAGTGAAAAGAGTCTATTTAGTAAAATTTCTTTAAAAAAGTATTATTTAAAAAAATCTGAAAAAAAGACAATATTAATTATTTTAATCTTACAATATACTTTCCATTGCTTGAAATTTTTAAAAAATAATATTGTTTGTCTATATATTATAATATATAAATTTTATTTTCGAGTAAAACTATTATCATCTCACAAATTAATTATGTTTATTGTTGAGAAGCTTCATTTTTGTATTTGAACACATATTGGGTGATCACACTCTTACATAGAGTATATTCTATCTAATAAAATTTCCCTATCAGTACCTTTTCTTTATTATATATATATATATATATATATATATATATATATATATATATATATATATATATATATATATATATATATATATATATATAAACAAACCTATTAAAATATATCTTTCAGATTAAAAATAAGTGTGAAACTTTAGTATTATTTTTCGATTAGTGAATATAAATGTTTTATATAATAATAATGATATTATGGAATGATAATATTGGTAGAATTAATTTTAATATTTGAAGTATTATTTATTTTAAAATTATAATTTATCATAATTTTATTTTTAAAAGAGGTCTTAATAAATATAAAAAATAGTGTAGTATATAAATTACTTTCATTCTTAATTTATAAATAATGTGCAATATATATATATATATATATATATATATATATATATATATATATATATATATATATATATATATATATATATATATATGAATATTGTGTTCCACTCATTCCATAGGCTTACTTTCTTAGTGGATGAAAAAAAAAATAGTGTAATTTTCAATACAATGATTTTTTATTTTGTAGAAATAAAAAAATTCATATCCGTAAAGAAAGATGGAGTAATTCAAGATTTATGTGATAAATTTTCTAATTTTTTTATAATGATAATAATAATAATAAATAATAATTATAAAAAATATAAAAATAAATATAAAATTATGAAAAAAAATTAATATTTTTTTATTTTATTTTCTTATTTATTTTGATTTTGATTTTCTTATACTTAACCTAAATAATCTCATTTTTTTTATTTTACTTTTTCAAATCCACTCTAAATTAAACAAAGACTCAATTTTATTATTTTATTTAAGAATTTTGGGGAGAATCTAGCACTTAGTTTTATTCATATTGAAATCCCACACAAGTAATGATTTAAGCAAATACTTTTATGATATCATTTGTTCCATGTGGAGCATAAGTATCTTTGTTTGGAAAAGCCTGTGATATTGAGAAAGCAAAATATTTATGAATCACCACTTTGAATCATATACTCATGATAAATGTTAATTGCTTGGATACTTATTAAGTACTTCATAATAATAAGATATATATTGTAAAAAAAACGTAATAGGTATATATTTAGAGTAAATGATTTATGTGTATGATACTATTTTGTAATAATAAATATCATAATAATTATTTTGGAAGTGTTAAACTTGTTTTGAAATAGTACTTAAAAACAAAATTGTTTCATAAATGTATGTGATTTTTGAAAATAAATATATATATTTTCCAATTAGTTTATAAATGTTAATAAATAAATAGAATTATTTTAAAAATAATATTTAATCTTTCAATATTTTTTATTTTAAAGTAACTTTTATTTATTATCATTAAAATATAATTTATTATAAATATATAATAAATTGTATTTTAGCGTTTTGATGATAATATATACAGATTTTTTCTTTGAAATTAAGGATAAATGTGAAAAAAACATATTTTTCACTATTTTGTTAGATTTTATTTAAATTTTAAAATAAAATTAAAATTTTCATATATTTTCTTTAAGATCAAATTAACTATTTTATTAAAATACATTTATTCTAAAAATGTAATCAAAATTTAAAAACGTTTAAGGATAATTTAGTCATTTAAGATATCTGTGGTACAGGAACCCAATTTCTTATACCGTGGAAACAACTGGGCGTGGATACCTTAAAGGCCCATCGGCTTATCGATTTCTGAATCAGCCAGAAAGCAATAAATTCCTGCGGCAGTTTCTTTCCTGTGAAGATCGCAATCTAGGGTTTGAGAACCCTGCAGCAAGGGACCTTCAAGATCAACTTCTGTTTCCCTGACTTCAACCGAATTTCACTGGGTCGATCTTGACATTTGTTGTTGGCTATTCTCTCTCACTCCAATTATGGAACGGGATCCATAATTGTTTCAACACTCACAAAGGCAAGGGCTTGTATACTCAGAACCAAACTGCACAATGTCAAAAAAGGTATTAGAATTCTCACTTTCTTCTTCGAATCAAACCCATTTCTGCTTGCTTGAAATCCATTGGTGATCCTGTTATGAAGCTTGAAATTACGAAATAGAACTGGGCCTGGGAAGTAGTCCAAGTCACCAAATGCCCTTTGGAGAGAACACTGAATTGAGTTTGGCAATCAACTGCCGAAAAAGTGAAGATGAGATTAGATGAGATTAGATGAGTTTGGACTACTTCAGTGTTCTGGATTCAGAATTCTCTCTAAAGGAGTTCGGGTGACTTGATTGACTACTTCATAGGCATTGAAGTTGAGCCTCAGCCTAATGTACCACTCTATATTTTACAAAGTAAACCATGAGTGCATTAGCCAAAACCAACATGGCTGAGGCTAGCCCATCTCATCTTCTGTAGTGGGAGGCTGTGAACTGACTAAAGAAGGTTTTGACATTTTTTTCTTGATTTTTAAATGGCAAGATTAACTAAATGGGTTTTTGGTTGCTTGATTGTTTGTGTGCGTGCGTGTGTCTGTGGATTCATGTTTTTGATTCAGTGGTGTTAGTTTTGTGAGAAATAAGGAATGGTGAAAATTTATTGTATTTATTGTTTGTATTGTGTTTGAAAATAGTTGGATCGGGGAGGAGGAAGGGACCGGTTTAGGAGGGATTACCCTTCGAGGTATGAAGATAACAAGGGAAATGGGGTTAATGGGCGTGATAACCGCAACAGCAACAATCCTCCTTCCAGGCATCTCTGGGCTGGGAATCTATCCCACAATATTGTAGAGGAAGAACTTGCTCACCATTTTTTGCGGTTTGGACCACTCGAGAATGTTGCATTTCAGCCTGGCCGCAGCTATGCTTTTATTAATTTCAGGAGGGATGAAGATGCTATTGATGCCATGAGAGCACTGCAAGGTTTTCCTCTTGCTGGCAACCCACTTAGAATCGAGTTTGCAAAGGCGGTCAGTGTTGCCCACCTTTTTCTGCTTGTTACTTTTCCATCTCATTATATAACTCTACAGCTGAAATCCAGTTCAGTTCAATTTATTTAATCAAAACCATAGTATTGTCTTAAAAATAAAGCAGCAACGTTTGCAAAAAGAAGAAAAAAAAAATATGAAGGAATGCAACACATCTTATTGTTTCCATGTATGATAATTGATATGGTTCAATAACTCACCTTATTGTTAAGATAACTATGGTCAAAAGTTACTGCTTTTAATTGAAGTTAATAATTCAGTCCAAACTGGGCTACAAAATAATAACCCTACTCAACCAACTGCTGCCAAATGGATCCATGCGTCATTAACTCAACTGCTTGATACTTCTTCACAAGCTCTGCATTGGTTTTCCATATTGTTGAATCGGCAAGAAATGTTTCATGTTTACCTCATGGTAATGTTCAAAGTTGATTAGATTTTGCACACCCAATGATTTCAACATCAAAAGTACAGGAAACTCAGGGAACAATTGGTTGAGTATACTGCTCCATTTAACTGAGGTCATATTAAAAACCAGATATCAGTATTTTCAAGTATTAGCCCCATTTATTCTCACTATACTTTATAAGATTACTGGAAAAATATTAAAAATAAAAAGCTTTTATGAGCAAGAATTCAATGCCTCTATGCAGTGGTAATATTTATCTAAGAACAAGTAATTTGGCCATAAAATTTTACGCCTTTAAATAGCCATGGGTACTGTAATGTGATTTATGACACTTTAATTCTTCATGTGGGTTGGTTGATTGTCTATTATTTGTTAACAACATAAATCCTATGCTTACCATGTCATTCTCTTCCACTGGTGAGCTGGAATTTGGAATGACTTGTCTGGTGTCAGTCTAGTGCTGTTGAGGAAGCTGTAGTGCAGTGGCATAGTCGAATCATGGTTTCATTTATTTTACTTATGAAAGAATTTTTTTAAGATGATCAGAAGGTAGTAAATTGCTTAGATATGGAGGATAATGGATCCTTCTTAATGCAAAAGGAAAATGCAAGCAATAAAGAAAGAAAACAATGAAGAAAAAGGAGACCATAAATTGAGCAAATCTACTCAATCTCCTTGCATACATGTTAGAAAAATTCCCTTAAAAAGACCTTGTGCTTTAAACAAAATTGAAACCAGACGCCAAATTCTAACCTCTATCAGCTGTACATATAAAGCATAGTTTGAACTTTTCTGAAAAGGTATAACCTAATAATGACTGGATGTTTATGACTATTTTACATGTTGTGCATTGGATGATGTCACTGTTTAAATTGTTTGACAATTATATTGCATGTTGTTTAAAATATCTGATTGTATGAGAGTTACACTTTTTCAATTTCATCAATCTCTCTTGTGAGAACTGCAGCAAGAGGCGGTGCTTTTTGTTCAGAGTTCATGTGTTTGATTCATTTCTCAATATCCATAAAACCCAGAGAGAAACAAAATAAAGCCAAACAAATCTCCCATTGTAGATCGTAGTCAAACTTCAGTTTGAAAATTAGGTTTAGCTTCTATCAAGCACAAGAATAACTGCATAACTAATGCAGTTCCATGAGGCTTTGATCTTTCCCTCCAAAAATATAAAATCCTCAATGAGGAATCTGCTCTTAGAGGGAAAATTTTATATTTCACCAAACAGCACAGCTTAATCCATATAGGAAAAAGGGCTAAATTTTTGGAGCTAGAACAATCCATGGTATTGCATAAAGAATGTGCATGCATGAGTCATACATCTCTCACTATATATTATCAAGAAGGAATATATTCCTGCATTGTAAATGAGTAATAAAATGGAAGGACTGACTAGAATGCACTGTAGAGGAACAAGAAGTTCAAATCTTCCCAAAGTCCCATCCATAAGCCAGGAAAGACCGGAAAGCTAACAAGCTTCTATATCATTTAGTTTCTTCGAAAATTTCAACTGGAAGCATATAAATCTTTTCAATTTAAGTATTATGATGGTTCAGCTTACTATCAAGAGAGGACAAGAATAGGCATTTTCAAAATAATTGTTTCAGTGTCGAAGATCTAACCTGAACTGAGATCTGTAATCCATATATTATACATTACCAAATGCAAAAACAAGTCACAATTTAGAAGGATGAGCTCATTGGACATGAATGGGAAGCCAGCTTGTCTTTATTACAGAAATCAAAGACGAGTTTCAAGTGTAATTTATGTTTCAATGATTGAAAATGCAGTCAAGCATTTACAATGTTGAGCTGTTTGAATTTGTTGAAGCTCAAAATTTTTCATTTCACTTAGTTTCTTCATTTAAACTCTAATAATCACATAAAGGTTGTAAACTAATCAAAGAAAAGGTATCTACTTTTGGTAAAGTATTGATGAGCCTTCATTTAATTGCTCAAGCTTTTAGGAGAGTTTGTCTTGACATGATATTAAAGCTTCTTTGGTCAGGTAGTCAAGGGTTCGCTTATTAAAATTGAGTAAAGGGTGTGATAGGTTGTGCATTGTCCACATTTCAAGTCCAATGGGCTCTTATGGGAGCGGATGTGGTAGATTTAGAACCATGGATAGGGCATTCACCAAGTGTTTGTTTAATGGTTAGAATAAAAGAAATTGTTATAGTCCTATTTTAATTTATTATTTGGTGCGTCAATTGGATGTGAAAGGCTTATCTTGGTTGCTTATCCTATCAAGTTCATTTGTTCAAAAGTTAACTAAGTAGAAGTTGGGGTTGGAACAAGTAGGATTTGATAGATTTTTTAACCCTTTTCATACCTCATAATTGCACAACTTCTTTATTCCATCACCACTAGCACAATTGTTGCCACGACTTCCAATACCACTACTTTAACTACCATCGTTATGATTGTTGCTACTACAAATGCAACCACCATCATTACCATATCCATCATCATTTGCAAATGAAGTGATCCAGTGCCATTAATGTGAACACTATTGATACAACCACAATCATTGCCACCATTGTTATCTTCATAATTTGCTTGACAAACACTTCTATCACTACCGTCACAGCACACTATTGCCGCCATAATTGTCATTGCTACAACTATTATCATCCTTGATATCACTATTTTCATCGTCACTACTAGCATCACTCAATTATCATCATCATTATTATTGTCACAATAATCATTATGATGATTGTCACTACCACTGTTGTAAATGCAATTAGTTTCCATATCGCCACCACCTTTTCATCAGATTAATTTTGTTATTTACATATATTTTATATTATTATTTGATAATTGATCTTGTGTGGACCAAACACTAGAAGAATAAGAGCCTGATATACTCATCATTTCTTACTCTTGTTTTTCTCGTAGCTATCTATCTTTATTTTATCTGGACCATCGAATCCTTTAGTAATTTAAGCTTTTAGGAGGTTCAATGTGTGGGTCTAAAATTGCGAAACATGCAACAGAACAAACCAATCTATCTACATGTCTAACCAATATTCCCCTTAAGAAGAATATTTGCAGAGCATCTTAGAAAAGATAAGTGAACTTGATCCCAAATGAATCAAGAGGTAACGGAGGACTAATAATAAAAGATTGGTTAAATAGTTTTTTTTTGTCTTACTATTTTGACCTTTTTTTTTTTTAATTTCGACCCACTATTATTTTTATAATCAATTTAGTTCTTTTCTCTTTAAATAAATCAATGTGATCCCTTATGTCAAATTCAATTTCGTTAAGATGTCTAACGAAAAGTTAAAGTTACGAAATATTGACGTACTCATACTTGTTGAAGTGGTCTTGATCTAATGTAGATGTGATGTTGATAAATCTATGTCATATGACGTATTATCGATGATTTATATGATACATTGACATGTGTTAACAAGTATGATCACATCAATACCATGTAACACTTTCTGTTAAATAGCTTAACTAAGTTGACCAGAGGGACTACATTGATTCATTAAAAAAACAAAAACAAAAAAGGAATAAATTGACATTAGAAGCAATAATGGGATCAAATTAAAAAAAGTAAAAAACAAAATAGTGAGACAAAAATATTATTTAGCTTAAAGATTTTATAATTTTTCCAACCATCTATATACCAAAAACATGCAAATTGAAAATAGCATCAAAATCTATTAACAGAGGAATGGTTGGATTTCCTTGGGGCAAATCTAATCATTACCAGGAACATCAAACAGGTTGTTTCCAAGATGGGAAATTGCATGCAAAAGTAAATGTTTCAGAAGTCAATATGCACTTCTTACTGTAATCAAGAGCCTAAGCAATTAGGGGTCTTCAGATTTGAAGTAACTCATTGGCATTGATCATGTTATCATCATAGTCCATCACTTGAACTCCAAATGGACTTGCAAAAGGAAAGAATCATTACTGACTAATCTAGTGAGAAAATATAAACAGGACTTTCAATTGCAAAATGGTATGCTAGGGCGGCTGTCAGGGGACCATTTCCCTTTGTTTGAGACTGAATCTACTAACACCATAAAGACATTGTGATTTAGCAACACCTTTTAACATAATTTTTCCAATACACCTTGTAATTGGTTAATATTTAGTGAAAATTATGAAAGTATTAGTTAAACTCATTAAATAAAGATTGGATCCATATTATTTCACAAATCCCAATCAATTGTAGTCAATAAATAATAGTGAAAGTATAGGATAAACATACCCTAATGTCCTCTCAAAATTTTGTACAATAACCATCACCTAATCCAAGGAAACAAGATGTATAAAGGAAAACAAAACTTTGAGATACAGGTTTCCAAAGCATGCATAGATTTTACTGCAGAATTGGCATGCTACTCATTAGAATCATAAAATGTAAATGTTAGAGATCTAATAGAAAACGATTAACCAGTCTTTACTCAGTAGCTTAAGATTTTGAGAGGGGTTCACGATTGTATCAAAGCCTTTATGGTCAACCCTATTTTTCTTAAAAGTTGCATTTCAGTACAAGGTAGGTGCATCATCATCTATGGTATAAAGCTCAACAGGCTCTTGCAAGAGGGATTGTATTAGAGGTCGGATATAAAATTATTCATGTGTCTTAACCTATTAGCTTTAGCTTATGGGATAGTTGGTTTATGGTAGTGCTTTTGGAATTCAGATAAGCTGATGCTATAGATTGTCTTTAGAGGGAAAAAGGCAAAGCTATCTTGCTGTCAAAGGAAATGTTTATTGAAACCAATTTCCTAGATCCAAATTTATCTTAACTTTTTCTGTATACTGAAATGGAGATTTTGTTTGGATAAACATGAAATGATTTTATTGGATAGAAACTATTGAAAAGGGCAACCTCCAACGAAAACACTAAAGCAAAAGAAATAAAAAAGTTAATATCATGGTTACCTCCATTTAAAATTATGTGCAAAGCATGGATAGTGAGCACATAAGTTTCGCTGAATAGAGTGCATGAAAGTGAACAACAGCATTAGCAAATAATTATGGTCAAACAAAACAAATACCAGGAGTTAATGTCATAACTGCCATCATTTGTACATCAAACAATTACATCCCCACTGAAATGAAACTAATCAACCTTCCAAATAAAAAAGGAAAACCTGTAAACAAACCAGGATTATGAACTTCTGAATATACAGTTGAAGGAAAAGTTATAATACCAATATCAATTATCTCTAAAACATAAGAAAAATTAAATCAAGATTTCCTTTGGGCTAAGTAATATTCCCATGTCCTTTCTCTCTTTGCTTATATTGAATGACTAGATATCTGTGTATGGTCATGTAGACTGATATCTTGAATAAATTTTTTAGTATCCACATAAACTTTGCCTGTCCAACTTGAATTATAAAGGAGATAAACATTACATGGTCAGAATTTTGGAGACTATAGGGTTTCATGCATTGTTTTAAAACACGGCTTAGACAGACTGGTTAAATGATCTGAGCAGAACCAGACATAATCTCATGTCTAGTTTATTATTGGATTGTGTATGCCTTTGACTCAGATGTGATGTCATTAAACTAACTTCAAAGCAGATTAAATCATGTAACTCGGTCCGGTGCAAACAGATGAAATTGTAGAAATATTGCACGGATGGGACAATCTTGAGTTGAAGGTGCTGACTATAGGTTGAGCTGATGCTGCAAAACGTTGTATTTGACTGGATGAATGTGTGGCTCCAAATTGTTTATGGTTTTAATGAAATTTTAGAAAAAAGTTAAAGAGTAGGCAGACTAAGAATCACACACAACAGCGATGCACTAAAATGTTATTATTGAGATTTTATATGACAACATGTTAATATATATATATATATATATATATATATATATATATATATATATATATATATGTAAATATATATAATCTTGTTAAAATATGTTTTATTTTAACTTTTGATGTATGTACTCATATTCAGGGTTGGGGTTGGGAGAAGAGTCCAACCTCTCTTTTATACACCCTTATATATTAATACAACATAGAGTTATAAAACACTGACTTTTATCCTAATATATATCTCTCAAGTTGGTATCAAAGCAGGTAAGATTATGCTCTAGTGTCCTTTGTCACTAATCATCTTCGGCCACCTGTTGTTGTTGTTGTCATTATTGTTTGTTGCCATCAACCAATGCCATTATGATCGACAAAGTAGAGGTTAGGTTTACCTCGAGGAGCATGATCAAATCCCAGTGACTGTGACATCATTCGCTGCCGCACATGCCCTCACATGTCGATCAATGTGCGGGTTGTCTCGGGTGCATGAGTCTTACGCATTGCCCTCACATGGTCGGAATCCATCCATATCACCACCATTCATCTTGTCGGCACCTTTTGGCTTTATTGTTGTCGTTGTTTCTCTGTTTCGAAATCCTTGAGGGTTGGGTCCAGTGCTTCCTTTAACTGTTTAGGAGTTTTCTCTCTAGTTTTCTTAGATATGGTTGTTCCTTCTCTGTTTGAGATGACTTCAATAAGCTCTATTTATTCCTTTTCAGTTACTCCTATTATTACAAGTGCTAAACTCAAGTGGAAAAAATATTTGTGTTGATATGCTTTTGTGGAATTGTAGTTCCTTAGTCAAGGGTATTGTGGGAAATCAAATAGTATTTTAGGAAAGAATAAATCAGGAAATTTGTATATTTCCTTGTAATCTGTACAGATTTGAATAATTAGAAACAATCCCATAAATCAAGGGATCCTAGCATAAAATAGAGTTATTATATTTCCTAAAATAGCTTAGGTCTCTTGTATATATCTTATATCATCTCTTTGTATTGAAATAATATCAAATATATTTCAGTTAATCTATTTTTCAAGATGGTATCAGAGCTTCCGATCTAGGGAAGCTCTGTCACTGCGCAGATAAACCCTAAGACGGCAGCCTGCATTGCCGCTGTATTTTTCTTAACCCTAAGACGACTGTACTGCATTCGTCGTTGCATTTTCTTAACTCTAAGACTGGCTGCACTCGCATTGCACTGCATTTTTTTTAATCCTAAGATGACAGACTGTATTGTTGTTGCATCACACCTCCTTGCTATGATGTCAAGGGAAGAGGAAGTTGTGAATCCAAACCCGGAAACAAACAGGAATACCCAATCCCAAAGAACTGGAGAACCGCGAATATTCATTCGTGCATATAGACTAAATGGAAGAAATTATTTGAAGTGGGCCCAACTTGTTCGTACAAGTGTTGAAGGGAAAGGGGAAGTTGAGTCACCCGATGGAGTCCGGACCTAAACAAGAGGATCCCAAGTTTACTACATGGGATGAAGAAGATTCAATGATCATGGCGTGGGCTGTGGAATTCAATGATTCCGTAAATCGAGTGACACCCGCATGTTCCTTAATTCGGCAAAAGATATTTGGGATGTTGTAGAGCAAACCTACTCTAAAGCCAAAGATGTCGCTCAAGTATATGAAGTAAAGGTGAAAACTTTGGCAGCAGAAACAAGGGAACAAGACTATTACAGAATATGCCAATCATCCGAAATCATTGTGGATGGAGCTAGACCATTATAGAGTCATAAAAGCCAAATGTACCTGAAGATTCAACACTTCTCAAGGAGTATATCGAACAAGACAGTTTATGATTTACTTGTTGATTTATTGGTTTGAATCCCGAATTTGATCAAGTTAGGATTCAAATATTGGGGAAGCAAAAGGTACCATGCCTCGATGAAGTGGTGGCTATTGTGAGAAGTGAAGAAAGTAGAAGGGGTCTCATGTTAGAGAGTCCCGCGAGTAGAGACTTCAGCAGTGGACCATAAAGGAGATCAGACTTTGGCCATGGTAACCGAACAGAAGAAAGGAGGAACAGCAAATGTGGAGAAGAAAGGTGATGGTCTCTGGTGTACCTACTGCAATAAACCTCGTCATACCCGAGAGAAGTGTTGGAAGTTACATGGGAAGCCTTTAAATCGAGATCGAGAAGGAGGACACAAAGGAGGCTCCTCAAGGAAAGGAGGACAAGTTTATGTTGTCATTGAAACAAATGAAGGAAATAATCTAGAAGTTGTCTGTCCATCTTAATCAAGAGGAGATAGAAAGGGTGAGAACCTTTCTTAGTAAGCCGGAAAAACCCACAGTGTGTGTGTTCTTTGGCATACACAGGTAAGTTTCCATTTTTTTTTGGATTAAATGTCTCAGATACACCTTTTAACCATTATTGGATATTGGACTCTGAAGCCACAGACCACATGACACCATTAGCCAAACTTTAAGGCTCTAGGATCAAGTTTTCCCCTGTCTGTACTATGAATATGGACATATGAGATGCATCCAAAAATTCTTGGTTTAAGATTATTTGTAGTAGATAGGTTTGGATAGAAAGATGACAAAGCTTCCATAGGGCTTTTCGATCCTAAGACTCTAGAGGGTAGTCTATTGATAAGGTATGTCGCCGTAAGGACGACTTCCCCAGTAAATTTTTTAGGACACTTTTTTGGAACAACAATGCCCGAAGTCTCGATTTAATAGATGTCCATTTTTCCTCTCGCGACCCCATTCTGCGCGTGGTGTTTTGACACAAGAGGACTCATGAATTATACCTTCTTTTTGACAAAAAGAACTAAGGACATGATTGAAGTAATCTTTGGCATTATCTCGACCTAAGTCTCTTAATTTGAAAATATTGACACCAAACCGATTTTTTATCATGGAGTGGAAGTTTAGGAAGACGAACCGACTTCGATTTTTGTTTAAGTAGGAAAACCCAAGTGACCCTTGTACAGTCATCTATAAAGGTGACAAACCATCGAGCACCAGTACACATTAGGAATATTAGAAGGTCCCCATATATCGAGTATGAACAAGATAAAAAGGGAAATTGCTAACTTTATTACTTATTGGAAAAGATACACACTTGTGCTTAGCTAGTTCACACACCTCACAATGAAGACTCTCAACATCTAACTTGGTAAACAGAGAGGGAAACATAATTTTGATCACTTCAAAAGAGGGATGTCCCAACCGACAATGATAAAGCATGGTTTTTTCTCTATTGGTCATCAAGGATTCAGATATGAAGGAGTGAGAGATTTTGTTCTTGCTGGGCAGACTTGGATCTTCGAGATAATAAAGGCCATTCCATTCTCTAGCATGTCCAATCATCCTCCCCGACTCCTTGTCCTGAAATACACAATGATCGTTGAAAAAAACAACTTTACATGACAAATCCTTTATAAGTTTTTGTATAGAGACTAGGTTGGTGGATAGCTTTGGGACATGGAGAACATCTTTTAAGGTTATTAAAGGATTGATTTGGATATTTACTTGTCCAGCTGCAGTTATAAGGGTTCCATCTGCTGTGGCAATTTTCTTGTTGCTGGGACATGGGAAATATGTGGAGAAGTGTTTTCAAGGAAGATAAGGAAAGTAGTAATTCTGATTTTCCCATTTTTCCAGACTTGATATTTGAACCTAAACAAGATCAAATTGAAGTTGTAACAAGTGAAACAGGTCAAAGAATTGGTCAAGAAAAGGAAGCTGGTCAAGAAAGTGAAATTAATTGTGAAGCTGATCAAGGAGATGTTGAAGCTTACAAATTTGGTAAGAAGCTAGTGTACTCAAGGAAGACTAAGGCCATTCCAGGATCAAGCCATGTTCAAGAATCCAACTCGACTCCACAAAAAGAGGTAACAATTTTTTCTCAGTACTGCATGATTGAAATTGAAACCCAAAATGATCCCGACCTCCCAATTGCCATTAGAAAAGGAACAAGAAAATGCACCAAACGAGCCACTCTACCCTCTCTCAAACTACCTGTCCTTTAAAAATTTCTCTCCTACCCATAAAACCTTCCTAGTAAACCTAAACACTACACTTCTACCTAATACCCTATCTGAGACATTGTCTGACAGAAAATGGAGGCAAACCATGGATGTAGAGATGGAGGCATTGGAGAAGAACAACACCTAGGAGTTAGTCACCTTACCAATAGGAAAGAGGCCAGTTGGATGTAAATGGGTCTATACAGTGAAATACAAGGTTGATGGATCAATTGAGAGATATAAGACAAGACTAGTTGCCAAAGGGTTCACCCAAACCTATGGAGTTGATTATTTGGAGACCTTTGCTCCGGTTGCCAAAATGAACACAGTTAGGGTGATATTGTCCCTGGCGGCCAATTATGGTTGGAACTTGGAACAATTTGATGTTAAGAATGCTTTCCTACATGGAGACCTTGAAGAAGAAATTTATATGGAGATACCTCCGGGATATGGTAAAGATGTTGCTGCCAACACTGTTTGCAAGTTGAAAAAGGCATTGTATGGGTTAAAACAGTCCCCCCGTGCATGGTTTGGCAGGTTTACTGAAGTTATGACAGGTCTGGGTTACAAACAAAGCCAAAGTGACCATACTTTGTTTTTTAAACATTCCAAGTCGGGGGAGTAACAATATTATTGGTGTATGTGGATGACATAATATTAGCTGGAGATAATAAAGAAGAGCGACAATTATTGAGCCAATGCTTAGGCAAGGAATTTGAGATCAAGACCTTGGGAAAACTAAAATATTTTTTGGGAATTGAAGTTGCCCACTCCGAGAAAGGGATATTTATATCTCGAGCAGAAATACATCACCGATTTGCTCAAGGAAGCCGGCAAGGCGGCTTGCAAACCCGCTAGTACCCCATTAGAAACAAACCTAAAGCTTGGAAATGCGAGAAGAAGATGTTGCCGTTGAAAAAGATATGTACCAAAGATTAGTGGGCGAGACTTATATATTTGTCGCATACCGGGCCGGATATTGCCTATGCGATGAGTTTAATTAGCCAATTTATGCGTAGCCCAAAGGAGACCCATTTATAAGCTGCCCACGTAATTTTACAGTACCTTAAAGGAACTCCAAGAAGAGGGATTCTATTCAAAAGGAATGGTAATGTAAAGCTTGAAGCCTATACTCGATGCCGATTATGCAGGGTCAATTGTGGATAGGAGGTCAACTACGGGATATTGCACCTTTCTTGGAGGAAATCTTGTGACTTGGAGAAGCAAAAAGCGGGGTGTAGTGGCTTGGTCCAGTCTCTGAAGCGAATTCGAGCCATGGCACAAGGTATATGTGAGTTACTATGGCTTAAAATCATCTTAGAAGATTTGAGGATAAAGTGGGAAGAACCTATGAAGCTCTATTGTGATAATAAGTCAGCAATCGAGTATAGCCCACAACCCAGTGCGAGCATGATAGAACAAAGCATATTGAAGTAGACAAACACTTCATCAAAGAAAAGCTTGATAGTGGCTTGATATGCACTCCATATGTGTCCTCTCAAGACCAAATTGCAGATATTCTTACCAAGGGGCTGGGCTGCCATAATTTTGAGAAGATTGTATCCAAGCTGGGAATGGAAAACATCTATTCACCAGCTTGAGGGGGAGTGTGGGAAATCAAATAGTATTTTAGGAAAGAATAAATCAGGAAATTTGTATATTTTCTTGTAATCTGTACTGATTTGAATAATTAGGAACAATCCCATAAATCAAGGGATCCTAGCATAAAATAGAGTTATTATATTTCCTAAAATAGCTTAGGTCTCCCGTATATATCTTATATCATCTCTTTGTATTGAAATAATATCAAATATATTTCAGTTAATCTATTTTTCAAGAGGTATCATGATCATTTGGAAATTGAAGTTCTAGTTTTGATTCAGAATGGCATTAATGGCAAATGACTAATTTTCAACATGTGTGATTTTATGATTGTTAGTTGAACCTAAGTTTCTAAAGATTCTCAAATCATTCAAGACATGTTTTTTTTGGAAGAAAGTACAAGATATTTTTGTCAATGATATGGTTTCTCATGTTACAAAAGCTAGAGTTGTTGTGGAAGAAGTCAAAAGGTTTTTAATAACTAACACATTAGAGGAACTCAACAAAAAAAGTTGATAAATTGTATATGATCCTAATTTTGAGAAGTCTAAAATCTGATTTTGATCATGTCTGCAATTAAATTTTGGTTGGTGGTGATCAGGTTTCTTCAATGTCGTGTGTCTAACTTGATGAAGGTTGAGAATCAAGATGAAGTTATCGAAACCTTAATAGTGGCTGTGCCATGTGGACCGCACAATAGTAGAGGAGGATGTGGTGGTAGAAATAGATGCTTTTAATTCTCTTACTGCAAGAGAATGAGCCATACACAAGAAATTTGCTATTCCTATGGATCACCTAATAAAGTTGCTCATCTGTTTAAATCTAAAAAGTTAGATTTCAAAATTTCTAATGAATAGTACCAAGAAATTGAGGTTCAAATATGAGAAGTCCAATAGTCATGGTCAATCTTTTTCAATTCTAAGTTTATCAACATGTATTTCTCAATTAGTGGAAGGTAAAAATCCATAGATTCTTGATTCAGGTGCTTTAGATCATATCTCTAGTAACAATTCTTCATTTTCCTTCATGTCTAAAATTCCTCACTTGATTATTGTTGCTAATAGATCCAAAGTGACAACACAAGGAGTTGATCATGTTTCTTTATCTCCTTCACTAAATTTAAATTATTTAATGTTCATTCCTAATTGTCTTTATACATGATTTCCCTAAGTCAATTGACTCGCTCATTTAATTGTTCTGTGACTTCTAATTTCAATTCTTTTCTTATTTAAAAACATGGTACGAGTCGTCTAATTAGAGAAGACCATGCATCATGAGGTCTTTATAACTTAAAAAACCAACCTTCTGTGTTTTGTTTTGCTACTCCAACCCGAAAACTTTTGCATGATTGTTTGGGCGATCAAAGTTGAAAATGATGGTTCCTAATGTCAAACAACTTGTGGTTTTAGAGTGCGAATTTTGTTAATTAGGAAAACATTAGGTTTACCTTTCCTAAATAATCTAAAACTCTATGAAATTTTGTTTTTTCTAACATTCATTCTAATATTTGGGGACTTAGTTGTGTCATCTCTTTTTTGTTTTTGACATTTTGTAACCTTCATTGAAGAATTTTTTAGATGTACTTGGGCTTACTAATGGAAGACAAATTTGAACTTTTATTCATATTTATGTCTTTTTTTTAATGAGATTAAGAAGTAATTTGGGAAGATAATTAAAATTTTCAAAAGTGATAATGCTAAAAATATTTTTCTACTATATTTTGCTCATTTTTATTTTCTCAGGGAATTTTACATCAATCTACATGTCCTCA
Source organism: Sphenostylis stenocarpa (assembly GCA_963425845.1). Lineage (NCBI taxonomy): Eukaryota > Viridiplantae > Streptophyta > Magnoliopsida > Fabales > Fabaceae > Sphenostylis > Sphenostylis stenocarpa. The sequence continues at coordinate 20,220,498 of OY731403.1, forward strand.
TACCCTACAACAAAATGGTATAATAGAAAAGAATAAACATCTGATTGAAATTGCACACTCTCTAATCTTGAATGTTAATGTTCCTATTCATTAGCGGGGAGATATAATTTTCATGGCTTGTTTTCTAATTAATAGAATATGTTATTTTCCTCTTGAGAATAAAATTCATCACTTTGTTATGTTTTTGAGTGATCCTCTATACCAAGTTTCTACATGTGTATTTGGATGTATTTATTTTGTTCATTATGTCTCTCTAGGTCTTGATAAACTAAGTGCAAAAGCCATTAAATGTCTTTTATTGGGATATTCTTATCTCCAAAAAGGATACAAATATTTTTCTTCTTCAACTACAAAGCATTATATGTCTACTGATGTTACTTTCCTTGAGGACACAACTTTCTTTTCATCCTCCATGAAAAATCTTACACCTATTCCACAAGTTCTCCCCATACCCTCATGTGATTCACTTGTCTTATTGTTCCTTCTTCTTCTCCAACTCCAACTTTAGATAAAATCAATTCACCCATCTCTTCTCACATATCAATATAAGGCCCAATTTACTCCTTTATCTATTCTTGAAGATCCTTGTAATTCCGATTCTTCTCCATCATATTCTCATACCATGGATCCTTCATCCTCATCCTCCACTTTTGATTCTGGTTGACTTATTGCTCTTAGGAAAGGTGCCCATTCTACTTGTAATACTTTTTCTATTTATAATTTTCTAAGTTATCATCATTTGTCTCCTTCATATTTTTCGTTTGTTCTCTCTCTGTCCACTACTTCTATTCTTAATAATGTTCATGAGACAATTGATCACCTTGGATGACAGCAAACCATGATTGATGAGATGCTGACTCTTAAACACAATGGGCACTTGAGAACTTGTTCCTCTTCCTCCTGGAAAGAAGATTGTGGGTTGTAGTTGAGTCTATGTAGTTAAGGTTGGTTCTAAAGGTGAAGTTTGTTGTTGCAAAGCTCACTTATTAGCTAAGGGCTATACTCAGATTTATGGTCTTAACTACCATTGATACTTTTTCCCTTGTAGTCAAAATTACACTATTTGGCTTTTCTTTGTCATGATTGCTATTCATTATTAACCACTTCATCGACTTTGTATTAAGAATGTCTTTCTTCGTGGTGACCTTGAGGATGAAATTTATATGGAGCAACCTTGTAGGTTTGTTGCTCAAGAGGATCTGGTTTAGTATGTAAACTATGTTAGTCTCTTTATAGCTTGAAGCAATCACTCGAAACTTGTTTGGTAAATTCAATCACGTGCAAATTTTTGGCTTGAAATGGTGGGATAGATTCAGTGTTTTATTGTCATTCTTCTCTAGGAAAATATGTTTATCTTATGATTTATGTTTGATGAAATAGTTATTACAGGCAACAATCTTGCTAAGATTACTCAATTAATGAAACACCTATTTGATTACTTTTAGATTGAAGATCTTGGCTATATGAATTATTTTCGTGGTATTGAAGATGCCCAATCAAGAGAAAGTGGTATCATCTCACAAAGAAAATATGTCTTTGGCATTTAGAAGGAGACAAATTTGACAAATTGCAAGGTCATTGATAATTTGATAGATGATCCAAATCAGAAATTAATGGGAGATAAAGGTGATTTTTTTCTCATATTTAGAGAGAGATATAAGAAGTTGGCGGTAAAACTCATCTATTACAAGGAATCTCTCTTATGTAGTTAGAGCAGTTAATCAATTCATACAAAATCCTAGCATTGATTAAAACATATAGAGATCAATTGTCATTTTGTTAGAGAGAAGTTGTTGTCCAAGGACTTTATTATTGAGTTTGAGTTCTAATGATAAACTCAGCCATTTTAACTAAATCTCCAAGAGAATTTAGGATTCAGTTTATATGTTTTAAGCTTGGTGTATACAATTTATATGTTCCACTTGAGGATGGAGTTAAAATATGTTTATTTTAATTTTTTATATATGTACTCATATTTAAGGTTAGGGTTGAGACAAGAACCCAACCTCTCATATATAAATACAACATATTAGAGTTATAGAACACTGAATTTTACCTTAAAATATTTCTCTCAATTAATCTTAAATATTATTTCCCTCCATCATTTCATGTTTTTCAGCTAAGGATGTATTGGTTCAACCTCTAGCCGACAAACCCAATATCTAAACCGAGTTGATGATCAGTCTGATTTTTAGAACATTGGTTTAATGAATTTATGTGTGATTGAGAACAATAGGATGGCATGGCACTCTAGAATCCTTGTAGTTGATACTGTTTGGTGATCATAAAGCTTTGGAGTGAAAATTACATTTGGCTACTAGATTAGAAATTTGAATTGTAGAGAGCTTGGCAGTGGAGTAGTGGTGGGATAGGTTAGAAAGGGATAATACCCCTTTATAACATGTAGAGGAAGAAAAAAAATCTGAGAGTCATACGATGGAACCTTAATTGATAATCTAAGATACGGTCAAGATATTGGATATTTTCATATATTTTAGCTAAAGTGAAAGGATAAAATGTATTTTTTTTATTTACTTGGAAATTGAGACCTAGCTATTACTTATTTGTGTTTCTATATTCATAATGTGATGTGATAATTACCTATGATAAGGGCTAGAGTAAGGGAAGCAAATGAAGCTCTTCAATAAGTATTGTTGGTTGACCAAATTATGTTTTGGATTAATCAATTAATAGATTTTAGTTTGGTTTATTGCAAGTTGTAATAAGGGCCAAATTGGAAATTTAGTTATCAATCTTTGGGAGACCAAGAGGGTGTATAACTGATTGACTTTTGGATGCCACAATTTCAGTTACAATCAATCATTAAGTAGTTTTCAATTCCTAGGTTAATAAATCATTATTAGCATTTATTTTCCTTTAATGAATCTTTGTAACTCTGATGGCTAAACTTCTTTATAAGCTGAACCATTTTTATCAGAAATAACAAGTTGAGTTTTATTTTTAAAAATATTAGAGCTTATCTCTTTTATCTTAGTGAGAGTGATTCTCTTAAGTTCTTGAGTTATTCAAGAACTCTTGGATATATCAAAGGACTTTCACATCCTTTGTGAGTTGCCTTCTTTAGAAAGAGTGATTCTTACCGTCCACCTTATCAATAAATTCCTAAATTTTTTACAAAATTCTAACCTTAAAGATCCTAAATCACCCCTTGTGATTCATATCAGTTGGTATTCAGAGCCCCAGTTTAAAGGTTTGAACATCAAATTGATGGAAGAGAAAGATAAAAAGAAAATGAGAGAAAAGTTTCTTCAAGAAAAGAGAAAAAAAGAAGAAGAGTGAAACACTTGAAGTGAGGAAGAGCTATTTAGCCATAAAAAGTGAATATAATGTTTGTTCTACATTCAATTTATCAGACTTATCTCTTTTTTATGTAGATGACGAATCCAATTTCAGGACAAATCCTTTTCAAGAGGGAGAGACTGATGTGAACATGACCTATGATAAGGGCTAGAGCAAGGGAAGCAAATGAAGCTCTTCAACAAGTATTGTTGGTTGACCAAATTGTGTTTTGGATTAATCAATTAATGGAATTTAGTTTGGTTTTATTGCAAGTTGTAATAAGGGCCCAATTGGAAATTTAGTTATCAGTCTTTGGGAGACCAAGAAGGTGTATAGCTGATTGACTTTTGGATGCCACAATTGCAGTTACAATCAATTATTAAGTAGTTTTCAATTCCTAGGTTAATAAATCATTATTAACATTTATTTTCCTTTAATGAATCTTTGTAATTTTGATAGCAAAATTTCTTTATAAGCTGAACCATTTTTATCAGAAATAACAAGTTGAGTTTTATTTTTAGAAATATTAGAGTTTATCTCTTTTATCTTAGTGAGAGTGATTCTCTTAAGTTCTTGAGTGATTCAAGAACCATTGGCTGTATCAAAGGACTTTCACATCCTTTGTGTGTTGCCTTCCTTGAAAAGAGTGATTCTTTCCTTCCACCTTATCACTAAATTCCTAAATTTCCTACAAAGTTCTAACCTTAAAGATCCTAAATCACCCCTTGTAATTCATATCATAATGTCTATTAAAACAAAATGAAAACAAAGCACTTCCCCTGGCCCTTATTGAATTATCTTGCTAATATGTTAAGAATTAATATTTACTGAATCATGCATGCATCTTGTTAGATATGATTAGATATTAGTTGATATTATTTGATATTGTTGAGATATTGTTAGATATTGTTAATCACAATATCAAATAATATCTTTTATTTACCTTATTTATCCTATTTTGTATTCTGTTACTCTTTTGAGGAGTACCTTTCTTTATTATAAATACACTGCCCTATGTGTGGTAAATACACAAGGAAAATTAACCCTATACAGTTTTTCCTATATTCAACATGGTATCAAGAGCTTAAGGTTTCTTGGGATTTTTTTGGGCTCTGCCACTGAACCTGCAGCTGTCGCCGCCTCCATCGCCGCCACCGTCACCACCGCCGTCCGCTGCCGCCGTCGCTGGAGTAGCAGTTCGGACCGCCAAGCACAGGGTTTTGCTCGCCTCCTCCGTGCGACCTCCACCGTGGAAGTTTCGCGGTCATCGGAGCAACCATGCTCCCTCACGCGCCTTCTCCCGTTCCGCCGCGCGTGGCGGCGCGTCTCGCCGCCGTTCAGGCTGCCGCTCTTTGCGTCGGCATCGCCTCCTTCTCCTCTCTCTGGATCTGTCCTCGCTGCTCCAATCGGACCTCTTTGGTGTTTTAGGGTTTTTCTCTCTCTTCCTCCATGGCATCTTCCGCTGCCACTTCCAATTCTGAAGTTACCTCTGTCAGCTCCGGTGGGTCTGAGCAATCTGTTTTTACTAATTATGTCAATGTGAATTTACCCATTGATAAATTAGATGGTACGAATTATGCAACTTGGGCATCTGATATTAGACTTTGGCTTGAGAGTCAGGGGTATGTTGATCATCTTACTACCAAGGTAGATGATGTTCTTTCCAATGATCGTGTCCGTTGGAAGAAAGTTGATGCTCATATATGTATGGTTCTCAAGAATACCATCCAATCTTCTTTAAAACAAATTTTTAGATTGTATGACACATGTTATGACGTTTGGGAACAAGCCAAATTATTATACACCAATGACACTCAACGTTTTTATGGCGTTTGTTACAATCTTCTTGATGTTATTGCTCCTCGAGATAAGGATCCTGTGGCAGATTATGTGGGTAAGATCCATGCTCTTCTCCATGAATTTAATGAGTTATTACCCCCTGCCTCGACTCCTGCCCAAGAATTAGAGCAACGATCAAAGTTTTTCATGGTTTTGATGTTACACGGACTTGCTGATAAATATGCCCCTGTTCGTGACCAGATTTTGGGTTCTCCTGTTACACCCAGTTTTACCGCTACCAGTTCCTCCCTTTTGCGGGTGCCATGTAAACCTCTCAATATTCCCCCTGTAGTTTCTAATGATTCATCTGCCTTGGCCTCTCACCGTGATGATCGTAATCGCTCTCACAAGCCAGGCAAAGGGCGTGTCAAGTGTGACCATTGTGGCAAACTAGGCCACAAAATTGACAAATGTTATGCTTTACATGGTTATCCTCGCCGATCTGCTGCAGTTGCTCAGACTGATTCGTCCGCACAATCCTCTGTTGTGGATCCTCCTTCGTACCTTCAGACAAATCTGCTATCTTCAATGATTTTCTTCAATGGTATGAGGATCGAAAGCCCTCCAGTTTCACTACTTCTGTTGCCCACACAGGTACATCTTTTGCTGGTCTGACTCACTCTTCTTCTATTGGCTCTTGGGTACTTGACTCGGGCGCCACCGATTACATCACTGGTAACAAATCCTTATTTTCCTCTTTCACTTCTTCTCATAATTTACCCTCTGTTACAATGGCTAATGGGTCTACAACTTTAGCTCATGGTGTTGGAACGGTTACTCTTTTTTCCTCGTTGTCCATTGATAATGTCTTGTATGTACCCGGGTCCCCCTTTAACTTATTATCCATTAGCCGTCTAACTCGATCTCTTGATTGTGTTATCTCTTTTACCAAAACTTTTGTTTCCCTATAGGACCGGAGCTCGCAAAGAGTGATTGGCACCGGATGTGAGTCACATGGACTTTATTATCTTCAACCCTCTCCACATGTTGGCACAGTTATGGAGTCTCCTTCTCTCCTTCATGCTCGGCTTGGTCACCCCAGTCTGCGCAAATTACAACAACTTGTTCCCGGCTTATCCCGGTTGTCCAATTTGGTGTGTGAGTCCTGTCGGTTAGGCAAACATAGTCGTACTTCTTTTTCTCGTAGTGTTTCCCAGACGTGCTTCATCCCCCTTTGCCTTAGTTCACTCTGACATTTGGGGACCCAGTCGTGTTAAGTCTAATTTAGGTTTTCAATATTTTGTTACTTTTATTGATGATTTCTCTCGTTGTACTTGGTTATTTTTAATGAAAAATCGTTCAAAGTTGTTTTCTATATTCCAAAACTTTTATCATGAAATTAAAAATCAATTTGGTGTCTCTATTCAAACTTTTCGAAGTGATAATGGCCGTGAATATCTTTCAAACTCGTTTAAACAATTTATGGCTTCTCATGACATTCTTCATCAAACTTCCTGTGCTTATACCCCTCAACAAAATGGGGTAGTCGAGCGCAAGAATAGACACCTTATTGAAACAACCTGTACTCTTTTAATTCATGGTGAGGTTCCTCAACATTTTTGGGGTGATGCTGTTCTTACTGCCTGTTATCTTATTAATCGTATGCCCTCTTCGGTTTTAGATAACAAAATTCCCCATTCTATTTTATTTCCTCATGACACTCTCCATCCTTTACCTCTCGAAGGTTTTTGGGTCTACCTGTTTTGTCCACAATTTTGATCCTGGTCATGATAAGTTATCTCCTCGATCACACAAATGTGTTTTCTTAGGATTTACTCGATCCCAAAAAGGATACAAGTGTTTTTCTCCTTCTCTTAATCGCTATTTTGTGTCTGCCGATGTCACCTTCAATGAGTTTTCCTTTTACTTTAAGGACCCTTCCCTACCTGCTGAGTCTCCATCTCGCTACAGTTCCCATTCCTGTTCTCATTGATCCCTATGTTGAGGACCATCCACCATTAGCCCCTCCTCCTCCACCACTCCTTCGGGTTTATAGTCGCGAGACCTCGCCCACAACAGACGCCACATGACTCACTCCCGGTGCCAAATACTCTGCCTCCTCCGGTTCCGTCCACGAGTCCGACCTTCCTATTGCCCTTCGTAAAGGTACGCGTTCTACACGTAATCCTTCTCCACATTATACTTGCTTTAAGTTATCATCGAATTTCTTCACCATTTTATACCTGTCTCTCGTCTATTTCTTCCGTGTCTATTCCTAAATCTGTCTCTGAAGCCTTAGCCCACCCTGGTTGGCGTCGAGGCCATGCTAGATGAACTCGGTGCTCTTCGAGACTAGTGGAACCTGGACGCTTGTCCCATTACCATCTGGAAAATCTGTTGTTGGTTGCAGGTGGGTCTTCGCTATCAAGGTTGGTCCCGATGGTACTATTGATCGCCTCAAAGCTCGTCTTGTAGCCAAAGGCTATACCCAAATTTTTGGGTTGGATTATGGTGATACTTTCTCTCCAAGTGGCAAAGATGGCTTCGTTCGTTTATTCATTGCCATGGCTGCTATTCAACAATGGCCTCTTTATCAAGCTGGATGTCAAAAATGTTTTCTTGAATGGCGATTTGCAAGAAGAGATTTATATGGAGCAACCTCCGGATTCGTTGCTCGGGGGAGTCTTCTGGATTGGTATGTCGTCTTCACAAATCTTTATATGGTCTAAAACAGTCTCCTAGGGCCTGGTTTGGCAAATTTAGCGACGTTGTTCAACAATTTGGCATGACTAGAAGTGAGGCGGACCACTCGGTCTTTTACCAGTCACTCGAATGCTTGGATGTATCTATTTGATAGTGTATGTCGATGACATTGTTCTTACAGGTAGTGACCATCATGGCATCTCTCGAGATGAAACAACACCTTTGCCACCATTTTCAAACCAAAGATCTTGGCAAACTCGGATATTTCTTGGGTATTGAGGTAGCACAATCTACCGATGGCATTGTTATATCTTAAAGAAAGTATGCATTGGATATTTTGGAGGAAGCTGGGTTGATGAATTCAAAGCCTGTTGACACACCCATGGATCCTAATACCAAACTCTTGCCAAATCGGGGGAGCCAATGTCGGATCCTCGAACAGTATAGAAGATTAGTTGGAAAATTAAATTATCTTACGGTTACTCGCCCGACATTTCCTTTGCGATCGGTGTGGTGAGTCAATTCCTCAATTCTCCTTGTCAAGATCATTGGAATGCGGTCATCCGTATATTGAAGTACATCAAAAAGTCTCCTGGAAAAGGTTTGGTGTATGACTCCCATAATCATACAAGAGTTGTCCGCTATTCGGATGTCGATTGGGCAGGATCTCCCTCCGAAAGAAGATCTACATCCGGGTATTGTGTTTCCATTGGTGGTAACTTGATCTCATGGAAAAGTAAGAAACAAAGTGTTGTGGCAAGATCCAGGTGCAGAAGCGAGTATAGAGCTATGGCCTCGGCTACATGTGAACTTATTTGGCTCAAGCAATTGCTTAAAGAGCTACAATTTAGAGATGTCACTAAAATGACACTAGTGTGTGACAATCGAGCTGCTCTCCATATAAGCTCTAATCCTGTCTTTCATGAGAGGACTAAACACATTGAGGTTGATCGCCATTTTATTCGGGAAAAGATTATGTCCGGAGACATCAAGACCGAGTTCGTTAACTCATGTGATCAATTAGCGAGATATTTTCACTAAGTCTTTACGGGGACCTAGGATGGATTATCTTTGTACCAAGCTAGGCACATACGATTTGTATGCTCCAGCTTGAGGGGGAGTGTTAGATATGATTAGATATTAGTTGATATTATTTGATATTGTTGAGATATTGTTAGATATTGTTAATCACAATATCAAATAATATCTTTTATTTACCTTATTTACCCTATTTTGTATTCTGTTACTCTTTTGAGGAGTACCTTTCTTTATTATAAATACACTGCCCTATGTGTGGTAAATACACAAGGGAAATTAACCCTATACAGTTTTTCCTATATTCAACACATCTGAACCAGATTTGATTGATGTTTTTCGTTTTTCTGTGAATGAGTAAAGGTTAATTGCTTCTGCACTATTTGGCAAGCAATCTGATGCAGCATGGTATTAGAAAACAAGCTCTTTGTCTATTTCTCCCTCCCTCCCTCGTAATATGATAATATTCTTGGTGCTATAAAGTGATTGATGGACACAAACATATGGGTTGGTTCTATTAATCTTTGAGCTCATGTGTACTCAACGCATGTATCACTATAAACTTTAATAATCAACACATATAGTAGTTCTATGGTGAAAAATTTGAGTGCGTAGTATTTTGCATGTTACATGATACAATAATACAAACGAAACAAGTGGACCTACGGTGGTTTGTTTGGTACTGTTTCTTTTTTGCAAATATTGGACTCAGTTATTTGTTCAAAGAAGGATGAGATAGGGTTGTTTTCTGGCATTACTATCATTTTCTTCTGGCAAGGTGTAACCGTGCAATGACATTTTATTGATGTTTGCTGCGTAGGGTATTAGAGGTTGGTGTTAGGAAGTTAGACTTCAAGGCTAATATAAAGCTTTGTTGAATCTTCGTAACTAGGGTCAATGATGCATTGGTCCTTGATAGAGCCAAAAGTGGTATTGACTGAACCAGAGCTGTTTCTACCTTGTAGTATAAGATTAAGTTATATTTGTTGTATTTAAGAGCTTGGAGTGATTGATTGTCTTGATGTATTTTGTTTGTCCTATCATTTTGTTTCTCTTTGATCAAGTCTTCATAGTTCATAACCCTGTTGTGATTATTCTATTAGTAAATTTCTTGTTGAATGTCTTCTGTTGGATTTGTCCTGAAGCCTTGATGGTGCATTTTTAGTCTTTCCCACTTCTACGGATTCAGTGTGTCATGCCACCATTAGATTAATGGTGTGATTTGTATTAAGCAAGTTGTCACTGCAAAAAGTTCTTATTAGTTAATTCTTATTTCTCCGGGATGTTAGATGTTGATAATCACCTAATCTTCATTATTGCCATCTGCTTACGAAATAAATATTTCCATTCAAAGTATTAAAATTATATAATTGAAATGTATGGTAGTTTCACCAGTTAGTTTTGTTCTTAATCACAGGATAAGTCATCGGCAATACCACATGATGAAGATTACTCATGGGATGAACGGAACTCAACATTAAGGGGTTCTCCTTTCTCGAAAAGAGAGTTTAGAGGACATCATGGTAGTCCTGAACTGCATTATTCTGACAAATCCAAGCTGAGTGACAAAAATCCAGAACCCAGTGAGGTTCTGTGGATTGGGTTCCCGGCTCAGTTGAAGGTGGACGAATCAATTTTAAGAAAGGCTTTTTCTCCATTTGGTGAAGTAATGAAGATTACTACATTTCCAGGTCGTAGTTATGCCTTTGTTCGATTTAGGAGCCTGACATCTGCATGCAGGGCAAGAGATAATCTGAAGGGGAAGTTATTTGGGAATCCCCGTGTACATATTTGTTTTGCCAAAAGTGAAACAGGTTCATCAAACAGTGATAGGAGAGCACTTAATGCCCCTCGCTCCCCAATTTACAAGTCAAGTGGTCGCGATGGATCTTCTGATAACCTTAGACAGAATCGGAGCTTCAATGCAGATCGCAGCATTGGTTCTCCAAATCAATTCCGGAGTTGGGATTCTGATCCTTATGATCACAAAAGGGGTTCTTCATGGGCTAGTGGAACAAACACGTATGACCAAAGGAAAGTTGGAGAGAAGGGGAGAACACTAGGAGCATCACAAGAAATCTATGAACTTATGAATAGTCCTACAAGAGAAAGACATGCTCATGTGGGTGATATTCCTGAGAGATTTCCTCAAAAAGGTGCATTCTATGAAGATTTGCAGGCCTTTCCAGATGTTCCCTATCTACGTGAGGCTAAAAGGCTGAAGACTGGTTCTCCTCCTCTTGAAAGAGAGCTTCCAGAGTATCCCTTCTCTGAATTAGAAAGACAGAAACATGTTCTGCCAAGACTATTATCTGATTTACCCCCTCATGAGCCTTTTGATAAAGGATTTGATGCTGGAAATTTTACTTATGGCCAGACTCTTGATCACCCCCAAAATTCACCTCTGCCTCGTTTAAATAGACATGAAGGCTGGAAATCTTATGATAATTTACAAATGGGTTCTGGTGCTCAGCAGTCAACTTTTGTTGAAAAGAAAAGATTCACGCCTGAACCCGATAGTTCATCTTTAACTGAGTGGAAATGGGAAGGAACTATTGCCAAAGGTGGAACCCCTGTCTGTCGTGCACGCTGCTTTCCTGTGGGGAAAGTCCTAGATATCATGTTGTAAGTATTAAATATTCCGTTCAAAAGGTGTACTTTTTTTTTCCATATTTTGGTCGTCTTAACTTTGAAATATATATTTTTTCCTATTTCTTAGGTTGTCAAATTTTACCGAGACTCATTAGATAGAATTGCTTTTGAAAGGGGTAAAATATCATTGAGATGTGAGAGGGGGAACAAAGGGTAAAATAATGGCCACTAGTACATGGCAAGTTCTTGCAATCTATTGGTTCTCACTGACCGTAATTGGGTCAATCTCCCCTCTTAAAAATTTTTATTACAGGAAAAAGAGGATACACTCATATAGCTTAAGTTTGTGGACATTTTTATTATCTGAAGCGTGTAGTTGGACTTTTGCTGAAAGCAATTGACTCATTGGTTTTTACCTGTTGGGAAACTTGTAAATGCCTTTTAGATAGAATTTTAACAATATATCCATGTAAGGATTTCAGATAAATGTTCATATTATTCTTTTAAATAGAATTAGTTGACAGTTGTTTTGTTCACAACTTCACATACATTACAGTCATCGCCGGAGTTTTTAATGATTTAATTTAATTTAAAGCAATTGAGAGGAAGTTAAGAATTTAAAAAATGTGCTATTAGAGGTAGATATTAATCTAGTCATCCAAGTATATAATAGATAGCTGAGTTGGTTTGTTTAACAAGCAAGATATAGTATACTTAAAAAGATTTTATCGTGGTTGAGGGAGCTCATGTGTGACTTTTGATTAACATATATCTTTATGCATTATGCATGCATGTATACAGCATCTTATTGATATTCGAGTTAAACCACTATTCTTCAATAAAAGTGCTGTAAGGAAAAGAATACTGGAAACATAACCGAATCCAAGTGTCAATGTACACAATGGAGAGTGTTATTATGAAATATGGGTAATAAATGAGAGTAGTGGTGGATCTTGAATATTGATTTTAGGGGGGTTAAATAATATATTATTAATAAATAATATATTATTAATAAATATAAAAGGAAGAAAGAAGATGAAAGGGTGAAAGGATAAAATTATAGATATATACTTAAATATATTAAATCATCTTTAAGTTTGAGTGAAATAAAATCATAAATTATATGAGAGTTACAAAATCGAGAAGAGAATGAGAGGATACAATTGTAAATATACAAGTAAATATATTAAATGTTCATTAAGTTTGAGGGAGTCAAAATCATAAATTACATAGGAGTTACAAAATTTTGGGAGGGCCATGACCCCCCTTAGCTCCTAAGAAGATCCGTCACTGAATGAGAGATTAATTATAATATCGTAATTACCAAAGTGTTTTAGATCCTAAAATAGGCCCATTGCAATAGGCCTAAGATACAGTATTCAAATATCTAACAACATCCAACAAAAAGAATTCATTATAGAAAAGAATGCCCTAACAGCAACCAGAGAAAAAGATAATGGAACATTAATTAGCTCAAAAGAAGCTCACTGACATCTGCTTTGTCTGTAGACAATAGAAATCTTCTCTGAATTAACTCGTGACAGCAACATAGAGGCCAAAAGATCAAAACTCTGCCTTGAAATGGGGTCAGGGAGAATTATGATTAAGAACTGTGGCATAACCATACAACTGTAACACACAGCCAAAGCAGTTTACTATCATTACTGTCCTCTCAATTGTTTATGTTGGGTGTTAATGTCAATACATTAATTTCAGACCTGAATTCTTGGATTGCACTGCAAGAACTGGTCTAGATATGCTTTCAAAGCATTACTACCAAGCAGTTGGTGTTTGGGTTGTTTTCTTTGTGCCTGGAAGTGATGCTGACATGGAATTCTACAATGAATTTATGCATTATCTGGAGGAAAAGCAGCGCGCTGCAGTTGCCAAGTTGGATGAAAAGACCACTTTATTTCTTGTTCCTCCATCTGAGTTCTCGGAGAAAGTACTGAAGGTACCTGGTAAGTTGAGTATATCTGGTGTTATTCTGAGGTTGGAGAATCCTGTTTTAAATCATGGTCCCGGACACATTCAAAGAGAAATGACAAATGAAAACCTGTTGTCCTATAATGAGAATATACTTCATTCGAAATCATTATTTCCTTCAGCACGCGTACCGACATCCCCATCTATTTCAGAATTGGGTAATTCTGGAATCAGCAATCTTTCATTCCTGGGAAATAAATTTGCAGCAGCTCCATCAGTTTCTGATTCAGCTCATGCTGCGGCTAGCATGTCTGAGTCTCATGATGAAAGAAATCGCAACTATCCTATCCAGCAGCGGACTTCTGGACCAAACTTGTCTTCTCAAAATCTGCAGAACTTCTCTAATAGAACTCTACCATTGCAACAATCAGGTGGTACTGTAGAGCCTGTTGCCGATGAACGCCAACTCATCACTCCTAGGACTGTGACAGATGTAAACTCAATTTCTGGTATTCCGTATTATGGTGATAACAAGTTGTCTTACCCAGATATAAGACATTTAGATCCTTTATCAGTGCCTGTGGGAGCCCTTCCACCAGAACAGCTTGCACAACTAGCTGCATCTCTTCTTGAGCAGCAGAGGCAATCAGGAAGCTCTTCGAGTATGTCTGCATTCGGTGATCGTGATCCGCGGCAGATTAACAGATTTAGCACATCTGACACCTCATCCAGATTTAGCACATCCGACACCTCATCCAGACAATCCCAGAAATATGTTACAGAAAACAATATTGTGACTTCTGATCAGTCAACGTCTCAGTTAGGTCAAATTCTACAGATGCAAAAGCAACAACAGATCTCAAATGCGCCTCAGATGTCACAGATCGTTCAAAGGGAACCACAAAGAGAGGCTAATGGAAATCAGGTGGTGACAGATAGAAGCTTGCAGGAAGATTCTGATTCAGATCCACAGAAACGTCTACAAGCAACACTTCAGCTGGCTGCTGTTCTTCTTCAGCAAATCCAGCAAGGGAAAGGAAGTTGAGCAGTGCAAGGATAATGTTTAAGCACATAATGTTAAAACGAGGATTAATGTTTGAATGACTTAAAAAAAAAGGAAAAAATTATTAATGGCTGTAAGTGGGATGGACAGATTTTCATTTTGATGAATTGCAGTGGTTTGCAGTGGATTGGTAATTAGAAGTACTGCATTCTTAGTATTTTAAGCCAGCTCTTAACTTTCACTAGTTGTGTCTTTTTCTTCCATAAAGGTATTATATTGCTATTTATTAAAGCAAGTCTTCATTTACGGATATTTTTTTATTTTTCATTTTATTTTTTTAAATTAGATTGGACATGGAACCGAATAAGTTTTAATGGTCGAATTGAAGCTGAATCAGTATTAATAAAATTATTTAAAAATTAAAATTACACAATAAGTTTTGAAAATATATTATATATAACTTTATGACACAAAAAATACATGTCCTTAACATTTAAAATACATATAAAATTTTAAATAAAATATGTATATTATATTTAAATTATTCATTAATGATAACAAATTTATACGTAGTAAAAATAAAAATGACTAATAGTTTAAGTTGGTTTTATTTTCTTTAAAGGTTAAAATTATCATTTATAAATGTTTTTATTAAATTAGTTTGACCAGGTTTATGAGTCCTATGCTAGTGTTCTTTGTTTTTTACATTATCTATAATATTTAAAAGTGATTAAAAAAAAACGTTTTAGTGTCATAATTTAAATTATTTATTTGATATATTTTTTTCTTTTACTATTTCAATTACATAGTTTAAATTATCATTTATTTCTTATTTCTTCAATTTTTTTTAAATTCCTTTTCATATAATCTCTAATCATAATAAATAAAGAAAGAAAGAAAATATATATATATATATATATATATATATATATATTAAATTGTAAGTCATTAAAACGAAAAATTATAATACGTAATTTTTCTCGAATATAAATGAAATAAATAAATTAATTAAAATTATTTCAGTCTTTCACACTTTTAATAGCAGATTCTTCTCAAATTCTCTCCTATCTAATATTTTTTTTATATGTGATAATATTTATATTTAAAAGTTAATATATATACATTAAATTTTAATTCGTTACTAAAAGCATAATAAAAACGCCGTAATACATGCTACTCATCCCTTGCAAAAGAATATACATCTAATTATGTTCCAATAATTTGTATCATTTAATTTGCAGTTTAAAAAGTAACCTCCAAAGTTAATATTAATACTAATTTAACTTGTAACTCATTAATGATTTGTTATTACCTTGAACGATCTATTTGGTTCTTAAAACACTGTTCCCAGGTAGAAGTGGATTAGGTGCTATCGAGGAAACTCCGCAGTTGCTTCAATTAAGAAGGTATTGGGCAACATTGTATTGCCCAGATTTTTTCTGGATTTGGTCCCACGCCATTGCATTTTTTAACGGTTTTCTATTTGTCTCGTTCTTTAATCCTCATATGATTATAATTTGCTCATAAAATCAATCTTAAAAAATATGGTAACACCTTTATAAGCAAGTCATAAAATATGGGGAAGAGATGTTTTATACTTTATGTTGTTGATAACCCTACAGTTTTGCACTCACCCTTTTTCTATCAACCTCTTTATTTGCCTTTGAATCTCTTTAGATTCTTCTAAGTTGGTTCTATAGATTGGTTTATTAGGCAAGGATATTCAAAAATAAAATCTATTTGATGTTCTATTTCCTTTAAGGGAGATAATCCTTTTAGAGGTTCTTAAAAAATATCCTTGAAATCATCCAAGATTAATTCCAAACCATGCAAACAACTAAAGGAGCTTTAATGAAATGCAAGAGATGACCTTAAGCTAGGGTTGTTGGAATCGTGCAGCAGAATGTTTGCGTTTAGGATAAAATCAAGAGGGGGTGAATTTGTTTCTTTATAAAAGTTATCACTTTAAAAGCTTTTCGCAAGATTTAACCGATTAAACAACAACTGAAAAGTAAATAGATAAGGAAAAGAAGATTACACGGGTAATTTTATACTGGTTCAGATCAAAAGATCCTACGTCTAGTGGTTAATCACTCTAAAAGATGATTAACCCAATCACTAAAACAATATTTTAAACAGATTACAAATTACAAGTAATAAGGATTAAAAAACATCTCTCTTGAGTCACACAAGAGAGGAACACCTCCTTTGAAGCTACAAAGGATGAAGACAACTTTTTCTAGAGACGACACAACACACAATCCACCAAGAAACCCACTTAGTGATTCTTATCGCTTCTAGCCCACACTAGGTTACAAAAGCCCATTTTTCTTCCCTACTCAAAAATCTCTCAGCAATCACAACTATAAACTTTAATATGAAAAAGATTGTTCTTTATAAAGAGTCAGAGAGTTCCTTAAATAGAGATTTTAGGGTTTTGAAATTAGGGGTTTTCAAAAATAAGTATGAAATTTGAAATTCAAAATCATAACTGACACAAATAATCGATTATCATAAGTGATAATCGATTATCACAGAGCTACTTTTGCAGAAGACAAAATTTGACCAGGATAATCGATTATCCATAGAGATAATCAATTATTCCTGTGACTTTCAAAAACCCAGGTTTAACTAGGATAATCGATTATCACCAATAATAATCAATTATTCCAGTGGTTTTCAAAAATCTGTTTTTAAGTAGGATAATCGATTATCCCAGGTGATAATCGATTATCATAGAACGTTTTTGTTAAAAATGAACTTTCAATGGTCAGACTATGTGCTGGTTATCTTGGACTCTATTTTTACAGACTCAAAATGATAAAACAAAGTTATAACAAACAAATACAATTGTACATAAGTCTTCTAATCTTGAAGTCATTTGTCTTTGAATCATCATCAAAACCTTCAGGCATCATACTATTGTATTTTCAACAATCTCCCCCTTTTTGATGATGATCAAAATCTGCTTTAAAGCCCTTTGTAATAACCTATTTTTTTCTGTCACACCTATCATAGAAAAATATTAAACATACCAGGTTTTAAGTATTTTCTCCCCTTATTTTATCATAATAAAAAAAGAATATAAGCTCCCCCTCAATATATGCAAAAAAAATAATCAACTCCCCCTCAATATATGCAAAGATAGATATTTATTTAAGTTTATCAAAATCAATACACAATATGGAAAAGAGAAAAGAAAAATTGCTAAACCTATGAATACAAAAATTCTAAAATTATTCACTTTCGGAATCACTGTTAAATTTCATGTCAAATCTGTCTTCTAGATTTGACACACGTTCATCCACATTCGAAATGCGATTGATAATTTCTTGATGTCGTTCTGCAGAGATGTAAAAGAAGTCTTGCATTCTTTGGTTCATGCTGAAAATCATATCTTCAATGGAAGAGTGGGCTTCAGTATGGGCGCCAGATGAAGTTCCTCCAACATGAGTATCAACAAAAACCATTTCTTCATCTTCAGAATCTTCAGCAACCTCAGCAGCATGGGGTGCATCATCCTTATGGAAGTAGGTTCCATTAACATTGACCATTTGAAGCTGAGATAATGTTCCATCAAGCATCCGATTAGAATTCAACATCTAAAACCTTTGTTCTCCTTCAAGATTAACTCCCTTGTATTCTAGAATTCGGGAGATGAGAAGATCATAAGGAATCCTAAAAGTAGGATGTCGCTTGGCTTTGAGCATCATTAAAGTAACAAGGCTAGGCCAATCAATTGGCTCATTATTCATAATCGCATGGATTATACGAAGATCAATAGTAGAACATTGAGCATGATTGGTGGCCCAGGGACAGAGGATGCATACTATAAGATGAAGGAGCATTTGTTCTTCTTTCTTTAGTGGTACATCAAGAAGCTGTCTGCCAATCTTCATGGCAAGATTGCGGAGGAAGGAGTGGTATGCCAGAATTCTGTTAAAGTCGTCTAGATCCATCAGGACCTTGACGACATCATCTCGAATGGGAAATTTAGCTACATTTTCCCATATATCATCATCAAGGATGATGGTGACACCTTTTACTCGAGAGGTAGCAACATGATCTCTGTATTTAAAACGAGAATAAAATACATGTACCAAGTCAGGATAGTACGTCCCTTCCATTTTAATGAAGGGTAAGACACCTTAGTTTTCAAGTAAATTTGGGAAATGGAATCCGCGATTGATGAATTGATCCCCTTTCAAGAATTTTGGAGTGATGATACTCCTTTCCTTCCAAAAAGTAAGAAACTCTTGTCTCTTCTCCTCATTAGATATCTATCCTTCAACAGAATTTGAGTGAGCTTGAGAGGCAGGAGCAGATCTTCTCTTGGTGGGGATCTTTCTTCTAGATGAGGAAGCCATTTTTCATAGAGGATAGATATTTGAAAGGAAATAAGGAATAGTATGAGAAAGAGAGAAAAGCTTTGAATAAATGGAGAATACTTGAAGGAGAGGCTTGTAATGAGTTTGGATGAGTTTCTAAGTCCTCCTATATATAGAGAACATCTCCAAAGACTATAAACACAAGATTTAAAGCCAAAAGAGTTGTTACCAATGGCTAGTTAATCCCCAACGACACAGAATAATTGATTATCACTTGAGATAATCGATTATTTCTTATCAGCTGCCAAGAAAATTTCCAAAGATGCATGGATAATCGATTGTGTAAGCATGAATAATCGATTATCACTTGAAATAATCGATTATTCCAGAGAGTTTGGCAAAATTTTCATAGAAGTTAAGATAATCGATTATTCCTAAGAGGTTGACAATTTTAATATGTATGAGACACAAAATAATTGATTATTTCCTAAGATAATCGATTATTCTAGTACGAAATGCAAAGATTTTACAGTTTTACAGAGTTAAAGCTATTTCTAATATTCTTAAGTCTCTTCTAAGTTCATAGAATCTATCCTTGGGGAGAGGTTTGGTAAATATGTCTACTAATTGATGTTTTTTATCTGTATATTCAATTTTACAATTTCCCTTAGAAATATGACCTCTTAAAAAGTGATACCTAATTTCAATATGCTTAGTTTTAGAGTGCATAACAGGATTCTTAGTAAGGTTAATTGCATTTGTATTGTCACATTTCAAAGGAATGTCCTTAAGAAAAATACTATAATCTTCTAGTTGTTGCTTCATCCAAAGAATTTGAGCACAACAATTTCCATCCGCTATATATTTGGCCTTAGTTGTGGATAAGGCAACACAAGCTTGTTTCTTAGAATGCAAAGATACTAAGGAAGATCCTAATAAATGACATGTTCCACTAGTACTTTTTCTATCTATTTTACAGCCACCATAGTCTGCATCAAAAAATCCTACTAAACTAGGTGAAGCTCCAGAAGGATACCATAAACCAAATCCTGTGGTTCCTTTCAGATATTTTAAAATTCTTTTTACTACAGTTAAATGAGATTCTTTTGAACATGCTTGAAATCTAGCACACACACAAACAGATTGCATAATATCAGGTCTATGATGAGTCATTATATTCTCATATTTTGTTCCCTTTCTGAACTTATTTTAATTAGTGTTTTGGGCTTAACTTTCTGTTATTAGTGAATTTTTATTAATTGGGCTTCATGTTAGAATCGCGCAGCGGAATGTTCGCGTGGTCGGACAAAAACCAAGAGGGGGGGTGAATTGGTTTCTTAATGAAAATTAGGTTTACAAAATTTTCCCCAAATTTTACCGATTAAAAACTGCGTAAATGTAAATAGAGAAGAGTAGAGAAGATTACACAGTAGGTTTATACTGGTTCGGATCAAAAGACCCTACGTCCAGTTGCTAATCACTCAAAAGAGGATTAACGCTGTCATTAAGAACAAATTGTTACAAACAGATTATAAATGAAAAGATAAAGATACGAAAACACCTCTCTTGAAATCCACAAGAGATGATGAACAGCTTTCCCCAGAGACGGCACAACACACAATCCACTAAGAACTCCACTTAGTGATTCTTATCGCTTCTAGCCTCACACCAGGTTTCCAAAAGCCCCCTTTCCTTGCAACAAACAGTTCTCTGGCACTCACAGCACTTAACTTTTGTATGGAAAGAGTTGTTCTACTTTTCTGAGTGCCAAAGCAGAGTTTAAGTAGGGAAATTAGGGTTTAGGAATTGGGGATTTCGAAACTAGGGTTCTTGGTAATTGGGTTTTCGAAAATAGGGTTAATTTGAAATTTAAATTGAAAATCAGACTGAAATAATCGATTATTTGGAGTGATAATCGATTAAAATAGAGCCAAATACGTCAGAACCCAAACCTCTCTGGAATAATCGATTATTTGGTGAAATAATCGATTATCTGTATGGAACTGTACAAAACAATCGATTATTTTGCTGTTTTAATCGATTAAAACAGTGAGTTTGTATAGAAAGTGTTTTCTCACTGTTTTAATCGATTATTTACCTATATAATCGATTAAAGCCGAGCCTGAATGATAAATTTGAGCTTTTTGAAGCTTCTAAGTTACAGACTATGTACCGGCTATCTTAGACTCTAAAAATACAGACTCAATCTTAAATAAAACAGAGTTATTACAATACAATTATCACCAATCTTCAATCTTCAATATTTTAAGTCTTTAGTTCTTGGATCATCATCAAAATCCATTCTTCATATTCATCAAGTGCAACATCAAGTCCTTGAATTGTTAACAATCTCCCCCTTTTTGATGATGATCAAAATTTTGTTTTAAAGCCCTTTGAAATAACCTGTTTTATCTGTCATACTAACAAACACATTAAACATACTAGATAAAATTTAAAATTGAATCATAGGCTTTAAATTTTTCTCCCCCTATTTTGATTATAATCAAAAAGAACTTTGCAACAGCAATCATAAGAGCTCCCCCTCAAAATATGCATAAGTTAGAGAAAGCTCCCCCTCAATCATAGCATGAAAGAAACATCAAATTTTATTTCATAATCATTCATCCATTACAACATCAAGGATATAAATAAAATCTAAAATTCTTCACTATTCTCATCATTGACAGCTTTAATCGATTATTTCAAGCAAGTAATCGATTATCAGAGGCATTTAATCGATTATTTCACGAAATAATCGATTATTCCAGAGGAGAATACTCTGTTTTGGATGTTTTGATGAGAAAATAATCGATTATTACTTGCGTGTCGATTATTCCGAGCTATATCAAGTTTTTAAGGTTTTTACACATTATAACCTATGAATATCCTACAACACTAATTTTAACATAACAATCATCCAAAAATAGTCAAATTAACCAGAATTTAAGCTATTTCTAATATCCCTAAGTCTCTTCTAAGATCATAGAATCTATCCTTTGGTAGAGGCTTAGTAAATATATCTCGCTAATTGATGTTTAGTGTCATACATACTACTATTCTGCAGGTTTCTTTTCTTCGATATGATCTCTTAAAAAGTGATGTCTAATCTCAATATGTTTAGTCCTAGAGTGCATTCTTGGATTCTTAGTTAGATTATAATTGCACTCGTCTTATCACACATTAAGGGTATGTCATTTAAATATATACTTATAATCCTCTAGCTGTTGTTTCATCCGCGAGAATTTGAGCACAACAACTACATTTACCAATATATTCAAGCTTGAGTGGTAGATAAAGCTACACATGCTTGTTTCTTAGAATGCCATGATATTAAGGATGAACCTAACAAATGACATGTCCCACTAGTGCTTTTCTATCAATTTTACATCCACCATAATCGGCATCGAGGAATATCCTAATAAACTAATACTAGCATCGAGATGGATACCACAAGCCAAATCCGGTAGTTCCTTTTAAGTATTTTAAAATATGTTTTACTGCAATTAGGTGAGATTCTTTAGGACAAGCTGAGTACTCTAGCACACGCACGGACGAATGCATAATATCGGAGTCACACTTGCGGTTAAGTATAACGGTGATCCTATCATACCTCTATACATAGTTTGATTAACTTCCAGACTGATTCATCCTTGTCTAAATAGCATGAAGTTCCCATGGGTGTGTTAGCTTCCTTTTGGGGTGTCCATACCAAACTTTTTGAGAATCTCTTTGCAGTATTTAGTTTGAGAGATGAAAGTTCCATCTTTAAGTTGCTTGATTTGAAGTCCAAGGAAGAATGTTAATTCTCCCATCATAGACATTTCAAACTCTCCCTGCATAATCTTAGCAAATTCTACACACAAAGAATTATCAGTTGATCCAAAAATAATATCATCGACATATACGCTGGACCAATAAGATATGTTCTTTAAGCTTTCTTAATAAACGAGTGTAGAATCAATTCTTCCTCTTGAAAAATCATTTGCGGTTAGAAAACTACTTAGCCTTTCATGCAGATCTAGGAGCTTGTTTTAATCCATATAATGCTTTCTTCAATTTGAAAATATGATTAGGATTATTAAAATCTTCAAATCCAGGGGTTTGCTCTACATACAACTTCTTCTTTAATAAAACCATTTAAAAATGCACTCTTAACATCCATTTGATATAATTTAAATTTCATCATAGATGCATAAGCAAGAAGTAGCATAGCGTACAGCCGCAATAGTAGTCTAGCTAGCTCACAGGAGCATAAGTTTCATCATAATCTATACCTTCCTCGACGCCAATAGCACTTTTTCGCAACAAGTCGGCTTTATTCTTTGTTATATTACCATCTTCATCAAGCTTATTTTTGAATACTCATTTAGTTCCAATAACTTGATGTGACTCTTCTCTTGGAATTAATTCCCGAGACTTGATTCCTTTCAAATTGGTTAAGTTCTTCTTGCATGGCTATGCACCATTGATCATCTTTAAGTGCTTCCTC
Organism: Sphenostylis stenocarpa; assembly: GCA_963425845.1. Classification (NCBI taxonomy): domain Eukaryota; kingdom Viridiplantae; phylum Streptophyta; class Magnoliopsida; order Fabales; family Fabaceae; genus Sphenostylis; species Sphenostylis stenocarpa. The sequence goes on from OY731403.1 coordinate 20,243,653, forward strand.
GATGTTTTTAGGTTCGATACTGTGACACAAAAGCGAGACATACGAGAAGTTATTCATATTTCTAGTTCTTACTCCTTTTGAGATGTCACCTATGATATTGTCCATTGAGAGTCCTCTAGGTGATTGCCATTCCTTTGCTAATTGAGGAGTTTGAGAAGGCACATTATCTTCTAAATACAGTTCATCAGAGCCTCCCTTATATATTCATCATCACCTGCCAAGTCTTTTATTTGACTCGAGAGGATTTCCCCAAGGTCTACAATCTCATCAAAGGTAACGAATAGTGAATAGATTCTTCTATATTTAAAGTTCTCCTATTAAACACTCTATATGCCTTGCTAGTTAGAGAATAACCTAGAAAAATGCCCTCATCAGCTTTTTGAATCAAATTTTCCTAGATTGTCCTTTCCATTATTTAGCACAAAACATTTACATCCAAAAATCTTTAAATGAGCAACATTAGGTTTTCTACCATTAAACAATTCATATGGAGTAGATTTAATAATTGACCTAATGAGCATTCTATTTAAAACATAACATGCCGTACTAATAGCATCAGCCCAAAAATATTTAGGAACATTAGATTCATTTAACATAGTCCTAGCAAGTTCTTCTAATGACTATTTTTCCTTTCAACTACACCATTTTGTTGAGGGAGTCCTAGGAGCGAGAAAAGTTATGTAATATACCATTTTCCTCACAATAATTCTCAAAATTTTCATTTTGAAACTCACCACCATGGTCACTTCTTAAAACTTTAATTCTTAGGTCTTTCTCATTTTGTATTTGTTTAGCAAACTTTCTAAAGACCTTAAAAGCTTGCTTCTTTCGTGGTTAAGAAAAATGTCCAAGTGTACCTGAGAGTAATCATCCACAATTACAAGTCCATAATAATTTCCACCAAAGCTTTTTATCCTAGAAGGTCCAAATAAATCTAAATGTAATAATTCTAGGGGTTTTGAAGTGGAAATCACATTCTTTGATTTAAGCGGCGATTTTACTTGTTTACCTTTTTGGCATGCATCACACAATCTATCTTTTTCAAATTTTAACTTAGGCAATCCAATAACTAAGTCTTTTGATATCAATTTATTCAAGTGATGCATATTTATATGTAGCGCTCTTTTTATGCCATAACCAAGGGTTCTCTTCCTTAGCAACTAAACATGTTATACTAGACTCATGTAAACAATCCAAATCAATCAAATATATGTTGTTATGCCTAATGCCTTTTAATTCTACTTTTTCAGAATCTACTAAATGTATGGTGCAAAATTTGCTTTCAAAAGTTACCTTGAATCACTTTGTCACACAATTGGCTTATGCTAAGAAGGTTATGCTTTAATCCATCAACAAGGAGCACATCGCTTAATCTCCAATGTGTTTGCACCACCTATGTTTCCAATTCCGAAATTTTCCCTTTGTTGTTATCCCCATAAGTCACATATCCTTGTTCTTTGGCTTTGAAACTTACAAATTTCGTTTTATCTCCGAGTCATATGTTTTGAGCATCCACTTATCAAGATACCACATAGACTTCTTTGATTTGGAAGTTTCTACAAGACAAGAACATAGTAAACTTAGGTCCCCACAACTTTTGGGTCCTTGGGGTTAGAGACATAACAATCTATTTAAATGCTTTGCAAAACTTTCTCATAAGAATTTTTTCAAGTTATTTTAAGCGATAAAAATAAGTTTTAATGCGATTAAAATCTTTGGAAAAAAAATTTTAAAGTTGTTTTAATCGATTGAAGCGAGATTTTAATCGATTAAAATGCTGGAAAAAAATTTTAGGTTGTTTTAATCGATTGAAGCGAGATTTTAATCGATTCAAATGAGTTCACGATCGGTCATAACTAAATTGATCGATCATAAGCGATTACGATCAGTCATAGTAATTGTATACGATCGATCATCGACCACTTTAAGTGATTTTAATCGATTGAAGCGTGTTTTAATCGATTAAAAATAATTCGATCGCTTATAATTTGATTGATCGATCATCCTAACCCTTTAAGTGATTTTAATCGATTGAAACGTGTTTTAATCGATTTAAAAGATCGACAGCTCATAATAAAAATGCGATCGAGTCATAATGAGTTCTAAATGGTTTTAATCGATTAAAATTAAGTTGTATCGATTAAAATACTGTAAAAACATTTCTTTGAACATTCCAAGTGATTTTAATCGGTTCTTTCAAAACTATATCGAGTTAAGATCATGTTTAAGAAAGCTTTTGTAAAAATACTTTTGCTTTTAGTTGTTTAAAGCGATTTTAGAGGCATTTTGCAAAAATCTTTAAGTGAAGAACCTTCATGCGGCGAGAAAGATTAAATGATTTTACCTAAGCATTACTGTTTAAAAACATACTTAAATGATCCATTTTCTTTGAATAAATATAAGATACAAATAGTTCATTTAACTATAGGAACCCCAAATATATTTACCTTTAGGAACACCAAAATGTTTAATTTTACACTTATTTGAAGTGTGACCTTGTTTCATACAATAGAAGCATGCATTTGAGGTAGTTTTAGAACAAGATACATTATTAACATGACATGCTCTAGTTCCTTTTTCTACCCATACTCTTTTCTTTTTAGTTTTACTCTTTTTCAAAGGAACTCTTTGATTTACATTATTTTGAGCAATTACCATTTCATGCTTCTTAAGATCATCAATTTCTTTTTCGGCTTTGTCAAGCAAATGGTTAAGAATATCTATGTCCTTATTCTCATCTAAGCATACAATTTTCGTATTAGCTACCTCCTTTTCTTCTAAACATGCAATTTTCAATTTTAAGGACTCATTTTCCTTTTCGGATCTTCTTAGATTTTTCTTTACAACTTTATATTCTTTTTTCATATCCATAAATGCGAGTAAATAACTCATTATAAGCATTTTGCAATTCATCATGGTCATTTTCTTCACTAGAGGATGAATCGGAATCACTAACCTCAAAATCCGAAGAAATGTTGTCATTTGCCATCAAGCAAATGTTTGCTTCTATTTCCGAGTCGCTTGATTCTGAATTTGAATCACTGTCATCCCAAGCAATATATGCTTTCTTCTTGAATTGCTTTTTGCCCTTGTGTTCATCATTTTTCTTGTTTGGGCATTCGGTCTTCATATGCCCTGCTTCACCACAACCATAGCATTTTATATTAACGGAAGAATTTTCTTTTACCTTTCCACTCACCTTTGAAAGGATGTCTTCCTTTTGCTTTCATCATCTTGGTGAACTTCTTTATAAAAAGACTCATCTCTTCTTCTTCATTTTCGGAGTCTTCTTCTTCTTCTTCTTTCTTATTTTTTGCTTTTTGAAATCTCGGTCTTGAAAGCTAGGTTCTTCTTTTGATATTGACCCTCTTCCTCATTTAGTCTTCCAAGGTCAAGCTCATGCTCCCTAAGCTTTCCAAATAAGCAGCCATAGACATAGTGGCAAGATTTTGTGACTCAGAGATGGTTCGTCTACCTTTGGTTGCCATTTCCTATCCGACTATCAGAGATTTCAAAATTTTAACATTTAATTCATCAACGTCAAATACTTTACCTAATCCGGTGAGATGATTCACAATATGAGTGAAAGCAGCTTTTAAAAAGTCGAAAATCGTTTCTTAGGGTTGCATCCAGGAACATCTCGTATTCTTGGATTAGGGAGTTTTTACGCGCTCTTTTGGCGTCGTCGGTTCCTTTGTGGGTTACCCTTAGCATTTCCCACATTTCTTGAGCACTTTTACAAGCGAAATTCTATAAAACTCATCCAAGGGTTAGAGCGGATGAAATAATGTTTCTAGCACTAACATCAAAGTGTGCTTTTCGACTTTCTTCTACGGTCCATCTAGAAATAGGTTTAAGAACGTCAACCACCGTTCTCGGTAGTTTTAGGAACAAATGGACCAGTTTAAAATTGCGTCCCAAACGCCTCATCAACGGGACTCTAAAAATATTTGCATACGTACCTTCCAAAAAGGATAATTTTGACATGAAGTGGGGGTGCGTTGATGAAGCTAGCACCTTCGGCCGAAAAGTTTGATTTTGTACGGCCATTTTCGAAAATTTGAATGACTTATCAAAGCAAGCTCTGATACCACTTGTTAGAATCGCGCGACGGAATGTTCGCGTGGTCGGACAAAAACCAAGAGGGGGGTGAATTGGTTTCTTAATGAAAATTAGGTTTACAAAATTTTCCCCAAATTTCTACGATTAAAAGCTGCGTAAATGTAAATAGAGAAGAGTAGAAGATTACACGGTAGGTTTATGCTTGGTTCGGATCAAAAGACCCTACGTCCGGTTGCTAATCACTCAAAAGAGGATTAACGTTGTCACTAAGAACAAATTGTTACAAGCAGATTATAAATGAAAAGATAAAGATACGAAAACACCTCTCTTGAAATCCACAAGAGATGATGAACAGCTTTCCCCGAGAGACGGCCCGACACACAATCCACTAAGAACTCCACTTAGTGATTCTTATCGCTTCTAGCCTCACACCAGGTTTCCAAAAGCCCCACTTTCCTTGCAACAAAGCAGTTCTACTGGCACTCACGGCACTTAACTTTTGTATGGAAAGAGTTGTTCTACTTTTCGAGTGCCAAAGCGAGTTTAAGTAGGGAAATTAGGGTTTAGGAATTGGGGATTTCGAAACTAGGGTTCTTGGTAATTGGGTTTTCGAAAATAGGGTTAATTTGAAATTTAAATTGAAAATCGAGTCGAAATAATCGATTATTTGGAGTGATAATCGATTAAAACAGAGCCAAATACGTCGAACCCAAACCTCTCGGAATAATCGATTATTTGGTGAAATAATCGATTATCGTATCGAAGCTGTACAAAACAATCGATTATTTCTGTTGTTTTAATCGATTAAAACAGTGAGTTTGTATAGAAAGTGTTTTCTCACTGTTTTAATCGATTATTTACCTATATAATCGATTAAAGCCGAGCCTGAATGATAAATTTGAGCTTTTTGAAGCTTCTAAGTTACAGACTATGTACCGGCTATCTTAGACTCTAAAAATACAGACTCAATCTTAAATAAAACAGAGTTATTACAATACAATTATCACCAATCTTCAATCTTCAATATTTTAAGTCTTTAGTTCTTGGATCATCATCAAAATCCATTCTTCATATTCATCAAGTGCAACATCAAGTCCTTGAATTGTCAACACTTCATTGGGCCAATAATTCAGATTTTAATTAATTTGAATCTATTTGATCTAATTTTTGCTCATTATTATTTTCAGGACAATTTAAAGTAATTTTGGACCTAGAAGATTGAGCCAGATGCAATATTACAGTTTAAAGCAATTTTTGGCTTGGAAAATTGGGCCAATTGTCATATTTTATTCTATACGGGTACTAACATTTGTTCACTGTTTTATTTATCATTTTTTCTATAGAGCTCCAAAAATGATGATTCTAGAAGCATTATAAATTAAACACATTCAGCTTTCTATAGGATCTAGAGTCATTCAATTCAGAGCTAAATTGGATTTTACATAGATTATCCAAAATGGGTCAAGCGCACTAGGCCGGCCTAGTAGACATGCTTCAGTAATTTAAGTCTCCTAAATTCATTACACCTCCGAAAATAGTAGAAATGGTGGCCTTTTAAAGCTAACTCAAAAGTATTTCAAAGGAAACTAAAATCGCTTAATTTGGATAAGTATTGAAAATACTGCACATGTTTGAATTTCACGGACCTACACTAGCCAACTTATGATGTGTTTTTTGGACCAGTTGGACCCAAACCTAGATTAAGATTAGGGTTAGGGTTATTTATATAATCGAAATGTAGGGTTGAGAGGGAAGGACACCACGCAACAACCACACATGCGCCTTTCATCTTCTACAATTTGTATTCAAGTTTGTTTACTATTCTGTCATTATTTTACATTCTTGTTTCGATTTTAATTATCTCTCTTCTTCTACGTTTTCAATTTTCCATAGATAGCTAAATCTTTATATTGATTTTCTAAGGAGAATGCAAGTATATCTTTGAGGTTTTGTTCTTCAATTTCATTTCATTTGTGATCTTAACTCTTCATCTTCTAATTTCAGTGTTGAATTATAATCCATTTATGCTTAATAAACCGAAACTAATATCACAGTTTGCTTAATTCTGTGTTAGAGATGAGATTATGTGATGTATGGAATGCTTAATTGTATAAGGATAATTTGGGGTTAATATTCGCTTAGTTGGTTAATTTCATGTTGGAATAAGGGTTAAGGAAAATTTGGGATTAAGCTGTGCTTAGTTGGTTAATTTCATATTGGAATAAGGGTTAAAGCTAAACTTTGAAGTGTATTGTGATTGGGTTGTGTATTGATGCAAGATAGAAAGGTAGTGGCGTATGCTTCTCGACAACTGCGACCACATGAGATAAATTATCCCACCCATGATTTAGAATTAGCTGCAGTAGTATTTGCTCTGAAGATTTGGAGACACTATTTATATGGAGCAAAATTCATTATGTATAGTGATCATAGGAGCCTGAAATATCTCTTTGATCAAAAGGAATTGAATATGCGTCAAAGACGGTGGATGGAATTTTTGAAAGACTATGAGTTTGAATTGCAGTATCATCCTGGAAAAGGGAATGTAGTTGCGAATGCACTTAGCAGAAAATCTTTACATGCAGCATTTATGATGATAAGAGAAATGGAATTGATCGAAGAATTCCAAAGTCTGAATTTAGCAATTGAGTTTAGTTTCAAAAGTGTTACATGTGGTACTCTCACTATCACTAGTGATTTTCTACAACAAGTACAAGAAGCTCAATTAGAGGATATTTTTCTCTGTGAGAAGAAGGAATTAGTTAAACAAGGGAAATAAATAGAATTTGTGAAAGGGACAGATGGAATCTTACGTTTCAAAGGACGAATTTGTATTCTTTCTTGTCAGGAATTGCGAAAGACCATTTTGGAGGAATCACATAAGAGTAACATGAGTATTCATCCTGGAACAACAAAGATGTATCAAGATTTGAAGAAAATATTCTGGTGGCCTGGGATGAAAAAGGAAGTGGCATAGTATGTTGCAGCTTGCTTGGTGTGTCAAAAGGCCAAAGTAGAACACCAAAGACCATCAGGGATGTTACAATCATTAGATGTACCAAAATGGAAATGGGATAGCATAGCTATGGATTTTGTAACTTCATTACCTCGAACACCAACTGGTCACGATTCTGTGTGGGTAATAATTGACAGGTTGACAAAATCTGCTCATTTTATTCCCATCAACATTCGTTATTCCTTGGAGAAGCTGACTCAATTGTACATTAAGGAAGTGGTAAGATTGCATGGCATACCTGCTAGTATTGTGTCAGATAGAGACCCTCGTTTCACCTCAAGGTTCTGGACAAGTTTACATCAAGCTCTTGGGACAAAGCTTCGGCTAAGTTCTACTTATCATCCTTAGACTGATGGACAATCAGAACGAACCATTCAATCTTTGGAGGACCTACTACGAGCTTGTGTGTTGGATCACAAAGGAAGTTGGGATAAGTTATTGCCACTGATTGAATTTACATACAACAATAGTTTTCACGCTAGCATTGGGATGGCGCCATTTGAAGATCTTTATGGAAGGAAATGTAGAACACCATTATGTTGGTTCGAGACAGGTGAAAACTTACTTCTAGGTCCAAAATTAGTGCAACAGACCACAGAGAAGATTAAATTAGTTCAAGAGAAGATGAGAGCACCTCAAAGTCGACAAAAAAGTTACTATGACAAAAGGAGAAAGCCTCTAGAGTTTCAAGAAGGAGATCATGTGTTCTTGCGAGTCACACCTACAACTAGGGTTGGACGAGCAATGAAGTCAAGGAAACTCACGCCTAAGTTTATTGGCCTGTACCAAATAATGAAGAGGATTGGTCCAATAGCTTATCAAGTAGCTCTACCTCCTTTTCTTTTTAACATCCACAATGTTTTTCATGTGTCACAATTACGAAAATGTATTTCAAATCCTTCTCATATACTTGAACCAGACATTATCCAAATTAGAGACAATCTTACTTATGAAACACCGCCTATCCAATCGCTAATCGAAGGATTAAGCAACTCCATGGAAAAGAAATAGCTTTGGTTAAAGTTATTTGGAGTGGAGCAGGAGATGGAGATGCTACTTGGGAGTTAGAGGAAAAGATGAGGGAATCTTATCCTCAATTGTTCCTTTCAGGTATGCAAATTTCGAGGACGAAATTTATTTAAGGGGGGGAGAGTTGTAACATCCTGATTCTCAATAACCCTGATTTGTTAAATTTTGACAAAATCTTTGTCAAAATTTTAATTATTAAATTATTAGGAATTAGATAAAGTGAATGTAGAGTTTTATGTTTGTTAGATTATTTATGATTTTCTGGAATTTTTAGAAAATAATTAAAATTGATCCGTTTCGCGGGCAACTGGGCGCCTGATATTAATTATATGATTTAAGGTTGAAATTGAAAGAGTATGGACTTAACAATTTTAATTGTCACATTTAGAAATTATTGTTTTCTTGTATGCATTGAGTGTGGGTACATTAAAAGTTTATTATGTGTATAAGTTGATAAGAAACATATGATGGTTGATATGGTTTAGAGTGATGTTAGAGTCTTAGGGGTTCTGGGTTCAAATCCTGGTTAGAGTAAAAAGGAGAAAATAAAGATAATTTTTTTTGTAGTATAATCCGCTGGGCGCATCAGAAATGCGCTGAGCGGATTATGGTTTGAAATCTTATTGATTTTTTCTCGTAGGTTCCTCATTTCTCTTTCTCTCAAAACTTTCCTTGTCTTCAAGCTTGATTTTGAGGGAGAAATCTTGGTTTTCTTGAGAAACTCCAAGAGGTAAGTTGGTTTATCTCAATCTCTTCTACATTTTTACCGTTTTATTTTTCAAAACGGTGCATTTTCTATTTTTCTCCTCACTTGACTGAGCTTGAATGGGTGTAGGAAGAATGTTATTGTAGGTTTTACACCTAGAATACTAGAATAATGCTTAAAATTGAGGATTAGAAGTGGTTAAGCTAAAAACTTTAAGAACCCTAATTCGTAGGTAATGTTCATTGAATTTCTGGTACTTGTGTGAACAGAATTATAAATTAGTATCTTCATGAAAGTTGTAGCTCTTTAAGTTGTCGAAATTTAGAAACTGATTTCACATTAAACGGATATTTATAGCTTAAGTTATGCCTATTTTACTATCAAGTGTTCTAGCTGTGATGTTAAGAGGTAGCCCTGTTTCAACAGCATAGGTTTTTGAATTACTGAGATTGATACGTGTGATATTAGGACTTGATTCCTTCATAAACGTTGTAGGAAATTATATCCCCGAAATTTAGAAATTTGTTTCATGTCAATAGCTTATTTGTAGCATGAGTTATAGTCAAATTACCAAGGCATGTTCAGGGTGTTATTGTAATTGAGCCCAGTTGGAAAGAACCACTGAAAACTGAAAACTGAAAACTGCATCTATTCTATAGGGTATTTGAATTTATTTCCTTCATCAATATTGTAGGTAATTAAGTTATTGAAATTTTGGCTCAAATCTCATGCCAAAACAGCTTATATAACTCTAGAAAATTTAGAAATACTAAACTTTGTTCATGTTTGCTATTAGGATTTTTCCTACTCTAAGTGCATACAAAATAGGATAATCTTCTAAGTTAATTGTAAGATGTGAACTTAAAATATTATTAGAAATGGATTAGCAACACAACGTGAATTTAAATTCTCATGAGATAGAACCATAGAAATATAAGATTCTAACTAGTATTTTATTACTTATATAGATTTTGCTGAAACACAACATCAAGCTTTGAAAGGAATAAGTGTGGACGTATCAGGTAAGGGGTGAGCTATATAGTAAGGATTACATCATAAACTTGTTTGACCTTATTTGTTGAATTCGTCTAAATTTGTTATGATTGATTATTTTGATTTCATTATGTGCTTGGTTGTGAAAGTGATCATGAATTGCTTACGTGTATGATGGTGTAAAATACATGCTTGGTACTCTATTATGATATGTATTGTCTTTGAGTGAGCATTTATATGCATGGTGGTTTTTCATGAGAAAATTCATTGAAAACTAAATTGAAAGAATTGGATGATGGGTTGTGAACCCTTTTAGAACTGTATTGGAAGTTTTCTGCTTGTAACAGGTGATTGAAAATTTTTGGGAAGTCCGTATTACAGGGGAAACTCTGTCAAAATTTTTGAAAAAATGTGAATTTCTAAGAAAAACCACTTAGGGACTCATACACTACTCATTTGAAAATGGTGATTTGTGAAATCTTGGGAATCAGAGATTATGGACTCTGAGAATACGATAGGGAGGCCCTGAGGGAAGACTTGAGGATAGGAAGGGTAGTGGTTGGAGGCCCCAAAAGACCCAGGCTCGCTACCTATTGTCGGGGATCCCACTGTACAAAGTCTCCTGTACCTGACTGTGCTCTTATCGTATATCAATGGTCAGTGACCTACTGGGTTTATATTTGAGCATGGGTCTCAACAATCCCATGGGTGGATTTTCCATGCCTAGTAGTTTCAACTCCTGGCTACCCCAGTACTGATTTGAGAAATGATTCGGGCCCGCATGCATAAAATTTTAGAAAACATATTAGGATCATGCATCATTAACATCAATCATTTGGAATTTGATTGACTTGTGAATGTTTATGATGTTGATTTTAAAATGATGTATAAACTGTTGTTCACCCTCTTGTCTTTCTGTTTTCTTTATTTCCTTTGTACTTGCGGTACTCGTTAGACCTGATCGGTCATTGTTTGAAGAGAGGGGAGATGACACAGATTCCACACCCGATGAATATGACACTCATACTCATTAGCTGGGAGCCATAATGATGGCAACATGTATTGGGATAAACATATCTAAACTTTTATAGACAGTCTTTTGTAGTATATAGACCTACATGGTACTGAGTAGTAGTTACTCTTTTATGTAGTTAGCTGCTCTGTAGGAAGTATCCCCAATGTTGTCCTTAATATTTTGGAGGACTGTACTAGTATTTTATCTATATGTAATTATGAATGTTTACTTTTAATACTTTTTAAAATGATGAAATGCAAGAATGGATTATTGAAAATTTAGATATTGATATTATGTACGAGGCAAAAATTATTATCGGTTAAAAAAAAATTCTACTAAAAATTTTTAATTCTTCTGATTGAGGGTTTATAAGGTAGGGTGGTTTCAACGCCTTTAGGTTGTCCGATAACCGGGCTGAACCTAAGAGCGAGGTTTTCGAAAGGTTCAAGGAGTCGCCACCAATGTTTTTACTAGAAACATTGGAAAAGGAAAAAGAAGGTAGTGGTTTTTTAAGAAAAACCAACTTCGGTCATTACAACCAGAGTTTGGTAAGGGAGTTAGTTACGTGTAAGGAAGGGATTAGCTTCCCTACAACACCCCTTTCGGGTTCCCAATGATGGACTATTTTTATAAAGAAATAATAACTCTAAATTGCGCTTTTACCCTTATTTATTCATTGCGGAAATTAAGTTATTGACTACATGGCCCTAAATGACTAATGCATAACAATAATATTTAAAAAGCAGTAAAGTAGAGAAGGGAGTATATAGGAACTTTCAAAGCAAGCTTTTATAGTATGTTCTTGGAAGAGGGTGCTTTTGGCAATCCCCACGCTCTATAATAATGATCGCTCTTTTTCGCAACACTATATACGCTTTTTGAGAAACTCTGGAAATGCTTCAGAGGGGTCCTAGGAGAGTAATTCGAAAGAAGTACAGAAGGGAAAGTGGTAGAATTGTGTGAAAAGAGTGAGAAAGTCCTCCCTTTTATAGGAATTCGCACCTATCAGGTCGGGACCGCCGTCTCGCCAAACGGGATGGCGGTCTTGCCTTCGACAAGTGGCGAGACGGCGGTCTCGCCAAACAAGATGGTGGTCTCACCAAACGAGACGGCAGTCTTGCCATTGGCGAAGGGCGAGACAGCGGTCTCGCCAAACGAGACTGCGGCTCGCCCTTAGGCAATGACGAGATGGCGGTCTCACCAAATGAGACGACGGTCTCGACCCTTTGGGTAAAATTTCTTTATTTTTCTTATATAAAAATCCTTCCTATTCTAATATGGGGCCTATTTATCAATTCTAGGGACCTTTTAGGCCTTGCCCATCTTCGAACGAAAGTCTTCTGCTCTTTATTATGAGGTCGGGCAAGATTTGGGGTCTACAGCTGCCCCCCCTTCACCTGACTAGCTGACTATTGGCTCAACATGCCAAAAAGATCGGCTGGAGGGTGAAGGAGTTAACCCTCTTGCCCGATTGTCCTTTGGTTGCTTTCTTGATTGTGGTAGCCGACCTTCTGGACGCTAAATGTGATCCTCCAGGATGCTCCTTTGATACGGTAGCTGACCCTTTCGGTTGATGAGTATGAACCCCCATTTGGTTTAAGCCCCCTTTTGTAAGGCTTGATGAGTATGCACCCCCATCTGGTTTGACGAGTACGAACCCCCATCCGGTTTAAGCCCCCTTTTGTAAGGCTTGATGAGTACGCACCCCCATCTGGTTTGACGAGTATGAACCCCCATCCAGTTTAAGCCCCCTTTTGTAAGGCTTGATGAGTACGCACCCCTATCTAGTTTGACGAGTACGAACCCCCCGTTTGGTTGTGAAGTCCACTTTGTAGGACCACTGAGACTTACTACTCTGGCTCATGCGCAATTCCTTGTGAGGAGTGTTTCTGCTTTGGCATTCTGTTTTTAACTTTTTGTAGTCGTCTTGTGTGCCGGGGATTCTTTGATTTTTTGGCTTTCTCCAATAGTCATCTAGCTTGTTGATTGCTGAGGATTCTTTGTTTTGATCTTTTGTAGTGGTCATCTGACTTTGCTGGTTGTCGGGGATTTGTTGGTCTTCTTCTAGCTGATTGAATGCTGGGGATTTTATTGACTTTTGGGTAACGCCTTTGAGCAGGCGGGCGTTTCGCTTGTTTGCCTTTTTTTTCTCTTTGTTGGGAGAATGGTGGCTAATGTTTTGAGATTAATATCGTCTTTTTTCGCGGTTTATTCTTTTTTCTCGCGATTTGGATTTTGGCTTTTTCGGGATAATGCGTAAGCCTTTTTACTTTTTAGTCTCTTTTTATTATGCTGGCTTTTTCTTTTTCGGAGGAGAATAAAGGCAAACAACTTAACCAAAATATTTTATTTATATATATATATCATGAATTTTGTACAATGATTATATATACAATGATGTTCCTAAGACGGCGGTGGGCTCAACTGCGAGGCTGAAGACGACTCAGGAGGACAAAATTGCTGGAGCATGTGCCTCTGAAACTCTTCCTGGCTTCAGATCATGCCAAGCATGTGCTGGCTGATCATATCCAGGCTCTGAATCACTCCCTCCTGCCTCTGGCTGATGGTCTCCAGCTGCGTCTCGAAGATGTCCTGCCTCAGGGACATCTAGTCTAATTGCTAGCGGATGTCATCCATGTGACAGTGGACGCTAGGAAAGTCATTTCCGTACTGCTGCTGCTGCTCGAACTCTGGGAGCATCGGGATCACCTGCGACGCATCCAGATCCTGGATGTCTAGGGTCATGGCGAGCGCCAGGTGGAGGGTCACCTGGGATCCTTTCCTGATGAGCATGCCCATGCTGACGAGCATGGACCCACTGATAAGCTCAAGTCGCAGGATGGAGGGAATGTCCTCCCCGTTGGCGCATCCCCATCTCTCGGCCAGCGGGGTGATGAGGGGAGCCATGAGGATGGCTGCAATGGGGAGGCTCCCGAAGTCCTTCAGAGTCCTCAAGAAGAAGTAGTCGAGATTACACCGACGTTCGTGCATCATACAGTGCAACACGAAGAGATCGGGCTAAGTGATCTTCCCCTTACTCTATTTCCGTGCATGGATCATCCCCACTAGCAGCTTCTAACAGATGCAGAGAGGAGGGCTGAGTGCCGACCCTTTCATCAGGGCCGGTAGGATCTGCGACCTAGTGAGATCCTCCCATATCTTACCGGTTGTGAGGGCAACCGATCGCTCACAGATAGCTCCCTGATATTCTGGCGTTAGGGTGTCTACAAGCTGGTTGAAGCCCATGGTGACATTGAACTCATCCAATGTCATCGTCCGGTAGGTCCCGTTCATGTAGTACGAGACCATCCTCACTGGAGGGACACCCGGGAATAGCGTAGGCATGTCGACCATCGTGACAGAGGCGAGGAACTCCATCACGACCTCCTTGTAGATGCGGGTCAGAGGGTCCTGGAGGAGGAAGTCCCACCCGATGCTATGGATGTAGCCCCATACATCCTCTTCCCAACCGAACTCGGCCAGGATACCGTAGTCTAAACGTAGCATGGGGTGCCAAGAGTAGCCCCTAATGTGATCCAGCCTGGCCTAGTGTTGCAGCGTGAGCTGAGTAGGGTCTGGCGGAGCCTGTGGTACGGGAGCGCTCTGGCCGGATCCCTGACCTCTCTTTCAGGGCCTGGAAGATTCTCCTTGTTGCATTTTTTTCAAAGACACTCAAAGATGTATGAGAATGTATGAGAGGATGCAGGAATGGAGTGCTTTAAAACTGACCCAAAAGCCCCGTTATATAGAAAAATTTATTTTTGGTCGGGACCACCGTCTGGGATTCAGGACGGCGGTCTCAAATTTTTGAAGTTCGCGACCGCCATCTGGGATTCAGGAATGTCGAGACAGAGGTCTCGCTCTTTGCGATGTGGCGAGACGGCCGTCTCGCCAAACGAGACAGCCGTCTGGGCTTTTCGAAAGGTTTTTTTTTTACGAAAATATAGGACTTTGTTCAAAAACATCTATGCATGCAATGTTTTCATGTTATGTGTCCTATAATGTTATTTTGTTGATTTTTCAGAAGATTAACTTATGTGTCTTTTGAAGACGGGGTCCTTCTGATGTCATTTTCTAGCTATACTTGTTTGCACCATTCCGGACTTAATATGATCGAAAAATAATTGTTGATTGAGGAGCAAACTTGCCATGTCGATGCGTTTTTTTCCTTCCTCTAGAGGTTTCAATCCTCTTGTTGATTATATGTCTCCATATTCCTCCACTAATTATTAGAATGTTATGATAAGGGTCAAGAGAAGAGAAGTAAGAGGATAATTTATTCAAAGGCTTGTGTTTAACACGGTTGAATTTTTATTTTTTATTTAAAAGGGGTTTTGTAAGAATGGCTGGCCAAGGTTGGTCAAAGTGTTTAAGCTTATGTTAAACAAATGTTTTATTTTGAGGATTTGCATCTTAGCCAATTTCTATTGCTTTCTATGGCTGATTGACTTCCCTAGACTGCCCTTTGGGTTTTCAGACTAGGATATTGTGTTTTGGTCCTAACTTTTGTCTAGGTTCCTTTTTTTCTTGTTTTAGGAATCCTAGCGAACCTTATTTTGTAACCCTAACTTCTGCCTAGGCTACCCTTTATTGTTGTTCGGGTTTCTTAGTTGGTCAACCCTAATTTTTGCGTAGCCCCCTTGATGGGTTTCCTACCGGGTAATTTGCCCTCTCTTTTTTTTATTTTGGCCTTTGGCTTCAATGAGCTTCTTTTGATTTATTTTTACACAATATTGGCGAAACACGATTTTATTATGATGAGGTAAAAACCTTATTCTGTGTTTCTAGTCAATCAGTTTGATTATTTTTGTGATGACACATTTTGATTATTTCAACACACTTTGAAAACGTTTGCTTAAACATGGTTATTATGAGGTCTAGTCATGGAAAATTTTGATCATCATCAAAAAGGGGGAGATTGTTGAACATACAAGGACTTGATGTTGAACTTACATGGACATGAAGCTTGTTGATTTTGATGATGATTCAAGAACAAAGAACTTAGAGTTTTGAAGACTTGTATTGTTGTGTAATAACTCTATTTTGATGTGTTTGAGTCTGTAATATTAGAGTCTAAGGTAGCCGGTACATAGTCTACTCTTTAGAAGGTTCAAAAACTCATATTTATCAAAAAGCCTCGAGTTTAATCGATTAAATCATCAGATAATCGATTATTACAGTGAGAAAAACCATTTTCTGTATCTGTTCACTGTAATAATCAATTAATAGGCCTGTTAATCGATTAACAGGGAACTTAATCGATTAAAACATAGAGTTTTGGGGTTCTGTTGATTTTGGCTCTGTAATAATCGATTAACACTTCATTTAATCGATTATTTCAGTCAGATTTTGATTTTCAACTTCAAATTAAACCTATTTTCGAAAACCATAATCCCAATACTCCTAGTTCCGAAAATTCCCAATTCCCAAACCCTAATTCATCTACTTAAGGTTCTCTAAGGCTCTCAAAAAATTGAACAACCTTTTTCAAACAAAAGTTAAGTGCTATGAGTGCCAGAGAACTATTTGTTGGAGGAAAAAGGGGCTTTTGGAACATGGTGTGGGCTAGAAACGATAAGAATCACTAAGTGGAGTTCTTAGTGGATTGTGTGATGTGCCGTCTCTAGGGAAAACTGTTCTCCATCTCTTGTGGGTTTCAAGAGAGGTGTTTTCTTTACTTTATCTTTTTGATTTGTAATATGATTGTAACAACTTTGATTATAGTGACAGCGTTAATCCTCTGTTTGAGTGATTAGCAACTAGACGTAGGGTCTTTTGATCCGAACCAGTATAAATCTCCTGTGTAAGACTCTATCTCTATTCTATTTACGTTTACACAGCATTTTAATCGGTAAAATTTGGGGAAAATTTTTAAAACCTAATTTTTGTTAAGAACCAATTCAACCCCCCCCTCTTGGTTTTTGTTCGACAACGCGAACATTCCGATGCGCGATTTTAACAAGTGGTATTAGATCTTGCTTTGATAGTCATTCAAACTTTTCGAAAATAGCCGGACAAAATCAAACTTTTGCCGAAGGTGCGTCTATCAGCAGACCCCCACTTTTTGCGGGTCAAAATATCCTTTCTGGAAAGTAAGAATGCAAATATTTTTAGAGTCTGTTGATAGAGGCATTTGGGACGCTATTTTAAAGGTCCCTATATTCCTAAAGTTACTGAGAACAGTGTAGACGTTCCTAAACCTTTTTCTAGATGGACAACAGAGGAAAATAGAAAAGCACATTTTGACGTTAGGGCTAGAAATATTATTTCATCTGCTTTAACCCTTGACGAGTTTTACAGGATCTCTGTTTGTAAAAGTGCTCAGGAGATGTGGGAAATGCTAAGAGTGACCCATGAAGGTACCGATGACGTTAAGAGAGCACGGAAAAATTCCCTTATCCAAGAATACGAGATGTTCCGGATGCAACAAGGCGAAACGATATTTGACGTTCAAAAGCGTTTCACTCATATTGTGAACCATCTCACCGGATTAGGTAAAATCTTTGACGTTGATGAATTGAATGTTAAAATCTTAAAATCTTTGGATAGGAAATGGCAACCTAAGGTGACGACCATCTCGGAGTCACAAAACCTTGCCACAATGTCTATGGCGGCGCTCTTTGGAAAGTTAAGAGAGCATGAGCTAGAGCTAGGAAGGTTAAATGATGAGGAATGTCAATATCAAAAGAAGAACTTAGCCTTCAAAACAGAAATTTCCGAAGGTAAGAATAAAAAGGAAGAAGAAGACTCGGAAAATGAAGAAGAAGAATTGAGTCTTATGATAAAGAAGTTTACAAAATTCATGAAAGCCAAAGGAAGACATCCATTCAAAGGTAAAGCAAAGGTAAGGGAAAATTCTTCTGTAAATATCAAATGTTATGGTTGTGGTGAAGCAGGACATGTGAAGACCGAATGTCCAAACAAGAAAAATGAAGAAATCAAAGGCAAAAAGTTCTTCAAGAAGAAAGCCTACATTGCTTGGGACAACAGTGATTCAAGCTCAGATTCAAGTGACTCGGAAGTAAAAGCCAATATTTGCTTAATGGCATATGACAACATATCTTCCGACTTTGAGGTAAGTGATTCCGACTCATCTTCTAGTGATGATGAAAATAACCTTGATGAACTGCAAAATGCATATAATGAATTATTTAGTGCCTTTAAGGACTTGAAAAATGAATATAAAGTTGTGAAAAAGAGTTTAAGTAGATCCGAAAAGGAGATTGACTCATTAAAAACGAAAATCACATGCTTAGAGGAAAAAGAAACCTTAGAAACGAAAATTGTATGCTTAGATGAGAATGATGATAAGAACTTAGCATGTGCATCTTGTAAAGACTATGAATATGACATAGATATACTTAATCATTTGCTAGATAAAGTCGAAAAGGAGATAAGTGATTTTAAGAAGGATAAAATTGTTATAGCTCAAAATAGTGTAAACCATCAAGTTCCTTTGAAAAAGCCTAAAATTAAAAAGAGAAGAGTATGGGTTGAAAAAGGAACTAAAGCATCTATTGTTGGAAATGGATCTTATTCTAAAGCAACATCTAAAGCATGCTTTTATTGTATGAAACAAGGTCACACTTCAAATAGATGTAAAATAAAACATTTTGGTGTTCCTAAAGGAAAATACATTTGGGTTCCTATTGTTAAATAATTTGTTTGTCTCTAACCCCAAGGACCCAAAAGTTATGGGGACCTAAGTTTACTATGTTCTTGTTTTGTAGGAAACTTCCAAATCAAAGAAGTCTATGTGGTATCTTGATAGCGGATGCTCAAAGCATATGACCGGTGATAAAACGAAATTTGTGAGTTTCAAAGCTAAAGAACAAGGATATGTAACTTATGGGGACAACAACAAAGGGAAAATTCTTGGAATTGGAAATATAGGTGGTGCAAACACTTTGGAGATTAAGGATGTGCTTCCATTTGATGGACTAAAGCATAATCTCCTTAGCATAAGTCAACTATGTGACAAAGGTTTTAAGGTAATCTTTGAAAGTAAATTTTGCACTATACATTTGATAGATTCCGAAAATATAGCATTAAAAGGCATTAGGCATAATAACATATACTTGATTGATTTGGATTGTATACATGATTCTAGTATAACATGCTTAGTTGCTAAGGAAGAGAACCCTTGGTTATGGCATAAGAGAGCAGCTCATATAAATATGCATCATTTGAACAAATTGATTTCAAAAAACTTAGTTATTGGTTTGCCTAAGTTAAAATTTGAAAAAGATATATTATGTGATGCATGTCAAAAAGGTAAACAAGTAAAATCATCATTTAAATCAAAGAATGTTATTTCCACTTCAAAATCCCTAGAATTATTACATTTAGACTTATTTGGTCGTTCTAGGATAAAAATCTTTGGTGGAAATTATTATAGTCTTATGATTGTTGATGATTATTCTAGATATACGTGGACGTTTTTCTTAACAATGAAAAGTGAAGCTTTTAAGGTCTTTAGAAAGTTTGCAAAGCAAATTCAAAATGAGAAAGACTTAAGAATTAAAGTTTTAAGAAGTGACCATGGTGGTGAGTTTCAAAATGAAAAGTTTGAAAATTATTGTGAGGAAAATGGAATATTGCATAACTTTTCTGCTCCTAGGACTCCCCAACAAAATGGTGTAGTTGAAAGGAAAAATAGGTCACTAGAGGAACTTGCTAGAACAATGTAAAATGAATCAAATGTTCCTAAATATTGTTGGGCTGATGCGGTTAGTACTGCTTGTTATGTTTTAAATAGAATGCTCATTAGGTCAATTATAAAATCAACTCCCTATGAATTATTAAATGGTAGAAAGCCTAATGTTGCTCATTTGAAAATATTTGGATGTAAATGCTTTGTGTTAAATAATGGAAAGGACAACTTAGGAAAATTTGACTCAAAAGCCGATGAGGGCATTTTCTTAGGTTATTCATTAACTAGCAAGGCTTACAGGGTGTTTAATAGAAGAACCTTAAATATTGAAGAATCTATTCATGTTATTTTTTATGAAATTGTAGACCTTGGGGGAAATCCTCTTGAGTCAAATAAAGAACTTGCAGGTGATGATGAGTATATAAGAGAGGCTCTTGATGAATTGTATTTGGAAGAAAATGAGCCTTCTCAAACACCTGAATTAGCAAAAGAATGGCAATCACCAAGAGGACTCTCAATGGACAATATCATTGGTGATATCTCAAAAGGGGTAAGAACTAGAAATATGACTAATTTCTGCATGTCTGTAGCTTTTGTGTCACAGATAGAACCCAAAAATGTTGAGGAAGCTCTTAAAGATGACCAATGGTGCATAGTTATGCAAGAGGAACTTAACCAATTTGAAAGGAATCAAGTCTGGGAATTAATCCCAAGAGAAGAATCACATCAAGTAATTGGAACTAAATGGGTATTTAGAAATAAACTTGATGAAGATGGAAACATAACAAAGAATAAAGCCAGACTTGTTGCCAAAGGCTACTGTCAGGAGGAAGGTATTGATTATGATGAAACTTATGCTCCTATTGCCAGGTTAGAGGCTATACGCCTACTTCTTGCTTATGCATCATTGATGAAATTTAAAATATATCAAATGGATGTTAAAAGTGCATTTTTGAATGTTTTATTAAAGAAGAAGTATATGTGGAGCAACCCCCTGGATTTGAGGATTTTAGTTATCCTAGTCATATTTTTAAATTAAAGAAAGCATTATATGGGTTGAAACAAGCTCCTAGGTCTTGGTATGAAAGGCTAAGTAGTTTCCTAACTTCAAATGATTTTTCTAGAGGAAAAATTGATTCTACGTTGTTTATAAAGAAAGTTAAAGAACATATCTTATTGATCCAGGTATATGTTGATGATATTATTTTTTGGATCAACTGATAATTATTTGTGTGTAGAATTTGCTAAGATAATGTAGGGAGAGTTTGAAATGTCTATGATGGGGGAATTAACATTCTTCCTTGGACTTCAAATCAAGCAACTTAAAGATAGTATTTTTGTCTCTCAAACCAAATACTGCAAAGAGATACTTAAAAAGTTTGGAATGGACACTTCAAAGGAAGCTAACAGACCCATGGGAACTTCATGCTATTTAGACAAGGATGATTCAGGTTTGGAAATTAATCAATCTATGTATAGAGGTATGATAGGTTCACTGTTATACTTAACTGCAAGTAGACCTGATATTATGCATTACGTGCGTGTGTGTGCTAGATTTCGAGGCATGTCCAAAAGAATCTCACCTAAGCTATGATAAAACGTATTTTAAAATATTTAAAAGGAACTACTTGGTTTTGGTTTATGGTATCCATCTGAAGCTTGTACTAGTTTAATAGGTTATTCGATGCTTGATTATGGTGGATGCAAAATAGATAGAAAGAGTACTAGTGGGACATGTCATTTGTTAGATTCATCTTTAGTATCTTGGCATTATAAGAAACAGGCATGTGTTGCTTTATCCACCACTGAAGTTGAATATATTGCAGCTGGTAATTGTTGTGCTCAAATTTTGTGGATGAAACAACAACTAGAAGATTATAGTTTATTTCTAAATGACATTCTTTTTATGTGTGATAATACGAGTGCAATCAATCTTACTAAGAATCCAGTAATGCATTCTAGGACTAAGCATATAGAAATTAGACATCATTTTTTGAGAGATCATATAAGCAAAGGAAACTGTAAAATTGAGTATGTTGATACAAAACATCAATTAGCAGATATTTTTACTAAGCCTCTACCCAAGGATAGATTCTATGATCTTAGAAGAGACTTAGGGATATTAGAAATAGCTTAAATTCTGCTTAATTAGACAGTTTTTGGATGGTTGTAAGGATATAATTCATTATGCAGGATGTTAACAGATTATCATGTGTATAAACCTCAAAAATTTGATGTACTCTCTGGAATAATCGATTATTTGGAGTTATAATCGATTATTTGCACCCAAAACACCCAAAACATGATATTTCTCTCTGGATTAATCGATTAACTCGCCAGATAATCGATTAAACTCAGTGTTAATCGATTAACTGCTTGAATTAATCGATTAAATGGGTCTGGTACTGGTTTAATCGATTATTTCAAGATTTAATCGATTAAACCTGGCAAGTTTTGTTTTCTAGCCGTTGCCAACGACTCTCTTGACCCTTATTCACTCCCATATGACCGTTGGAGATGCTTGGTTATAAATAAGGACCTCCATTTCACTTCTACTAACTTCTATCTCTTGTATTCAAGCTTTCTTGCCTCATTCTATCACTCTTGCCTTCTTCTAACATCATTTGTCTTCCTAAATCTTTCTTGTTACTCCTCTAAACCTTTAATGACCTCATCTTCTCGTGCTAAAATTCCCACCAGAAGAAGATCTGCACCCTCATCTCATCCCCGTCCTAATTCTGTAGAAGGATGGATATCTGATGCTGAAGGCCGACAAGAATTTCTGTCTTATTGGAAGGAACGTGGTATTATCTCTCCCAAATTCCTTATTGGTGATCAATTCATCAATAGGGGATTCAATTTTCCTAATCTCCTTGAAATTCAAGGAGTTCTCCCTTTCATCCAAATGCAAGGTACGTATTATCCTGACTTAGTTAGGGTATTTTTCTCTAGGTTCAAATTCAGAGATCAAATAGCTACCTCTCGTGTAAAGGGCGTAACAATTGTTCTTGATGACGATATTTGGAAAAACGTTGCCCATTTTCCTATAAGAGAAGATGTTATTAATGTGTTTGGTGAGTTAGATGATTTTGACAAGATCATGGCTTACCGTTCTTTTCTGCGTAACCCTTCCATGGAAATTGGGCGTCTCCTTCTAGCTGGACCATTGAAGAAGGAGGAATGCATGATTTTGCATTTACTTGTCTGGATCCTATGTCCCGGGCTACGAATCATGCTCAATGTTCTTCAATCGATCTTCGTATTATTCATGTAATAATGAATAATGAGCCTTTAGATTGGGGCATTCTTGTCACCATGACTATGTTGAAAGACAAATGCCATCCCACCTTCAAAATTCCATATGCCCTCCTTATCTCTCGCATTCTTGAATACAAAGGAGTAAATGTCGAAGGTGAACAAACTGTACGAACGAATAACTTAAATCGCATGCTGGACAGCACATTAACCCAACTCCAAATGGTGCGTGTCAACAATATTTATGTTCACAAGGATGACGTTCCAAACGAAGATGACGATAATGAAGATTCTGATGATGATATGCCCCCTGCTACTGAGTTTCCCTCTGATCAAATCCAAAGTGCTGGAACTTCCTCTACTCATCCTAAAACCCAACAATCTATGGAAGATATGTTATCTGATATGAACCAGAGGATGCAGGCATTCTTCACTCTTTCTAGAGTACGACATAAGGAAATAATTCGCCGTATCTCTGATGTAAATGATAAAGTGTGCCATTTAGAAAATAAATTTGATGCACACTTTCATAGTGATAGTGAAGAATTTTAAAGTTTGCTTTTATTTTATCTTGTGATTGTAATGTATTTTCATTTCTGAAATAAAATATGGTATTCTTTTATTGCTTTGTTTGAGGGGGAGTTATCTCCAAGTTATGCATTTGTTTGAGGGGGAGTTATCTCCAAGTTATGCATATGTTGAGGGGGAGCTCTTAATTTTTTATTATAATCAAAATAGGGGGAGAAATATTTAAAGCCTCATATGATTGAATTTAAATATTATCTGGTATGTTTAATGCGTTTGTTATTGTGACAGATAAAATAGGTTATTACAAGGCTTTAAAAGAAAATTTTGATCATCATCAAAAAGGGGGAGATTGTTGAACATACAAGGACTTGATGTTGAACTTACATGGGCATGAAGCTTGTTGATTTTGATAATGATTCAAGAACAAAGAACTTAGAGTGTTGAAGACTTGTATTGTTGTGTAATAACTCTGTTTTGATGTGTTTGAGTCTGTAATATTAGAGTCTAAGGTAGCCGGTACATAGTCTACTTTTTAGAAGCTTCAAAAACTCATATTTATCAAAAAGCATCGGGTTTAATCGATTAAATCATCAGATAATCGATTATTACAGTGAGAAAAACCATTTTCTGTATCTGTTCACTGTAATAATCGATTAACACACCTGTTAATCGATTAACAGGCTTGTTAATCAATTAACAGGGCACTTAATCGATTAAAACATAGAGTTTTGGGGTTCTGTTGATTTTGGCTCTGTAATAATCGATTAACACTTCATTTAATCGATTATTTCATTTAGATTTTGATTTTCAACTTCAAATTAAACCTATTTTCGAAAACCCTAATCCCAATACTCCTAGTTCCGAAAATTCCCAATTCCCAAACCCTAATTCATCTACTTAAGGTTCTCTAAGGTTCTCAGAAAATTGAACAACCTTTTTCAAACAAAAGTTAAGTGTTGTGAGTGCCAGAGAACTGTTTGTTGGAGGAAAAAGGGGCTTTTGGAACCTGGTGTGGGCTAGAAGCGATAAGAATCACTAAGTGGAGTTCTTAGTGGATTGTGTGTTGTGCTGTCCATAGGGAAAACTGTTCTTCATCTCTTGTGGGTTTCAAGAGAGGTGTTTTCTTTACTTTATCTTTTTGATTTGTAATCTGCTTGTAACAACTTTGATTATAGTGACAACGTTAATCCTCTGTTTGAGTGATTAGCAACTGGACGTAGGGTCTTTTGATCTGAACCAGTATAAATCTCATGTGTAAGACTCTATCTCTATTCTATTTACGTTTACACAACATTTTAATCGGTAAAATTTGGGGAAAATTTTTAAAACCTAATTTGTGTTAAGAACCAATTCACCCCCCCTCTTGGTTTTTGTCCGACAACGCGAACATTCTGCTACGCGATTCTAACAGTATCCCTTCGCTTCGGAAGGGAGACTTCCCTTTGCTTTTTTCTGCTTGGCCCTTTGTAGGGTCATATCCTAGGCCATGCTTTAGAGGATTATCCTTAAATTCTGGGGGCTCCTTTATTCCTTGGGAGTCTGCCCCGAGTCCTTGGCCAGGATGGTAACCATACTTCATCATCATGCGGGCTACCTTCTATTACCAGGAAGTCTTTCTACATTGGCGATTTCAAGTGCTTGAAAAGATGTTTCAAGGGCCTCTTCAGCCGCATCCACATAGGGTTGAGTAGACGGTCCACTGATTAAGATATCATCTTCTGCTTGGACCGTGACCAGTTTGTCATCAACTATAAACTTGACTTTCTGGTGGAGCGTTGAAGGTACTGCCTTAGCGTCGTGAATCCAAGGTCTGCCAAGGAGACAACTGTATACTGGAGTAATGTCCATCATGTGGAAATCGACGTTGAAGATAGTGGGTCCGACTTGGATTGGCAGATTGATTTCCCCCACTACTTCTTTTTTGGATCCTTCGAAGGTTCGAACAATAGTGCTGCTTGGGCGTATGCGGGTTCCTTGAATGGTGTTAAGTGGTAAAAAGTTGATATAATTATACCTTGAATTGTTATGAAACCACTTAACTTATGTTAATTCTAATATATTTTTCTCCCAATATAGGATGAATTCGAGAATACCTTGATACAAGAGTAAGGAGCATAATTGTTAGAATAATTTGAGTAAAACTGGAAGAAGGAAGAAGATTTTCAGCATGGAAGTCGCTCGAGCGGGATGGATTCTCACTTGAGCAAATATCAGTTATTCTTCTCTAGAAGTCAGTTGCTCAAGCGAGCGTTTTGTCGCTTGAGCGAAAATAGGCAACTTTCGCTTGAGCAAAAGTTGTCGCTTGAGCGAAAGACGCGAAACCCAAAAGCCCAATTTTTCCTACAAAAAGAGAAGATGTGTTTTGAGAAAAGGAAGCAGTTTTGGAGAAGAAGAGGTGTGAGTGCTGCTAGGGTTTCGTCCAATCTTCATCAATTCTTCACTTCTTCCACATTTGGAGCATTGTAATGGCCAACATGAGTGGCTAACTTCATTCTCTTGGGATTGGGTTCACTTCCTTTGAACTCTTTTGTATCATGGTGATATTTTGAGATATTAATCTATGTTTTGTTGTTGTTATTCTTATCCTTTGTGCTTTGGAATGATTTATTCTTGATGTTTGGGGTATGATTGGAAAATATATCTTGAACCCTAGATCACGGTAAGAATATTTGTTACATTAATTACCAGGAATGAAATGAATGTATCAATTGCTTAACACCCTAAACCTTATGCTGGAAAATCTCTTAATTGTCTGAGGAATCAACATTTATTAGGCTTTCTTATGAATTTCATGTGTGAGGGATCAACATGGATGATTTGAGTAGGTGGCATCAACATTGTTAGGTTAATTGACGTTCTTAATTGACATAGCCATTACAAAAGAGGGATAAGGAAGGAATCAAATCCTAAGTGCCTTTAATTGATCTTTTCTCAACAATTTACAGTTCTTTGTCATTTAATCTCAATTCAAATCTTTATGCAAAACCCATTCTATTTTAATCTACTTAGTAAGCATAAAATTAGGAATCTCCATTGAAATCGTTCCTCGTGGGATCGACTTTTATTTAATCGAAATACTATACTGCGATTGATAATTTTGGTACGCTTGCCAATAATTCAACAAATGGTCAACTTGTCAAGTGTGCACTTGAGCATCACGTTCAAGGATGAACCGTTATCCACAAGAACTTTAGCGATGAGATATTCCTTGCATTTGATGGAAATATGCAAGGGCTTATTATGGCTCGACCCCTCTGGAGGGAGTTCTTCATCTGTAAAGGTGAGGTGATCGCTAGCTGTGATGTAACCAACGATCCTCTCAACTTTTTCTTAAGATATTGTATGAGGTACGTGCGCTTCGCTCAAGACCTTCAGCAGGGCGTTTTTATGCGGTTCCGAACTCCTCATTAGAGATAACGAATGGTTTTGTCTCCATCCTTCTAATTGTGGAAGACGTATTAGTTAATCATTCCTTTTTATTATATTTTTTATTAAAAGTGAAGGAGGGGTAATCAAGTATGCAAATTATGAATGAAATACATGCAAGTAGATAATTGTTGAACAAAAGAAAATTTTATTTATTTATATAAAGTGTACATTCCCCTACACCATGCTACGGAGTACTTTTTGACAGAAACGGAAAAGTCTAAAGAAACCCACAGGCGGGTTCTGATTTCTTTGTAATTCTTCTTCGGGTTCGCGTACATGATGAGCGAGTGCTTCAGTCTGCTGGTGGACCGCCTGGCTCATATCTTCACTATACTTCTAAGCCTCTTTGATCTTCACCTCTTGATGGACGACCAAGGCTTGTAGCTCATCGAGTCTCTCAAGGGCTCGGTCTCTTTCTTGTAGTACTTGACAATACTGAGCTAACCCGTCTCTTTCTTTGCAGCGCAGCTCAATAAGGCTTCTATTAAGTCTCTTGGTAGTCTTCCGTCCTTGACGTATCTCAGACCGAGTCCTTGCGAGATCTTGTAGCATTCCCTTAATCGTTTGAGCATGTTTTGCACATTCAGCCTCAAGGTGTGCTGATTTGGCGGTTATTTCTTAAAGTTGATTATCCGAGTTTAATCTGGCAACTTTGGATGCTCGGATAATCTGCCCACTAGAATCAATGCATTGGTCCTTGAGGCGCTCTATCTCTTGATCTTTCTTCTTGCACTGCCTTTGTAGACCGTCTATAATAAGAATAAATTCTTGCTCTTTTTCCTCAAGGGCCCTCATCTGGGCTCCCATGATTTCTATCCTCTATTCAAGGCATCGACTTGGCTTTGGAGCTCTCCACTGGCTGAAGGCGTAGTAGGTGGGGTGGATGGTTGTGACATCCCTCTGTTTCTCCTCCACTCCTCATAGTCACTGGAGACAGCTACTCAAGCTTTGCCTAGCTCTCTATCTCCCATAAAATCTGGTTTCTCCCATGCTCTTCGTACAACAAGTGAATTCGCAACATTGCATGGGTCTCCGAAGAAACACACTCCTTTGAGCTCTTCCCGTGATAATGTGGTTTGGGTTTTCATGAGTTGTCTCATAACTACTTTTGGAGAATAAGTTATACAACCTCTAAGACCTACTAACGGTACACTCGGATAATCTCCACATCTGATGAGGATAGGACCAGGTCAGAACCAAGGACATGCCCAAGATAAGCAGTTGGCATCCCATTGTTCCAACTCGACCTTCCACTCCATGGTTAGACGTCGGTGGAGAGGGATTCTTGAGAAGCTCTTCAAAGGGTCGAGGAACATCCCCATGTGACTAGAGGCGTAGAAATGCATGATACCTCACACGAATAGCAGTGAAGAGTAGAATATGAGTGTTCTCCCTTGCTTTTGGTGACAGAATTTGACCGAAAGCAAGGTGTCGACAAGAAGTGCAGGCAAGGGACTCTTCGAATGCATGTCCCAGGCGAAGAAGGCGTCCATGATGACTTGATCCATTGTGTCAAGATGAAAGGGAAACAACATAGTCCCAAACACGATTAGAGCCAGGGTTTTGTTAAAAGCGAATTAGTCTGCCCTTTCAGCCAAAGAGGACAGATGGTCTTCTAACATTACGACTTTCCAACCTTGGTTATTCCCTTTTGCTATCAGGGTAGTCTGTTGAGGTGGCAATCAGATGATGACAGCAACTTTGGCTGCAGGAATATAGTGTTCGTGGCGAATATGGACCCCGACTGACTTGTGCCATCTTAACATAATCTGATACTCCTCCAAAGTGGGTACCATATCAAACTACAAAAACTCGAAGCAATGCAGACTGGAGTTCCAAAAATGAACCAAAATCTTGACGAAAATGGGGTTGACATAGATTTTCAATAAGTTGAGAATCCATCCATAGGATTTTTCAAAGTCGGAGCGGACTTGTGGTGGCATCAATGCGCACAACCGTTCTATCTTCTCCACATGGTATCGGGGAATATCCACTTTCTTCAACTGTCTACTAGCCCCCTCCATTTTCTAGAAACCAAAAAAAATGCATGCTATGAATATGATGTTAATGTAGGCATGCATGCAAGTGTTTATTTTTCCTTAACATTATCATGTTTTATTTTCTACATGATGCATGATAGTGTTTGGTTTTTTTTTTTTTTTTGTATTTTTCAAAAGAAAGATAAACTACCTATATGGATGTTCATGAGTTTTAATGTTTATGAAGAGGATCCCATTTTTTATTTATTTATTTGGTTTATTTTATTTTTATAACTTTTTATCTCTTCTGTCGGACTGCGTGACTACTTAGCTTACAAAGAACTTGAAACTAGGCTAGCTAAAAGGCAGACTGTCCGAGATAAAAATGGTTTATTGCAAAAGAATAGTTTTAGCGTCCCTTATCTCTTCTGTCGGACTGCGTGACTACATTGCTTACAAAGAACCTGAAACCAAGCTAGCTAAAAGGCAGACTATTCGAGATAAGGGTGTTTATTGTGAAAAGATTTTTGAGATTTTTCTTTTATTTTTCTGTTGTATGTTTATGTTATGCAACAATCAAATGCAACAAACAAATGCACACCCAATTCACTCATCCACGAACAAGTAGGACGACGTTTTTTAATCACGAGGTAGGTGTATCCTACAGAAGAGTGCATATTCAGGGTAGTTCTAAATTTTCTCACCAAGGCCAGACCCCCAAGGTGCCCCCATTATAGGGTCTCCACTCTCCTAGCCTTCAGACCATGCATGACACTAAGGTCTTAGTCAGTCTTTGGGCCAAAAAAGGAAGGTTATCACCTTGAGTGGTGGTTTCCGACCATACCGGTGGGCTCATGACCCTCACTATGACAAATCGTACAATGCCACCCACTCCCTATGGATATCCCACTTGCCCCCGGGTATAGGGGGAACTATTGTGTGCAAGGGTTTGTGTACAGTTTGTATTTCAAAAAATTGGCATAAAATAAACATACAACAGTTATTAAAGCTAAGCAATTAAACCATGTTATAAAACAAGGAAGGGTAAAGGTGCAATTTTAAGTTTTATTTCTTAAAACTAGTCCATCATTAAATGGGATCAACTCTCTAGCTTCCCCAGTGGAGTCGCCATCTGTCGCCGCTGTCAAAAGAGGCGGTCGGAGCGACACGATGGTTTCGTTTGACTCGTGTTTTTAAAAAGTGTGGTTTCAACGCCTTTAGGTTGTCTGATAACCAGGCTGGACCTAAGAGCGAGGTTTTCGAAAGGTTCAAGGAGTCGCCACCAATGTTTTTACCAGAAACATTGGAAAAGGAAAAAGAAGGTAGTGATTTTTTAAGAAAAAACAACTTTGGTCATTACAACCAGAGTTAGGTAAGGGAGTGAGTTACGTGTAGGGAAGGTATTAGCTTCCTTACAATGCCCCTTTCGGGTTCCCTATGATGGACCATTTTTATAAAGAAATAATAACTCTAAATTGCGCTTTTATCCTTATTTATTCATTGTGGAAATTAAGTTATTGACTACATGCCCTAAATGACTAATGCACAACAATACTATTTAAAAAGCAGTAAAGTAGAGAAGGGAGTATATAGGAACCTTCGAAGCAAGCTTTTATAGTATGTTCTTGGAAGAGGGTACTTTTTGGCAATTCCCACGCTCTACAATGATGATTACTCTTTCTCACAACACTATAGAACACTTTTTAAGAACTCTAAGAAACTTTAGAAATGCTTCAGGGGGGTCTTAGGAGAGTAATTCGAAAGAAGTACATAAGGGAAAGTGGTAGAATTGTGTGAAAAGAGTGAGAAAGTCCCCCATTTTATAGGAATTCGCACCTGTCAGGTCGGGACCGCCCTCTCGCGAAACAGGACGACGGTCTAGCCGTCGGCAAGTGGCGAGTGGCGAGACGGCGGTCTCGCCCTTAGCCAACGGTGAGACGGTGGTCTCGCCAAACGAGACGATGGTCTCAACCCTTTGTGTAGAATTTCTTTATTTTTCTTATACAAAAATCTTTCCTATTCTAATAGGGGGCCTATTGATCAATTCTAGGGACCTTTTAGGCCTTGCCCATCTTCGAACGGAAGTCTTCTACTCTTTATTTTAAGGCTTGGCAAGATTTGGGGTCTACAAGGAGACATACTTTGTTAAGCCTTTTTGTTAGAAATGTAGGCTGAGATCAAGAGGGGGGTGAATTGATCTCAGATTTTTGCACTTTTAAGAATACAAATTATATATTTCAAAGATTATGAATTCTAATAAAGTTTTGAATCAAGAAAAACAAGCAATTCTATGTAAGGCACAAGCAAAATAAAAGAGAGTAAAGGTTTAGAGAAAGGCACACAAGATTTATACTGGTTCACCCAAAACAAAGGGCTACATCCAGTTCTCAACCAAATTCCAGTTGAGTTCCACTAGATTGATTATGTTTCTTATTACAACCCCGAATCACAAAACAACCAATCCACACCAAGAACCAAATTCTAGTTCTTGCATCAAACCTTCACCAAGAACCAAGTTCCAGTTCTTGAGCCAACCTGCAGCTAAATTCCAGCTACAGAACCAATGTCCAACACTTCCAGACACCCACAATATAGTAAAGAATTGAAAAGAACAAAAAGAAGAAACTAGAACAATCAAACCCAGATTATGCAGCTCTTGCAGAATGAGTTTCTTCACAAGTAAGAATGTAAACATGCCTCAAGAAAGAACTTTGAAAAACTTCACAAAAGTGGCGTGCTTCTTTCTTGAAAACTTCTCTAATAATTGCTTAATTGATTACTCAAAGATATATTTTAAAACGCTGAAGCAATCCTGTTTATATAGAGTTATTTTTCAACTGCTGGTTTAATTAATCGGTTAAAACTTTCTTTTAATCGATTATTAAATCTTGATTAATCGAATAATTCTTCTTTTAATCGGTTAAAATGTGCTTAATCATTTTCCAGATTTATTTTAACTTATGCGACGATGTTTTAATCGATTAAAATAGTTAAACAAAATTTCTCTAAGTTGTTTTAATCGATTATAATTTTGTCAAACATTTTCTCAAAAACTCCACAAGTGATTTTAACTAATAAAAGCAAGTTTTAATCGATTAATTTGATATTACAACAATTAAAATTCTGGAAAAACACTTTTCAAAACATCTCAAGTAATTTGAATCGATTAATTTAAAGTTATATCAGTTAAAATACTGATAGAACACTTTTCAAAACATTTCCAGTGATTTTAACCGATTAATTCGAAGTTATATAAGTTAAAATACTGACAGAACACTTTTCAAAACATTTCAAGTGATTTTAATAAATTAATTCCAAGTTATATCAGTTAAAATACTATCAAGAATGTTTCTAGCTTATTTTAATCGATTAACCTTAAAGAGTATCAGTTAAAACTATTTCTTAAGAACATATTAATCGATTAATTCAGATTTTAACGGATAAAAAACTTTTTAAAGGCATTTTCAAATTCTTCCAAAATGAATAATCCTCATGTAGCAGAGGGATGATTATACCTATTGATGCTAACTCACTAATCACTTTATCCTTTACCTAAGTAGCCTTTGACTTCATCAAATTATTAAGATCTTTAATCTATCACATGGTTTAATAAGATGCAGAAATGTAGATTTCACAATATATGTAGTTAGTAAACCAAAGAAAGATGAAATTTATTATTCTTTCAAGGACAAGTAAAGTTGATTCAGTCTTATCTTGCTTAACACGTTTGCATTGAACACAATAGATACGTGTAAAGATAAGGGAACCTTGCTTTAGTAGCATGTTATAGGAACAACCATTAACTAAAGCCATTACTTTGAATCTTAGAATAATAAACGATTACAAATAAAGGAGAATATATTGAATTTGAAATGTTTAATGATTTTAATTGATACAAATTATGTTTTAATCGATTAAAACAGGAATAACATAAGTATATAAAAAATATGAGAACATTTAATCGATTAAATCGAGAACTAATCGATTAAATCAGTTCGAATAGTCTCATTACAAATGAAATTAATCGATTAAAGTTATTTTATATCAATTAAAACATTCAGAAAATGTGAATTTATGTAATGTTTGATGCATCTAGAATCCCTAATTCGGTTATGATTTTATAAAAATGATCTCTAGCTAGAGGTTTTGTGAAAATGTTAACTAATTGTTTTTTGGTTTCAATAAAAAATATTT
The DNA here is from genome assembly GCA_963425845.1 of Sphenostylis stenocarpa. NCBI lineage: Eukaryota > Viridiplantae > Streptophyta > Magnoliopsida > Fabales > Fabaceae > Sphenostylis > Sphenostylis stenocarpa. Next base: position 20,276,512 of record OY731403.1, read on the forward strand.
CACAATCCCCTTTTGAAACATGATCTCTAATTATTAAATGATGTCTAATTTCAATATGTTTTTGTTCTAGAATGCTGGATTGGATTCTTTGTTAATATGATAGCACTGGTATTATCACATAGAAGAGGAATTTTATTTAGAATCAAACCATAGTCCACAAGTTGTTGTTTGAGCCATAAAGATTCAGCATAACAACCTCCAGCAACAATGTACTCGGCCTCAGCTGTGGAAAAAGCAACACATTATTGCTTTTTGCTATGCCATGAAACTAGGCTGCTTGCAAGAAGATGATAGGTGCCACTTGTGCTTTTTGTGTCAAGCTTACATCCAGCAAAGTCTGAGTCAGAGTAACCAATTAGATTTAGTTTAGACTCACTAGGATACCATAACCCAACATTCAATGTTCCTTTGAGATATTTGAGAATCCTCTTTGCAGCAGTGAAATGGGATTCTTTTGGTGCAAACTAAAACCTAACACACATACAAACACTAAACATAATGTAAGGTCTGCTTGCCGTAAGGTATAATAAAGACCCAATAAGCACTCTGTATTTTGTTTGATCTATTGGATTCCTTTTTTCATCTGCATCAAGATAGGAATTAGTTGACATTGGTGTGGATGCCTCTTTGTAGTGATTCATTTCAAATTTATTAGGAGATTTGTGCAGTATTTTCCTTGATGAAGAAAGCACCCTTCCTGAAGTTGTTTGACTTGTAATTCAAGGAAGTAATTAAGCTCCCCCATCATGGATATTTCAAATTCTCCTTGCATATCTTTAATAAATTCTTTACACAAAGATTCATCAGTGACTCCAAATATAATGTCATCCACATATACTTGAACAAGTATGGTATCATTATTAGTTTTCTTAAGAAATAATGTTTTATCAACAACACTTCTTTGATAAGAGAAAATTGCTTAGCCTTTCATACCATTGCCTTGGGGTTTGCTTTAGACCATACAGTGCTTTATTTAATTTGTAGACAAACTCTGGATGAATATGATCTTCAAACCCAGGGGGCTGAGCAACAAAAACCTCTTCATTCAAATAGCCATTTAAGAAGGTGCTTTTCATATCCATTTGGTATAACCTGAAATTCTTCATTGAGGCATAAGCAAGTAAAAGCCTAACAGCTTCTAATCTAGCAACAGGAGCATATGTTTCATCAAAATCAATTTCTTCTTGTTGATTATATCCTTTAGAAACTAATCTTGCTTTGTTTCTTGTAATAATACCATTTTCATCTAATTTATTCCTAAAAACCCATTCAGTTCTAACAATATTTGCATCATTTGGCTTTGGAATTAATTCCCATACATTATTTCTTATGAATTGGTTTAACTCCTCATGCATTGCATTAATCCAGTTGTTATCTGTGAATGCATTAGATATGAATTTTGGTTCAATTTGAGATACGAAAGCCATATGATTACAAAATTTATTTAAAGATCTTCGGGTAGAAACTCCTTATTTTATTTCTCCAATGATGTTGTCTATTGAGAGATTTCTTGGAGCCTTCCATTCTTTGGGTAGTTGTTCTTCAGATTCTTCACTAGACTCTTCTTATTTCTGAAAAGAAGTTGATTCTGGTAGTTTTAACTAATACATTTTATCATGTAAAATATCATCATCTGCACTGCAAACTAAGTTTTTCTGCATATATGGGTTAGTTTCATCAAATACAACTTGAACTGATTCTTCTATTGTTTTTAGCCTTCTATTGAAGATTTTATAGGCATGGTTATTTAATTAATACCCTAAGAATATACCTTCATCTGATTTGGAGTCAAATTTTCCAAGATTTTCCTTTCCATTATTTAAAACAACGACCTTACATCCAAACACTCTAAAGTAGTTTATATTAGACTTTTTGCCTTTATATAATTCATAGGGAGTCTTTTTGAGAAATGGTCTAATTAAAATACAGTTTAAAGCATGGCAAGCAGTATTTACGATATTAGCCCAAAAATATTTTGGTAAATCTTTTTCATTAAGCATTGTCCTAGCTAACTCTTCAAGGGAACGATTTTTCCTTTCAACTACACCATTCTGTTAAGGAGTTCTAGGAGTAGAAAAATTGTGCTTAATCCCATGTTTTTCACAAAATCTATGAAAATTCTCCCCCATGATCACTTTGAATGTTTGAAATGAAATAGCCTTTTTCATTTTGAATCTGTTTAGCAAATTTTTAAAAGCATGAAAAGTATCGGATTTCAATTTTAAAAAGATTGTCCAGGTAAATCTTGAGAAATCATCTACAATAATCAATGCATATAAATTCCCACCTAAACTTACAGTTCTTGAAGGACCAAAGAGAACCATATGCAAAAGTTCAAGAGGTCTTGAAGTTGAAACAATATTTTTCATATGCAAAAGTTCAAGAGGTCTTGAAGTTGACATGCATCACATACTTTCTCTTTCACAAACTTTATTTTAGGTAGACCTATTACAAGATCCTTGGAAATCAATTTGTTGAGATGATGCATATGAATATGTGCTAATCTTCTATGCCATAACCAAGAATCATTTTCTTTAGTAATTATACAACAGTCTTTTGCAGAATTAGTATTTAACATGTAAATGTTTTTGAATCTTTTACCAGTGATCAATACCTGGTATGAACCTGATCTGAATATTTGACATTGTTCTGGTTTAAAGATGACTTTGTGACCTTTGTCACACTGCTGATTGATACTGACCAGATTATGTTTCAATCCTTCAACATACAGTATATTGTTGATGACGCCAGAATCTGTGCATTTGATATCACCTATTCCAAGAATTCTTCCTTTGTTATTATCCTCGTAAATGACAGTTCCACCATTTTTGAGTTTCAGACTATGAAATTTTGAGATATCCCATGTCATATGTTTTGAACAGCCACTATCAAGGTACTAGAGATCTTCAGTTTGTTGTTCCTGAAAAATAGATGGATATAGCTGCAGTACGAATCGATTAAAAGGAGATATAATCGATTAATTTTGTATTGGGACATAAAATTAACTGATTAAAACAAGAAAGAATCGATTAATTTTGTACTAGATATTGTTAATGAAATACAAACAGAATATTAATCGATTAAAATAAGAAAGAATCGATTAATTTGAACTTATTTATGATTTTAACTGATGTAAAACATTTTTAATCGATTAAAATAGAGATCTGGAATATTAGTTGTAAACCCTAGAGCTTTTAATTGATTAATTCGATGAATAGTCGATTAAAACTGTATTGACAGCTTTTCAGAATTTCTCTGTAAGTGAATTTAATCGATTAAAACAATTATATATCAATTAAAACGACTAGTTCCTAAAAAATTTTAAATCTTCCATATCCAGAATACTTTTTTATTGATCGGGTACCGATAGATCTCTAGATTTTTGTTCCTGCAAAAAAGAATAACAATCCAGTACCCTTTTTAAGATAATAGGGTCCTATCAAGTTATTTGAAATGATTTCTTGGGAACCCATTTCATTCTACCTTTCAGAACAACATATTTCTTGATTTTACAAAATTTTACAGAATGACCTTTTTTCATACAATAGAAACATGTAGTAAATGGTGATAAATTAGGTTTATTGTATGAAAAATAATTTTTGAAGGCTCTAGTTTTCTTTCCAACAAAAGGTGTGAAACCTATACCGGCGCGATCAATAACCAATTTCTGAGAATTAAGAAGAACATCAAGATTAACTTTACTTTGTGCAAATTTAGAAGTAGTCTTCATTAGATATGCTAGTTTCTTTTGTAATTTAGGACAATTTTCACAATCCTTTTGATCTTTACACATGCAATCAGAATTGTTATTAATCATTGTAGACCCCATATCTTGCCCGGTCCCAAAATAAAGAGCAGAAGACCTCTAATTCAAAGATGGACAAAGCCTAAAAGGTCCCTAGGATAGACTAATAGGACTCATATTAGAGTAGGAAGGTTTTTTGTATAGAAAAAATAAGGAATTCCACCTAGAAGGGCGAGACTACCGTCTAGCTATCGGCAAAGGGCGAGATCGCCGTCTCATTTGGCGAGACGGCCTTCTTGCCACTCGCCAATGGCTAGACCGCCGTCTCGTTTGGCAAGACGGCCTTCTCACCATTTGTCAACGGTGAGACCGCCGTCCCATTTGGCAAGACGACGGTCTCGACCTTGTCAGGCGAGACAACGGTCCCGACCTGACAGGCACGAATCCATATAAAAGGAGGGCACACCCCCCTCTTTTTTACGACATTCTTCAACTTTCCCTTCTACAACTTTCTCAAATTCTTCTCCTAGGATCCCTGCGAAGCATTTCCGGAGTTTCTTAGTATTCTTAGAGAGTATTCTATAGTGTTGCAACGAAGAGCGACCAACATTGTAGAGCGAGAGATTGCCAAAAAGCATCCTTTACCAAGAATATTGAGTAACGAAAGCTTGTTTCGAAGGTTCCCATACTTTCTATCTTTCTTTTACCGCTTTTTCTTTACATCTATCCGTCCATTAGCTGTTAGGGCCATGTAGTCAATATTTTAAATTCCGCAAATAAATAAAGGGTAAAAGCGTAATTTTAGAGTTTATTTATGAAATAAATGGTCCATCATAGGGAACCCGAAAGGGGCGTCGTAGGGAAGCTAATACCTTCCCTACACGTAACTAACTCCCTTACCCAACTCTGGTTATAATGGCCAAAGTTGGTTTTTCAAAACCAACGCCTTCTTTTTTTCCTTTTCCAATGTTTCCGGATAAAACATTGGTAGCGACTCTAGAATCGTTTTCGAAAACCTCGCCTTTAGGTCCAGCCCGGTTATCAGACAACCTAAAGGCGTTGTACCAAACTTTAAAAATGCGAGTCGAAGTCGGAAACCATCGCGTCGCTCCGACTTCCTCTTTTGACGACGACGACAGATGGCGACTCCACTGGGGAAGCCTAGAGAGTTGATCCCATTTAGTGATGGGCCAGTTTAATAAATAAACTTAAAAATTTTGCTTTTACCCTGCCTTGTTTTATAACATGTTTTATTTGCTTGGCTTTAATAATTGTTATTTGATTACCTTACGCAATTGTTTGAAAAATAAAATGTACACAAACCTTTGCACACAATAGTTCCCCCTATACCCAGGGGCAAGTTGGAAATCCATAGAGAGTGGGTGGCAGGTACGATTTGTCGTAGTGAGGGCCATGAGCTCACCGGTATGGTCGGAAACCACCACTCAAGGTGATAACCTTCCTCTTTTGGCACAAAGACTGACTAAGGCCTTAGTGCCATGCATGGTCGGAAGGCTGGAGAGTGGGGACCCTATAATGGGGATACCTTGGGGGCCTGGCTTTGGTGAGGAAAATTAGAACTACCCTGAATATGCACTCTTCTGCAGGAGACCCCTACCTCGTAATTAAAAACGTCATCCTACTTGTTCGCGGGTGAGTGAAATTGTGTGTGCATTTGTTTGTTGTATTTGATTGCATAGCATAACCATACAACAGATAAAAATAAAAAAACCACAAAATATTTTTGCGATAAACACCCTTATCTCGGATAGTCTGCCTTTTAGCTAGCCTGGTTTCAGGTTCTTTGTAAGCTAAGTAGCCATGCAGTCCGACAGAAGAGATAAGGGACATTAAAATTATCTTTTCGCAATAAACCATTTTATCTCGGATAGTCTGCCTTTTAGCTAGCTTGATTTCAGGTTCTTTGTAAGCTAAGTAGTCACGTAGTCTGACAGAAGAGATAAAAGGTTATAAAATAAACCAAATAAAACTAGATAAACCAAATAAAATTTGGATCTTGTTCATAAAACGATTTTTGAAGAAGTCAAATCAATCATATTGCATCATGTCATAAGTGGAAAAACCAAGAGAGAAAATAAATGCATAAGCAAAGTACGCAGCATCATCTAAATAAAAACTCTCATGCATAAACACATTCATGCTATGGTGCATTAGATATCTCTAAGACAAAGACGAAAGAGACCCCAAGCACATTTGTAACCATCCACAGGGAAGGGACAAATGTACTAAGGTATATGGTGATCTTCGTTATACTTGTCAAAATCCATGACGGGGAAGGAACCATTACACCAAAGTGGGTATGATACTCCGCAAAGCGTAAGCTTTAAGGATGCTACCTAAGTCATTATCTTAGAAGATACTAATCCCACACCTATCATTCATTTTTATTAATGAAATTCTTAGGCATCTTAGAAAGTGACTGGTCCTCTTCCTATCTAAACCTATGCGCAGAAGGCGAAAGCTATGGAGTATTTGGAAGAACAAAACCGCAAACTAACCAGAGGTTAGCGCCCTTCGGGAGCAAATGGCGCAATTAATGGAGGTCATGCGCCAATAAAGCCAAAACAAAGGGGAAACTCATGGCGACCGCGCCTCTCGCTATGAGGAAGAAGAAGAAGAGTTATTTTTCTAGCAGAAAGCCCCTGTACAATATGACACCAGGGCGATGCACATCCACACCCTTGAGGTGTCCAAGCAACAAATCTCCGCATTGGAGGAAAGGCTGAAGGCAATTGAGGGACACAACTTCGACATCAAGGAGGTGGCAGACATGTGTCTAGTCAAGAACATCCAGTTCCCGCCAAAATTCATAGTCCTAGACTTTCCCAAGTATGTTGGACTGACCTGCCCCAAGAACCATCTGACGATGCACTGTCGTAAGATGGTTGCACATGCTGAGAACAAAAAACTCATGATCCACTGCTTCCAGGAGAGGTTGGTTGACTCAGCCCTCAACTGGTACATGCAGTTGGAAAAGGGGTAGGTCCAAAATTGGAAGCAGTTGGCAGATGCCTTCCTTCGTCGTTACCGATACAACATTGATCTAACTCCTGATAGGTCATATCTTAGGACCATAAGAAAAAGGAATGACGAGTCCTTCAAGGCATATGCCTAGAGATGGAGGGAGATGGATGCCCAAATAGAGTCTCTGCTGACGGACAAGGAGACGGTGACTATGTTCATAAACTCATTAACAGGAGCTTACTACGATAAGGCAATAGCCAGTACATCTAACCTTTTCTCAGACATAGTCACCATAGGGGAGAGAGTGGAGCAAGGGTTATGAAGTGGGAAGATAGCGCAATCTTCCCCTTCCGGTGTCTTGTTTAGAAAACCCTCCGGCAAGAAGAAGGAGGAGGTTGTACACGTGATTAACCTCGCCACTCTTTCTTCCGCTCCACATATGGTTCGCCAGCCACGCAAAAAAGAGAGAAAATTCACCCCTATCTCAATCTCGTATGGGAAGTTGTTGCCTCAGCTGCTAGAAGCCAAGCTCCTGGCCTGTTCCCCTCCCAAGAAGATAGAGCCTCATTATCCCGAGTGGTACAAACCAAACGAGTAATGCGATTACCACTCGGGTTCACCCGGGCATTCAACGAAGAACCGCTTGACCCTAAAGTATAGGGTCCAAGAGCTAATCGACGTCGGGTGGATAACCTTTGACGCCTCCACCTCCGATGTAGATGTCAAACCTCTGTCAAAACTAGAGTGAAAGGAGGGAATGATTGGGAGGATCAACTCTTAGGGTTCCTTTTCTTTTTTAAGCCTTTTCTTGTATTTCCCGCGGTCGCCGCCCGTGGCCGCGGGAACACTGACTAAAAGGGCATGTAAATACGCTTTTTTTAATACATGAGGCATTTTTCGTCGTGGCATATTCATTCTCATTCTTTTCCCTCTTCTATTTATTATTCTTCCCAAAATAATTGAATAATAAAATCTATGACTAAAAATAGAACCTAAAAACCATCATGTTTGTGATTGATGAATCTCTGTGGGACCCAGAAGCTAAAGGCGAATGGATCGAGTCCGATAGTAAGCAGTGGACCATTTCCCCGGACATGCAAAGAATGCTAGAGAAAGAAACTCGGATCATACAGCCGCATCAAGAGGAAACAAAAACTATCAATTTGGGAAAAGGAGATGATAAGAGAGAGATAAACATCGGTACCCAGATTGATAATAACATAAGGGAGGAATTAATACAACTTTTGAAAGAGTATGTGGATGTGTTTGTCTAGTCTTATCATGACATGCCCAGACTTGATACAAGCATAGTGGAACATCATTTACCTTTAAAAGAGGGATTTCGGCTTGTGAAACAAAAGCTCAGGAGAATCAAACCAGATTGGTCCTTGATGATTAAGGAGGAAATACAAAGACAATTAGACGCCAACTTCCTAATAGTATCCAAATAACCCGAATGGCTAGCAAACATAGTGCCTGTCATCAAGAAAAGCGGTAAAGTCAGAGTATGTGTGGACTATAGGGACCTAAATCGAGCAAGTCCAAAGGATGACTTCCCCTGCCACACATTGACACATTAGTGGATCACACCGCTACAAACACACTTTATTCCTTCATGGACGGATATGCAGGGTACAATCAAATTAAGTTGGCCATCGAGGATAGGGAAAAAAACCTCCTTCATCACATCATGGGGTACCTTTTGCTATAAGGTAATGCCTTTTGGGCTAAAAAATGCAGGGGCTACCTATTATAGGGCTATGGTCACACTATTCCACGACATGATCCACAAAGAAATAGAAGTATACGTGGATGACATGATTGCCAAGTCCAGAAACAAGGTGGACCATATTCAATATCTTAAGAATCTGTTTGATCGACTTGGAAAGTATCAACTTAAGTTGAACCCAGCAAAATGCACTTTCAGAGTACGGTCAGGCAAACTCCTAGGGTTCATCGTCAGCCAAAAGGGAATCGAGGAAGACCCTGACAAAACAAAGGCAATCTTGGAAATGCCCCCACCAAGGACAGAAAAGGAGGTCAGAGGATTTTGGGGTTGAATCAACTATATTGCTAGGTTCATCGCACAACTAATGGACAAATGTATACCCATCTTTAAGTTGTTACATAAAAACCAGCCAACGGTGTGGAATGAAGAATGCCAACAAGCATTCGATAAGATCAAGATATGCCTAACCAATCCACCAGTACTGGTGCCACCCGTTGAAGGAAAACATCTAATCTTATATCTATCAATACTCAAAGAATCCATGGGATGTGTGCTCAATCAGCAAGATGAAACAGGGAAAAAAGAGCGAGCCATATTTTACCTCAGCAAAAAGTTCCTAGACTATGAGACCTGCTATACACCATTCAAAAAACATGTTGTGCATTGGTGTGGGCAACTCAACGTCTGTGACAATACATGGCTCGACACACAACATGGTTGGTCTCTAAAATGGACCCAATCAAGTACCTCTTCAAAAAGCCTATCTTGATCGGAAGAATAGCTAAGTGGCAAGTGCTCCTCTCAGAATTCGACATTGTTCATGTCACCCAGAAAGCTGTTAAAGGTAGTCCCCCTAGCGGACTATCTAGCACATGGATCGATGAACGAGTACCAATCCCTACAAGACGACTTTCCCGATGAACATATTATGCACATTGCACACGAAGAGACCAAAGAAGATGCATGGACTATGTTTTTCGATGGAGCCTCAAACATGTTTGGACATGGGATCGGAGCCATTTTGATATCCTGAGAAAAGAAATATATCCCGGTAAAGGCCAGGTTAAACTTCGACTATACAAATAATATGGCCAAATACGAAGCTGGTGCATTGGGAATCCAAGCAGCTCTAGATCATGGGGTGACCAAACTCAGAGTTTTCGACGATTCATCCCTTGTCATCTATCAACTCAAGGGTGAATGGGAAATCCGAAATTCCAAACTAATCCCATACCTAGAGTATATTCGTGATTTGATTTCGAGGCTAGAAAGTGTCACCTTCAAGTATATTCCTCGGGAAGATAATCAATTTTCAGACGCCCTCACTACTTTATCATCCATGTTCTCTTTAGACCAAGAGCATGAGATGTCGACTATTCAAATTAAGCTGCATGACAAAAAAGCATTTTGCATGGCAGTAAATAGAGAGCAAGACAGAAACCCTTGGTATCATGACATTAAGCGATACCTCACGAAGGGTGAATATCCTGAAGGAATTAGTGATAACGAGAAAAGGACCATTTGGAAGAGGGCCGTAGGGTTTGTATTGACTAGAGAAACCCTCTATAAAAAGAACTTTGACTCCACTCTATTAAGGTGTGTGCATCACGAGGAGGCTCAAACCCTAATAAAGGAGATTCATAAAGGGGCTTTTGGGACCCACGCACCTAGGCATGTCATGGTAAAGAAAATCCTTAGGGCAGGGTATTTCTGGTCCACAATGGAGGCCGATTGTCACCAATATGCTAGAAAATGTAACACGTGCCAGGTCTATGCCGATAATGTTCACGTTCCGCCTGCACCGCTCAACACCTTGGATACGCCCTGGCCTTTCTCTATATGGGGCATGGACGTCATCGAACCCATTGAGCTCAAAGCATTTAATGATCACCGTTTTATCTTGGTGTCCATTGACTATTTCACCAAATGGGTAGAGGTGGCATGATACGCAACGTGACTAGAAAAGTAGTGACCACCACCTTCATTAAGAAGAATATTCTATGTCGGTATGGTATCCCTCATCGGCTCATTACTGATAATGGGATCAATCTAAACAACAAGGTGATGGAAGAGTTATGACAAGATTTCAAGATTCAACACCACAATTCCTCTCCATACTGACCTAAGATGAATGGTGCAGTAGAGGCAGCCAACAAAAATATCAAAAGGATCATCTAAAAGATGGTGATAACATACAAAGATTGGCACGAAATGCTCCCCTTTGCTTTGCACGGATATCGAACTTCCGTATGGACCTCCACAGGGGCCACCCCATTCTCCCTCATATACGGCATGGAGGCTGTATTGCCAGTAGAAGTTGAAATACCCTCCCTAAGAGTCGTTATGGAAGTAAAGCTAACAAAAGCATAATGGGTCCAGAATCGGTACGACAAGCTTAACCTGATCGAAGAAAAATGGTTGGACGCCATATGTCGTGGGTAGGCCTATCAAAAGAAGATTAAGAAAGCCTACGATAAGAAAATCAATCTCCGCACTTTCCAAGAAGGGGATTTAGTAATAAAGAAACTGCTTCCCGCCCAGAAGGACAAAATTGGAAAATGGTCAGCAAACTATGAAGGACCCTTTATGGTCAAGCGAGCCTTCTTAGGAGGAGCCCTTATCCTCACTAACATGGACGGAGAAGAGCTTCGACATCCAGTCAACTCAGACGCGGTAAAGAAATACTACACTTAAAAACATTGTTCATGACCTGTCAGGATGAAAACTCGTAAAGAGTGTCCTGGGCAAAAGATAGGGTCTATATGCCTCGCTAGGACACGTCCTAGGCAAAAATTAGAGGTTAAAAAAAAAACAACAACAAAAAGAGCAATGATTACCTTAGCCGAAAACCGCAAGGCGACTAAGGTAATACCTTTCCAGAAGTAAGCAGACTTCGCATGGTTTTTACTCCGGGCTCAAGTATCTCAACTGAAGCAACTAGGAGAAACAAAGAGACGGATGTCAGGGACATGATTGTTATAGCTTATACATTGTAGCCAACCTCGACCAACCATGCTTCTAAATCCCTTTTGTAAATCCTTCTATAAAAATAAACCATTTATTTATATAAATAAAATTGTCTTTTACTTCTTTTCTCTTAACCAATTTATGAAAATGCCTCTATATTAATGAAACATGAGCATGCATAAAGAACCAATACAAGAAAGCATAAGAAAGGAAAAGAAAAAGATAAAAAGAACGGTGCTTGCTAGGACATTCTTAGGCAAAAATTAGGGCAACCTGCTAGATCGAAAACCCGCAAAGGGTAGTCTAGGCAAAAGATAGGGCTAAACTAAAAAGAAGAGCCCATCAGAAGTAATCATGAAAGAAGAATACTAGTCACTTTCTAGATGCATCAAATAAAAGTAGATTGCATTTAAGGCATCCACAAAAATAGTCGCACAAGACAACTTTGTCAAAATCGAAAAACAAAAATAAAGAACCGCTTCAGGTAAATAAAAAAACGAAAAGCATTCATGCATATAAGGGGACTAGCTCCATGCTTGCGTTTGAAAACAGGAAGCACTCAAAATCAAGCCTCCAAATGGAAAGCCTTCACCTCCTGCAAAGCATCCGCCTAATCAAAGGCATTACCAAAACTTCAAAGACGCTCGCCTGCTCAAAAGGCGTTCACCAAGAATCCCCGACAACCAGCAAAGTCGAGTGACAAATAGCAAAAGATAAAAAAAAAGAATCCCTGGCACACTGGAAGACTCTACCAGAAAATCAAATACATTTACAAAAAATTATTCCTCATGGAATCCCGACGCATGAGCTAGAGCAGTAAGCCGCCACCACCACTTCGGGACAAGGAAGGTCCCAAAGACAAAGACCTGTACACAGGCAACAATGGTGCATGAGCTAGAGTAGTAAGTCGCCACCACCGCCAGTCCTACGAAATGGACTGCACCAACCAGATGGGGGGTTCATACCCATCAACCTACACATCAACTTGCGCATGAGTCAGAGCAGTAAGTCGCAGTCGGTCCTACAAAGTGGACCATACCAGCCTGATGAGGGGTTTATACTCATCTAGTCCGACAATGGTGGACTACAAACGCTACTAACCGGATGGGGGTTTATACTCATCAACTGAGGGATCAGCTACCGCAAGAAGGAGCATCCTGAGGTTCTACCACTTGTCAATAGAGGGGTCGGCTACCACAAGAAGGAGAATCCCAAAGCTACAAGCAACCGGATGGAGTTTCATACTCATCAACTGAGGGGTCGGCTACCGCAAGTAGGAGCATCCTGAGGTTCTACCACTTGTCAGAAGAGGGGTCGGTTACCGCAATAAGGAGCATCCCAAAGCTACAAGCAACCAGATGGGGGTTTATACTCATCAACCGAGGGGTCGGCTACTTCAAGAATGAGCATCCCAAAGTTACAAGTAACCAGATGGGGGTTCATACTCATCAATCGAGGGGTCGGCTACCGCAAGAAGGAGCATCCCAAAGCTACAAGCAACTGGATGGGGGTTTATACTCATCAACCGAGGGGTTGGCTACCACAAGAAGGAGCATCCTGAGGTTCTACCACTTGTCACCAGAGGGATCGGCTACCGCAAGAAGGAGCATCCCAAAGCTACAAGCAACCGGATGGGGGTTCATACTCATTAACCAAAGGGTCGGCTACCGCAAGAAGGAGCATCCTGAGGTTCTACCACATGTCAACCAAAGGGGTCAGCTACCGCATGAAGGAGCATCCCAGAGGCGCAAACACACATTTTTCGTCTAGAGGGTCGGCTATCGCAAGATGGAGCATCCGAAGGACAGCCGGGCAAGAGGGTTAACTCCTTCAACCTCCAGCCGATCTTTTTGGCATAACAGGCCAACAGTCGGCTAGTCAAGTGAAGGGGGGGGGGGGGCAGCTATAGACCCCAAATCTTACCCAGCCCCAAAATAAAGAGCAAAAGACCTTCAATTCGAAGATGGGCAAAGCCTAAAAAGTCCCTAGGATAGACTAATAGGCCCCATATTAGAGTAAGAAAGTTTTTTGTATAGAAAAAATAAGGAATTTCACCTAGAAGGCCAAGACCGCCATCTCGCTTGGTGAGATCGCTGTCTCGCCATCGACAAAGGGCGAGACCGCCGTCTCGTTTGGCGAGACAGCCGTCTCGCCACTTGCCAATGGCGAGACTGCCATCTCGTTTGGCGAGACGACCTTCTTGTCACTCGCCAATGACGAGACCGCTGTCTCATTTGGCGAGATGGCCTTCTCGCCATTTGTCAAGGGCAAGACTACCGTCATGTTTGACGAGACAGCGGTCTCGACCTTGTTAGGCGAGACGACAGTCCTTACCTGACAGGCGCGAATCCCTATAAAGGAGGTCGCTCCCCCCTCCTTTTCACGACATTCTTCAACTTTCCCTTCTACAACTTTCTCAAATTTTTCTCCTAGGATCCCTCCGAAGCATTTCCGTAGTTTCTTAGTATTGTTAAAGAGTATTCTATAGTGTTGTGAGGAAGAGCGACCAACATTATAGAACGAGGGATTGCCAAAAAGCATCCTTTACCAAAAAATTGAGTAACGAAAGTTTGCTTCAAAGGTTCCCATACTTTCTCTCTTTCTTTTACCGCTTTTTCTTTACATCTATTCGCGCATTAGTTGTTAGGGCCATGTAGTCAATATTTTAAATTCCACAAATAAATAAAGGGTAAAAGCATAATTTTAGAGTTTATTTATGAAATAAACGGTCCATCATAGGGAACCCAAAAGGGGCGTCGTAGGGAAGTTAATACCTTCCTTACACGTAACTAACTCCCTTACCTAACTCTGGTTATAATGGCCAAAGTTAGTTTTTCAAAACCAACGCCTTCTTTTTTCCTTTTTCAATGTTTCCGAATAAAACATTGGTGGCGACTCTAGAACCCTTTTTGAAAACCTCGTCTTTAGGTCCAACCCGGTTATCGGACAACCTAAAGGCGTTGTACAAAACTTTAAAAATGTGAGTCGAAGTCGGAAACCATCGCGTTGCTCCGACCGCCTCTTGTGACGGTGGCGACAATCATTTTTAAGTATTCGACATCAGTTTCTTCATCAAGAATTTAGCTTTTCAAGAAGATTGATTTTGTTTTCTAACCTGTTGTTCAAGCTTTTTAATCTTTTGTTTTCTATTTCAAGTCATTTTGCTACTTCATGCATTTCATTAATAGCATCCTGTAATGATCTATAATTCATAGAATTAATAGAAGAATCAAAACTTACACTGGTGGTTGGAGAATCCAGATTAGCCATCAAACATGTATTTGTTGTTTCTTCATAGGTCACCTCAAGAATTTCCCATATTTCTTTAGCAGATTTGCATTGAGACACCCTGAAAAATTCATCCATATTAAGTACAAACGTAATTATGTTCTTGGTAGTGCAATCACTTTAAACTTTTCTCTTTTCTTCATTTAAACTAGACCATTATTTTTCTGTAATTACTGGACCATTTAAAATTACATCCCAAACATTTCTATCATTAGATTCAATAAAGATCTTCATCCTTGTCTTCCAAAATGGATAATTTGTACCACAAAACATTGGAGGTCGGTTAATAGAAGCACCCTCAGAAAAAGGTAATTTGTTTTTAGCCATGAAAAGATTTGGATCGAAAGTCTTGAGTGATTTTCAAGACCTTGCTCTGATACCAATTGTTAGAAATGTAGGATGAGATGAAGAGGGGGGGGGGGAGGGGTGAATTGATCTTTGAAATATTTTTGCACTTTTAAGAATACAAATTATCTATTTCAAAGATTATGAATTCTGATCAAGTTTTGAATCAAGAAAAACAAGCAGTTCTGTGTAAGGCACAAGAAGAATAAAAGGGAGTAAAGGTTTAGAGAAAGGCACACAAGATTTATACAGGTTCACCCAAACCACATGGCTACATCCAATTTTCAACCAAATTCCAGTTGAGTTCCACTAGATTGATTATGTTTCTGATTACAACCCCGAATCACAAAACACCCAATCAACACTAAGAACCAAATTTCAGTTCTTGCACCAAACCTTCACCAAGAACCAAGTTCCAGTTCTTGAGCCAACCTGTAGCCAAATTCCAGCTACAGAACCAATGTCCAACACTTCTAGACACCCACAATACAGTAAAGAATTGAAAAGAACAAAAAGAAGAAACTAGAACAATCAAACCCGAATTATGCAGCTTTTGCAAAATGAGTTTCTTCACAAGTAAGAATGTAAAAATGCCACAAGAAAGAACTTTGAAAAACTTCACAAAAGTGGTGCGCTTCTTTCTTGAAAACTTCTCTAATGATTGCTTGATTGATTACTCAAAGATATATTTTAAAACGCTGAAGCAATCCTGTTTATATAGAGTTATTTTTCAATTGTTGGTTTAATTAATCGGTTAAAACTTTCATTTAATCGTTTATTAAATCTTGATTAATCGATTAATTCTTCTTTTAATTGGTTAAAATGTGCTTAATCATTTTCCAGATTTATTATAACTTATGCGATGATGTTTTAATCGATTAAAACAGTTAAACAAAAATTTTCTAAGTTGTTTTAATCGATTAATTCACATTGTAATTGATTATAATTCTGTCAAACATTTTCTCAAAAACTCCACAAGTGATTTTAACTAATAAAAACAAGCTTTAATCGATTAAAGCATTTGAAAAAAATTTCTTAAATTGTTTTAATCGATTAATTCGATATTACATCGATTTAAATTCTGGCAGAACACTTTTCAAAACATCTCAAGTGATTTTAATCGATTAATTTGAAGTTATATTAGTTAAAATGCTGACAAAACACTTTTCAAAACATTTCAAGTGACTTTAATCGATTAATTCCAAGTTATATCAGTTAAAATACTGACAAAACACTTTTCAAAACATTTCAAGTGATTTTAATCGATTAATTCCAAGTTATATAAGTTAAAATACTGTCAGGAATGTTTCTAGCTTAATTTGATCGATTAACCTTAAAGAGTATCAGTTAAAACTATTTCTTAAGAACATATTAATCGATTAATTCGATTTTTAACGGATAAAAAACTTTTTAGAGGCATTTTCAAATTCTTCCAAAATGAATAATTCTCATGTAGCAGAGGGATGATTATACCTATTGATGCTGACTCACTAATCACTCTACCCTATTAGAATCGCGCAGCGGAATGTTCGCGTGGTCGGACAAAAACCAAGAGGGGGGGTGAATTGGTTTCTTAATAAAAATTAGGTTTTCAAAATTTTCCCCAAATTTTACCGATTAAAAATTGTGTAAATGTAAATAGAGAAAGGGATAGAGTCTTACACAGGAAATTTATACTGGTTCGGATCAAAAGACCCTACGTCCAGTTGCTAATCACTCAAACAGAGGATTAACGCTGTCACTATAAACAAATTGTTACAAAACAAATTACAATGGAAAAGATAAAGTTAAAGATAACACCTCTCTTGAAATCCACAAGAGATGAAGAACGGCTTTCCCCAGAGACGGCACAACACACAATCCACTAAGAACTCCACTTAGTGATTCTTATCGCTTCTAGCCCACACCAGGTTCAGAAAGCCCTGAAGAACAGCTTTCCCCAGAGACGGCACAGCACACAATCCACTAAGAACTCCACTTAGTGATTCTTATCGCTTCTAGCCCACACCAGGTTCAGAAAGCCCCCTTTCCTTGCAACAAACAGTTCTCTGGCACTCACAGCACTTAACTTTTGTATGGAAAAGGTTGTTCTTCTTTTCTGAGTGCCAAAGGAGAGTTTAAGTAGGGAAATTAGGGTTTAGAAATTGGGGATTTCGAAACTAGGGTTCTTGGTAATTGGGTTTTCGAAAATAGGGTTAATTTGAAGTTTAAAATCAAAAACAGATTGAAATAATCGATTAAATGGAGTAATAATCGATTAAATGGAGTAATAATCGATTAAAACGAGCCAAAAAAGCAGAACCCAAAACCTCTCTGTTTTAATCGATTATTTGACGTTTTAATCGATTATTTGACCTAATAATCGATTATTTTGATGTTTTAATCGATTAAAACAGTGAGGATATACTGAAAATGGTTTTCTCACTGTTTTAATCGATTATTTCCCTATATAATCGATTAAAGCCGAGCCTGGATGATATATTTGGGCTTTTTGAAGCTTCTAAGTTACAGACTATGTACCGGCTATCTTAGATTCTATAATTACAGACTCAATCAAACTAAAACAAAGTTATTACAATACAGAAATCATCAATCTTCAATCTTCAATACTCTAAGTCTTTAAGCTCTTGGATCATCATCAAAATCATCAATCTTCATGTTCATCAAGTGCAACATCAAGTCCTTGAATGTTCAACATACCCTTTACCCAAGTAGTGTTTGACTTCATCAAATTATTAAGATCTTCATCACTTTCACTTTTAGAAACAAATATTTTAAATTTTGATCATATTCGAGAATTGTATCCTCAAGATGACAACTTTTCCAAGATTTACAGTGAATGCATAAAGGGGTGTCATAAGGACTTTTACATTCACAAAGACTATCTTTTCAAAGGAAAAAGGATTTGTGTACCCTAGGGGTCCTTAAGGGCTTCACTTGTCAGGGAGTCTCATAAGGCTGGTTTAATGAGACATTTTGGGGTGTCTAAGACTTTAGAAATCCTTAGTGAACACTTTTACTGGCCACACATGAAGAGGCATGTTGAAAAATTTTGTGAAAACTGCATTGCATATAATAATGCCAAGTCTAGGGCCCAACCTCATGGACTTTACACCCCTTTTCCCATTCCTACTTTGCATTGGGTAGACATATCCATGGATTTCGTACTTGGGCTTCCAAGGACAAAGCGAGGAATGGATTCCATCTTCTTGGTAGTGGACCGATTTTCAAAAATGGCCCATTGTATTCCTTACCACAAGACGGATGATGCATGCCTAGTTGCAAATCTCTTCTTTAGATAAGTTGTTAGATTGCATGGGATACTTAGTATAATTGTATCTGATAGAGATACTATGTTCTTAAGTCACTTCTGGAGGACACTACGGGGAAAACTTAAAACTAAACTCCTTTTTTCGACCAGTTGCCACCCCCAAAAAGATGGTCAAACAGAAGTGGTAAATAGAACTTTGTCTCAACTATTAAGATGCATGATTTATAGGAACCCCAGAGAGTGGGAGAAAATAATTCCCCATGTAGAGTTTTCATATAACTAGGTGGTTCATTCCACTACCTCCCACTCTCCTTTTGAGGTCATTTATGGGTTTAATCCCTTAACAACTTTAGACCTCCTTCCTCTACCTACCCATGAAGCTTGGACTAGCCAAGATGGTCTAGAAAAATCTAAGATCATTAAGGACCTACATGCCCGAGTAAGAGCCAACATAGAGAAGAAAGTAAGTCAGTATAACAAGCATGTCAATAAGGGAAGGAAGGAAGTCATCTTCCAACCTAAAGATTGGGTATAACTTCACTTGAGAAAGAAGCGGTTCCTGACTCAAAGGAGGTCCAAACTCAACCCTCGAGGTGATGGACCTTTCCAAATAGTTAGGAAAATAAACAACAATGCATATGAGTTAGATCTACCAACCGAATATAACATTACTAACTTTTTTAATGTTGGTGATCTTACTCCTTTTGATGCAAATTTTGCAAATTTGTGGATGAATTCTCTCCAAGGAGGAGAGGATGATGAGTCCCTAGTTGCCCCAGAGGCGGGAGAAGTCATCCCTAGGAGGATTACTAGAAGAGAGGCCTCCTCTTCAACTTTCATTTTGAATTTACTTAGTATTTTCTTTTCCTAAGATTTTCACTTATTTTCGCTTTCCTTTTGTAAGCTCACTTTTTGCACCTCCTTTTTGAAGAATACCACCTCTTTTTGGTGGAAAAGAAGCCTTGGATCCATAGGATACATGCATGGGCAGCCCAAAGGTGTAGGACACTCCTTTTTCATATCCTACACCCCTTTTTGGAGAGGAAGAAGCTCGGGATGCGGGTTTGGTAGGCTTGGGACAACAAAAAAGGAAGCACACCTCTTTTTTTATGTTTTCCACACCTTTAGAGGTATTTTTGGTGGGATAGGACGAATTTAACATATTTAAACCATGGGGACTCTAGCCTTTAGGTTTAGATTAAGTTTATGTCTCCTTTTTATAGTTCCATCTAGGTCCCTCCCCCAAAATCCTATCACTACTACAAATAAAGCCTTCAACGTCGGTTCTGGAAGGCTTTCAACGTCGGTTGTTGAAAGTTACGGACTTTTAACGTCGGTTTATTAGAACCGACGTTGAAAGTATAATTTTTTAAATTAATAATTTTTATTTATTTACAACCCCTTTACCCCCTTTATTTATTTAGAAGTCTCTCCTCTCTTTATATTATATTTTTTAGAAGTTTATTAATTTTTTAAGAGAATTGTCATTGGCAGGATTCGAACCCGAGTACTTTAGAGTTGGAGGTCGATACTCCAACCACTAAACTACTTGGAATTTTTTGATAATAACTTACAAATAAATTGTATTTATATACAAATAAATATATATCCGTGTAAATATATAAATATATAAATACAAATATATTTATATATTTTGATATATTTATGTAGTTATATATTTATATGTTGAATGTGAGGGTACACTCGAAAGTGAAAGTGTGTGTCGAGTAGGTTTTCAAAATTTGATGCTAAATTTGTGAGCAGGTATCTTTATATGAGTTTGTAATTTAATGACATAATATAATCTTTATAATTTTATTTATATAATAATATAAAATAAATTTGGGAAACGCGTTATTCGCTCTCAAGCGAAAAATACCAATTTTCGCTCAAGCGAGACTTGAGTGAGTGAATTTTCGTGAGCTTTAACATATTTTCACTCAAGCGAGAGTCAATCATACTTTCACCCTCGGTCAAAAAATACCAATATAATTTATTTGTAAGTTATTATCAAAAAATTGTAATAGTTTAGTGGTTGGGATATTAACTTACAACCCTAAAATAGTGGGTTCAAATGCTTGTCGGTGACAATTCATTAACTTAAGTGAATTTTTGGTCGAAAAAAAAATAAAAATACTTTCCGGAAAATATATATAAATAAATATATATTTACATGGATATATATTTATTTGTATATAAATATAATTTATTTGTAAGTTATTATCAGGAAATTATAATAGTTTAGTGGTTAGAGTATTAGTTTCCAATTCTAAAATCCTGAGTTCGAATCCTGGTAGTGACAATTTTCAAATTTTTGGGTGAAAAAAAAAACGACTTTCCACGTCGGTTCATATGGGAACCGACGTGGAAAGTGTCAATTACTAAAAAAAAATAAAAAAAAAAAGACTTTCAACGTCGGTTCATATGGGAACCGACGTAAAAAGTACTTTCTACGTCGGTTGACTAAGAACCGACGTAGAATGTGTTTAATATTCAACTTTCAACGTCAGTTCATCTGGAACCGACGTGGAAAGTACTTTCTACGTCGTCTCAGCTATAACCGACGTTAAATGACGACGTAGAAAGTATATTTTGTAGTAGTGTATAAATAGAAAGCTTCCCCTCATGTAATTAGGTTGAACATTTATGACATGTTTGTGAGGTTTCTTAGAGTGTTCCATCTCTTTAAGTGTCTTATCTTGAACCTTGGTTCAAGTGGTGGCAACCACCACTTATCTGGGGTGGTTGATCCCCTAGTTGCGTGCCAACACTCAACCACCACCATACTTCTCTTCTCTTCATCTTTATTTCTTCACTCCATTTATTTATCCAAGGGGATGATCATTTTTCCAACCCTTGTCTTTATTCTTTTCTAGTTTCATTCCATCTCCTCCTCCCTCCATAATCCTTGAAAATGAACCTTCACATCTTGATAGACAACAATCTTAATGTCTAGTGGGAATTTTCCTTGGGTTTGCTTACTTTATTGCTTAAAATTCTACACCTTATCTTCTTAAAATTTTGCACTTTACTTTATTTTACACCAGTCGAGCTGATCCTAGTGATATCAGAGAGGGATCATTCAATTGCTTTCTTGTTTCTATGTAGGACTCCTATCAGCTTTCCTTCCTCTTCCTTAATTAGGCCCGTGGCTACGATAACCAGATACCTTTCCTCTACATCCAAGTAGACGTATTTCAAGTGATTAGGTAGAGGTTTTAAATTTGATTTGGGTTGCTTTTCTTCAAAACTTGCAAGATAGTTAATATCAATATCCACAATATTTTGGATATTTTTCCACACTTGAAAGTTTGTAATGTCCGTAAAGTTCATATAGTCCATATCTAACTCTATTCCTAAATCTATGGTTGTGCAAGAAATGTTTTTTACATCTATCCATAAAACAGAGTCATGTTGCAGCTTAGAGTGATCTTCAGAAGGTTACTTGCTGGCTTCGAATATGTTGGATTTGACCACGTCATCTCCAAATTCCATGGACATCATTCTTGTATGTACATCTATCTTTGTTCGTGCAATCATGAGGAACGGTCTTCCCAGGATAAGAGTGGAATGGTTCATGTTCTCATTCGCCATATCCAAGATGTAGAAGTCTGTAGGAAATATTAACTGGTTAATCTTCACCAACACATCTTTATGGACTCCTATGGGATGAGTAATACTCTTGTTAGCCATCTGAATGATTACATTTGTATATTGCAGCTCTCCTACGTTCAATAATTTAAATAGTGAGGAAGACATAACGTTGATAGATGCTCCTAGATCAAGTAGAGTGTTGGCGATGGTAACCTCTCCGATGGTACATGGGATAGAGAATGTTCATGGATTAGTATATTTTGTGTGGCAAGGCAGATTTGGATTGAGTGGAGACAAACTGTATGCTCTTCTTCGTCAAACATCTTTTGTAAGTGCACAAATCTTTGAGGAACTTTGCGTATTTGGATATTTTCTTAATCGCATCCAAGAGTGGTATGTTAAGTTCGACCTTCTTAAACATGTTGAGCAGCTCCTCATTGTGTTTCTTTGGGTTTGGTGGTAACAACTGTAGACCCCAAATCTTGCCCAGCCTCATAATAAAGTCCAGAAGACCTTCTATTCGAAGATGGATGAAGCTTAAGAAGTCACTAGGAGAGACTATTAGGCCCCATACTAGGATAGGAGGGATTTTCGGCATAAAAATAAGGGTTTTCTCCTTTTAGGGTCGAGACCGCCGTCTCATCTTGCGAAGGTGGCGAGATCGCCGTCTCGTTTGGTGAGACGGCCGTCTCGCCATTCCTGCAAGGCGAGACAGCCGTCTCGATTGGCGAGATGGCCGTCTCAACCTTGTCAGACGAGACGACCCGTCTCGACCTGACAGGCGCGAATCCCTATAAATAGGAGCGCCATTCCCCTCATTCCACACAGTTCTTCCATTCTCTCTCTAGACATTTCTTCAAATTCTCTTTCTAGAACCCCTCCGAAGCATTTCCGGAGTTTCTGAGAGTTTTCTAGAGTTTTTTATAGCGTTTTCGAGAGATTCTGACGCTGTAAAGAGTGAAGGGCTATCAAAAAGCACCCAAATTATCAAAGAAATTAATAGAAAGCTTGTCTCGGAGGTTTCTACCCACTCTCTCTCATTTACCGCTTTATTTTTAATTATGCAATAGATATTAGGGTCATGTAGTCATAATTTTAAATTTCGCAAATAAAGGGTAAAAGTGTATTTTCACCAGTTTATTTATTTAGAGTAGCTGGCCTATCATAGGGAACCCGAAAGGGGCATCGTAAGGGAACTAACACTTCCCTTACACGTAACTAACTCCCTTACCCAACTCTGGTTTTAATGACCAAAGTTGGTTTTTCGAAAACCAACGCCTTTTTACTTCTTTTCCGATGTTTCCGATAAAAACATCGGTGGCGACTCCATAAAAACCCTTCAAAATTAGTTCTTGGATTAGCCCGGTTATCGGACAATCCAAGAGCGCCTTTTCAAAAACCTCGCCCCTATGTTCAGCCTGGTTATCGGACAACCTAAAGACGTTGTAATCACACCCATAAAAACGCGAAAATTGGAAAATCAGAACCATCGCGTCGCTCCGACCGCCTCGTTTTGACAGCAGCGACAACAACCTTATGTGGAAAATGTATATGTGGATGTGGAATAGGTTGGTTTATTTGTGGAGTTGGGTCAGGAGTAGGTGTTGTTTGGAAGATTGGGTTGTGGGTTTGGTTGGTTAGGTTGGTTTGGTTGATTCTTCGTTTTTCTCAGGGGTCTTTGGTTTGGGTAATGTTCTCCCACTCCTAAGGGTGATCCGTTGACGCTTTGTTTGGGATTTATTAGTGTTTGGGATGGAATGTTTTTTGAGTTTGTGGAAGGTTCAAAGGGTAATTGGGAAGGATGGTTGTTTTGTTTAAGTGATGGTGAAATACATTTTTGTTGGTTTAATGGGGAAGTTCATGAATTTGGTTGGCTAGGTTGATTGGGTTGGGTGGCTTGGTTATGTTGGAAAGTTTGTTGTTGTGGTGGTGATCGTTGGTAATAGTTTTGGTTTGGGGGTTGATAATATGGCTGAGGTGAATAGTTTTGGTAATTTTGTTAAGGAGGGTAGTTTGGGTATGGTGGATATGTTTGAGGGTTGGGTTGATAAGATTATCGATTTTGTTTTGAAGGGTAAGAGTTTTTAGGTTGGTTAGGGTTGACTGGGCCATATCTTAGGTTCGAGTGGTCTCTCCAGCCATGGTTGTAAGTTTGACTAGGTTTGGAGGAGGAGTATTGGTTGGAATAAGCGACTACTATTTAATGAGGTGGAGATTGAGGAGTTTCTTGTAAATGTGGACACGTGTCAATATGGTGGTCTTTTGCACTGCAAATCCCGCATGCTCTTTGTATGGCGTTCAGATGTTGGGTTAAAGCTAAGTTCCTGACCATTGAAGTGAGCTCTAACATCTGGACTTTTAAACATTCAACAGTATTTGTATCTAATTGCATCTCGTGCACTGCTTTGTTGTTGCTCCTTATATTAAACTGTTGCGAATTTTCCGCCATGGTTGAAATTAAATGTCTTGTAGATATTGGTGTCTTGTCCATGAGCGCTCCTCTGCTTGCGACATCGATCATGTTGCACTCCATTGGCATAAAGCCCTCGCAAAAGTACTGTATTAGTAATTGTTCACTTATTTGGTGATTGGAACATGTAACTCAACCTATTGAAACATTCCCAATATTTTTACAAGGTTTCCCCATTTAACTACCAAATCCCATTAATTTCCTTTTTAACACTCATGGTTCTAGAAGCTGGAAAGAATTTTTCTAGGAACTTTCTCTTCATGTTTGTCCAAGTGGTGATTGTCATGGGTTGTAAGTACAACCAGTCTTTTGTTACGTCCATAACTGAAAAGGGAAAATGTTTTCATTTTCACGAGCTCTTCTAGGATATCTACAGGTCTCATAATTGAACACATAACATGGAATTCCATAAGGTGTTTGTGTGGATCTTCTTCTACAAGTTCATTGAACTTCAGTAGTAATTGAATTAGACTAGGCTTTAACTCATAACTTGTTGCTCCCTTAGGTATAGTTGGTGGTTGGATACAAAAGAGGTTGGTAGCCAAAGTCAGAATTGGCTAGCTCCTTCAGTGTTATTTCTCAGTTCAAAGTCATGTCTTGAGAGTGTTGAATTTTAGTCTTGTTCTTCTTTGTTCTTGTTTTCAAGGTTCGTTCAATTTCTAGATCAAAGTTTAGAAAACTCCCAACTTTTGACCGAGGCACACAACACCACTAGTTTATACAGAAAATTATGACTAACACTAAATTTTTTTTTTCAAAGGAAAAGAAAAGCTTTGCACACTTTATACATTTTTACAATTCAAATAAGATGGTATTTAAAACACAAATTGTTTCCAATTCCCGACAACAACGCCAATTTGATGAACCCTTTAGTTGGGAGGATTTTTCAAACTTTTTTAGTTTCTCTAATTAAATGTAGTATAAACAAACCAAGTGTCAATCCAAGGAATGAAAGAACAGTCTGTCTTCAAATGAATATTCTTTGAATGAGAATGAAATAAACTTTGGTGGGGATTTTCATGCTGCAAAAACAAAAGAAATGTAAAGTAGAAATGGAAATTCTAAGCTATATAAAAGGAATGACCAATTATACTAAAACACTAACAATTGAACAAATTGAACTAAGACGAAGTTGGTACAAGTTACAATATGATTTAAAATACTAAAACTATTTGGGTGAAAAAGCTAGAATTACAAGAACATACAAATCAAGCTAAATGACCTAAATGAAGAACTAAACATGAAAATTTCTAAAATTGGTCGAATGGATGATTAAGCTAAACTAAGATAAACTTCTATAAAATGGGAAAAATTTAACAAGCCATATAACAACAAACTAAAAGCAATAAACCAAATCAAATTTGCTAAAAAATTCAAAGCATACAAAAACTATGTTTAAGAACTATGATTCTATGAATTTGTTCAAAAATATTAATTGGCTACTAAACATGTAATTTGAATTGAAACAAATAAGAGGCAAAATTGAAATGGCTTGTAAAGATTTAAGAACATTAAAATCAAAAGAAATTGAGCATGCAATCCAAATTACCAAAAGAAGTAGACTAAACAAACAAACTTAAGCTAACCTAATGCATACAAATTGTTTATAAAAATGATAATAACCTAAAACACCTAAATCGAATTAGAAATGATGCAAACATAATCAAAAGACATTGAATATTAAATCTTGGTAGAATTCAAAGGAAAATTAAAGTATTAAATCGCATAGAAAACACTTTAGAGATTAACCTAAAATCGGATTGCAAATTTAACTAGGGAACTTATTTTTACTAAATTCAATTGTAGAAAAATTTTCAAATCCAATCACTAAGATCTAGGACAAAGTTAAGATCAAGTAAATTGCACAAAAACAATCAATGATTATCACCCTTGTCCCGATTGACAAAGACAATTAACTATGACAATTAGAGTCTCTAGATGAAGACTCTTCTTAGATCCCAAGATAATTGGGAGGTGGTCGATGAGGGGTTCAAAGAAAGAGTGAGCACCGTGGGCATTTTAGTAACCCAAAACAAAGTGTTGAAAGAGATATGTGCGTAGGATAAAACAACCTTGTATATGCTGTACCAAACTAGTGATGAATCTTGCTTTGAGAAGATAACAAGAGTCAAAAACTTCAAAAAAAAGTGTGGTAGATTTTGGAGAAAGCATACTAGGGCGATGATCGAGTGAAATAAGTTTGGTTACAAAAACATCGTGGCAAACTTGAGAGCATTAAAATGAAGGAGTCAGAAAGAATTTCTAAGTACATCACGTATGTGAAGACTGTGGTGAACCAATGTAATCGAAATTGAGAGACACTCACTAGTGGCAAAATTATGGAGAAGATCTTGAGGTCGTTAACTAGCGACTTCAAGAACGTTTTGTGTGCAATAGAGGAACCAAAGGACCTATTCAATCTCAAGATAGAAGAATTGGTTGAGTCTCTTGAGGCCCATGAGCATCAGAAGAATAAGAAGAAGAAGGAGGAGGAGACAACCATACAAGCACTCTAAAGTGAAACATCTCTTAAAGAATAGAAAACTATATGCTCTCGTAACACTCATGGTAGAGGACAAGGACATGGAGGTCGAGGCCGAGGTGGTAGAGGTCGTGGACAAAACAATGAGTAGAAAGACTTAAGCTAGCCAAATTGGCGTGGTAGAGGACGTGATCATAGAGGAGGTTGACTAACCTATAATGTTGAATGCTATAAGTGTGGCAAATATGGTCACTACGCTAGGGATTGTAACTTATACAAATGTTATAGTTGTGGAAAGGTGAGACATTTTGCTAAAGAATGTCAAGATAAAAAAAAAGGTGGAAGAGACAAGTCTTGTGGAGGAGGTAGAAACGATAGTGTTGATGGGTGATCATATGTCAAAAAGCGATAGTGGAGCCAATCATAGGTCGGAAGGATGTGAAGGTACCGATTACGACTCGGTATGGTACCTAGATATAGGTACAAGTAATCATATGTGTGGGGATAAACACTTGTTTAAAGAGTTAAAGAAAGTATAGGTTGACTATGTGGCTTTTGGTGATGCTTCGAAGGTCTTGGTAAACATCTGATGCACAATCCACTACTTGCAGAAGGATGGCCTAATCGGATCGATTCAGAATGTGTATTACATTCTTGATCTTAAAAGTAACATCTTAAGTATGACACAACTGATAGAGAGAGATCACTTGGTATTCATGAAAGATCAAGTATTGCACTTGAACTTGAAGGATAAAGTCGAAAGGGTGATCACCTGAGTTGAAATGGACAAGAATAGAATGTAAAAATTGTAGCTAAGAAGTATTCGATGAGAGGTGTCTAAAACTAAATGTAGAGGGCACAATCTTGACATGGCATCATCAGTTTGGTTACCTACATTTTGGTGGTCTAGCTGAGTTATCAAAGAAGAGCATGGTGCATGGGTTGTCGAGCATGGAGTGTGAGGGGACATTTTGTGAAGAATGTGTGATGATAAACAGATAAGGACCCCGTTTCAAAAATAATACAAGTACCGAGCAAAGGAGCAACTCTAACTGATTTATACCGATCTTTATGGACCAATTACCCCTGAATCATTAAGTGGGAAGAGGTATTTTCTAACTTTTGTTAATGATTTCTCAAGAAAAACATGGGTTTATTTTCTAAGAGATAAATCGGAGGTGTTCAAGAAGTTTAAGGTTATGGTTGAGAAGACAATTGGGAAACATATTAGATCAATCCTATTTGATAGTGGTGGAGAGGTTACATCGATAATATTGATGAAATATTGTAAAGATGAAGGTATAAGGAGATTTTTTTTACCCTCGTGCCTACCACAACAAAATGGTGTAGCCAATAGGAAGAATCGAATTATTCTTGACATGGTTCGGTCAATGTTGAAAAGCAAGAACATGTCAAAGTTGTTTTAAGTAGAATTTGTGCAATGTGTCATCTATGTGAGAAATAGGTGTCCACATGCAAAGTTGGATGATCTAAGACCACAAGATGCATGGAGTAGTAAAAAACAAATTGAGTGTCATCTCAAAGTGTTCGACAGTGTTGCTTACGGACATGTACCTACTCAATAAAGGACAAAGATTGAAGATAGGAGCAAGAAGTATGTCTTCATTGGATATGATGAGAAGATAAATGATTATAAGAAGATAGACTCGATTTGCAAGAAGGTGGTGGTAATTTGTGATGTCCGAGTTCATGAAGCAAGTGAGTAGAACTAAGGTGACTCATTAGAGGATCCTGGTGGAAAACAGTTATCAATAGTTGTTATACCACCGATTATATATGTCAACTAATGAGCTACATTTTGTGTGATTTTGGCAGATTCTGAGGACATAAGTTTTGAAGAGGAAGTATGTGATGAGAAATAGCAAGCTATTATGGATGATAAAATTTGAGTAATAGAACGCAATGACACATGGGTGATGACTGAGTTTCTAACCCACTTATAACTGATCGGTGTAAAGTGGGTATTCAAGAAGAAAATGAATGTATAAGAAAAGGTAAAAAAGGTATAAAGATCAGTTGGTTGCAGAAAGCTACAAGCAAAAAGCGGGATCAAACTATGATGATGTGTTCATCCTAGTGGCAAGGATGGAGATAGTTTAGTTACTGATCTCTCTAAGAGCACAACATAAATGGTTGATCATGCAAATGGATATTAAGTGTGCACAAAGAAGAATAAGTGTATATTCAACAACCACCTAGATACATGAAGAAAGGAGGGGAGATGAAAGTGTTGAGGCTAAAGAAAGCTCCTTGAGCATGGAACAATCAAATAGATACCTATTTCCAGGAGAATGAGTTTGAATAGTTTCCTATATGTGAAGAAGAATTGAGGTGGTGTAATGTTTATTTCTCTTTAAGTTGACCATTTCATTTTTATGGGAAATAATTTTGGGATGATTCAAGAGTTTAAGATTACAATGGTGAGAGAGTTTGAGATGACCAATTTGGGTATGATGAAGTTTTTTCTTGGCTTGGAGGTTAGACAAGAGGAGTCGGGGATATTTGTTTCTTAAGACGCGTATGCAAAGGAGATATTGAATAAGTTCAAGATGGTCGATTGTAATCGATCTTAACCTCCATGAATCCGGGAATGAAGTTTTCAAAGTTTGATGGAAGAGACCGAGTTTATCTGAACAAATATTAAAGCCTAGTGAGAAACCTTCATTATCTTACAAGCATAATACCCAACTTGTTGTTGAAAATTGGGATTATTAGTTGGTTTATGGAGGAGTTAAGCTATTCACATTAGAAGGCACTAAAGCGAATATTGAGGTATATCCGAGAAATAGTGTCACTCAAACTATTCTACACAAGGTCGGATAATTACTGACTTGTTGGATACTCGGATAGTGATTTGAGTGAAGATATGGATGATCGAAAAAGTACATCAAGATATGTATATTGATGTTCATTTTCACTTCATTTGAGAACATGCAAAGGAAGAGAATGTGAAGTTAATGCACATGGCAAGTCCAAATGAAGTTGCATATATGTTCATAAAAGCCATTACATACAACTTTGTTTAGAATTTCAAGAAGTTGATCAGGAGGAAGGATGGAAGAAGTTCTTAGGTCGGTCATTAACCAATCTTAGTTAAAAGAAGAAAAGCATTTCATTTTATGGGATAGTTTTGTTGAATAAAATTAAATGCCAAATGAAGCACTTGTTGGATTTGATGAAAACATATAGAGTTTATAGAGTTTAGTTTGTGGGTGTGTAGGTGAATAGGTTATAGGTTTAGAATTTAATCTCTTGATAGTTTCAGTAGATCTTGTCATAAGCGCCTATAAATGATGCATTTCATAGAACTTATTTTACTGCATGAAAAACCAATCTTTAAGCATTAAAAGAACAAACTAAGTTTTTCAATCTGTTAAAAAGAAGTTTCAATCTGTTAAAATCACTTAAAATAGGAAATGTTCATATGTTGTCAAAATTTTAATTGATTGAATCGCAGAATCAACAAATTAAAATGTTCTTAATAATTTTTCCATATTAAAGGTTTCACAATTTTAATCTGTTGAAATCAAGTTCAATCTGTTGAAACAGAGAGATGACATTTTTCACTTTGAAGTATCTCAGAATTTCAATCTGTTGAAATGAGTTTTAATCTGTTGAAACAGAGAGATCATTTTTTTTCTAAGGTATCACAAGATTTCAATCTGTTGAAATATATTTTAATCTGTTGAAACAGAGACATCATTTTTTTCATTCTAAGGTATCACAGGATTTCAATCTGTTGAAATATATTTTAATCTGTTGAAACAGAGAGCTACCATTTTTTCTAAACTGTTTCAATCCATTGAAAACTCGAATTAACCGATTGAATGAGTTTTAAATGAAATCAATCGATTGAAACGTCATTTTAAATCGATTGAATCTATCAGTGTCTCTCTTTTACTCTATAAATACAGTTTTGATTTCTCTTTTGAATACACAATTTGGAAAACATTTGAAAGCAATCTTTGAGCTCTCATATTCGTGCCTTTCTCTGTGCATTCATAAACTTTTCATATCATAAGGCGTTTAGATCAAGATTGTTGAAAGTTCATCAAGAGCGAAAGTTATGAGTTAGGGAAATTGCTTCTGGACTTCTATATTGTTAAAGCTGCAGTCCAGGTTTATTCTTTTCATATACTTGTACAAAGTTTAATTGTGTAGATTGGGTTTGAATCGCACTCGGTTACGATGACTCGGGTTTGGTTACTTGGGTGGTTAATTCAAGAGTCTATCTTGTGGTGTTGTAAGATAGTTCTTGGGGTAGATTGGTGTATATCTACTGGTTTGTATTTTCACTTGGAATTAGTGGAACTTGGCAGATTTGTCAAGAACTGGATGTAGTTCTTGGAAAGAGTGAACCAGTATAAACTCTTGTGTTGAATTTCTACTTTCATCTCTTTACATTTCTTGTTTATATTCTTGCTTTGTTTAAAACCAAATCTACCTAATAAAAGATTGGATAAAGATTAACCATTCTTCCAAAAGAAAGAGTGTTTTTCGAAAAGATTTCAAAAGTTCAATTCACCCCCCCTCTTGAACTCAACCATTAATTCTTACAATTGGTACCAGAGCTGGTTCTTGTAAGTTACTCAAGAATTCGGTCCAAGAAAGGTTTAAATGGCTGAGAGAAAGATGAATTTTTCGGAAGGAGCCTCTATCAATAGGCCTCCTCTATTTGCTGGTGTGAATTATTCTTTTTGGAAGGTTAGAATGAAAATCTTTATTGAATCTCTTGATAGGGGTGTTTGGGATACAATTGTTAATGGACCTTTCAAACCAACTCATACAGTGGATGGTAAAATTGTTGAAAAAGACTGGGCTGAATTAACTGATGCAGAAAATAGGAAAGTTCAACATGATTATAATGCTAAGAACATTATTACCTCTGCCTTAAATCTTGATGAGTTTTTCAGGGTTTCTCAATGTGCCTCTACCAAAGAAATGTGGGAGATTCTAGAGGTCACTCATGAGGGTACCTCTGACGTGAAAAGGGCAAGAAAGCATGAATTAATTAGAGACTATGAATTGTTCAAAATGCAGCAAGGTGAAACCATTGCAGATGTGCAGAAAAGATTCACGCATATAGTCAATCATCTAATTGGATTACGCAAGACATTTGACAAGGAAGAGTTAAACATCAAAATCCTGAAATGTTTGGACAGAACTTGGCAACCAAAGGTGACAACTATATCAGAATCAAGAGACTTAATTGAGATGACTACTGCATCATTGTTTGGTAAGCTAAGGGAACACGAGTTGGAGATCAATAGGTTTAAAGAACAAGAAAATGCAGAGAAGAAAAGCAGAAACATTGTTCTCAAGACGATTGAAGAAAGTAGTGATTCTGAAGAAGATGAAACTCAGAATCTGAATCTGTTGGTTAAGAAGTTTGGGAAATTTCTTAGAAAGAAGAACAGAACTGGCCAGGTTAAAAAGAACACTGATAAAATAACTGATTCTAGTCAAAATACTTATACTTGTTATTCTTGTGGTAAGCAGGGACACATAAGGAGTGAATGTCCAGAAAAATCCAAGAATCAAATCAAGAAAGAGATGAAGTACAAAGGGAAAAAGGCCTACATAGCTTGGCAAGACAATGATTCATCCTCTAGTTCACGTATCCGAAGGTGAAGAAGTGAATCTATGCTTAATGGTCGGTCGTGAATCCTCTTCATCCCATGTAAGTTCAACCCCACGAGAAAATGAAATGAATTACAGACACATTACTAATCGCTTTCAATGAAATGCATAATGAAGCTAGGAATTTATCTCATACAAATAATCGGTTAAAAGGACTAAATAACTGGTTAGAGAATAGGGTTAAAGTTCTGGAAGAAGAGTTATTAGAAAGCAAAACAGATATGGAACATCTTGAAATAATCTACAATAATTCATCTTTTGATAATGCTGCTGCTAACAACAATTGTGAAAAGTGTATCTCTCTGCAGAATAAGGTTGAGTATTTGATTAAAACTTTGTCTAAGTTTACTCAAGGTAAAGAAAATTTAGATACACTTCTTGGGTCCCAAAACTGTGTTTTTGATCATACTGGAATTGGGTACAAACCTAAGGTTGGGGTTAAAACTAAAAGATATTTGAATTTCTTTTCTTTTAGAAAATCAACAGCATCTCCTTTCTCATCTTGTCATTATTGTATGAAAAAAGGGCATACTGTAAAATTCTGTCATATTAGAAAACACTTTGTGCCACAGGGTAAAATGAGATGGGTTCCAAAATATGTTAAACAGAAAATTTGACCACTAAGGACCCAAAGTATTTAAGGGTACCAAAGACTTGATGTTTGAGTTTTCAGGAACAACAACAAGAATCACTTTGGTACTTGGACAGCGGATGCTCAAGGCATATGACAGGTGATATTTCCAAATTCCAGAAACTGAGATTGAAGAATGGAGGACACGTGACATATGGAGATAACAACAAGGGGAGAATCTTAGGTTCTGGAGATATAGGAGATGGTGAAACCGTGACCATTCACAATGTTCTTCTTGTTGAAGGTCTCAAGCACAACTTAATCAGTATAAGTCAATTATGTGATCTAGGTCACAAGGTTATCTTCAAACCAGAAATCTGCCTAATCTGTGAGCCAAAATCTGACACGGCAATGTTGGTAGGTAAGAGGTTAAATAACATTTACATGCTAGATATCAAGCATTCTATCTCATCTCAAAGTTGTCTTCTTACTAAAGAAGAAGAATCTTGGTTATGGCACAGAAGGCTTGCACATATTCATCTTAATCATCTTGACAAACTAATTACTAAAGATTTAGTTTCTGGACTACCTAAGCTTCAAATTCTGAAAGACAAAATCTGTGAAGCTTGTTTAAAAGGTAAATAAACTAGAAAATCCTATTCAAACAAAAACATTGTCTCTACTTGTAGACCTTTGGAACTGCTTCACATGGATTTGGTTGGTCCTTCAAGAAATAAAAGCCTAGGTGGTAATCTCTATATCATGGTAATTGTTGATGATTTTTCCAGATTTACTTGGACTATTTTTCTAAAAGCCAAATCTGATTCTTTCAAATCTTTTAAAAAGCTTGCCAAGGTTTTACATAATGAGAAAGGTTATTTCATTACTTCTATTCAAAGTGACAATGGTGGAGAATTTGTCAATGAAAAGTTTGAATTATTCTGTGAAAAGTATGGCATAAAGCACAACTTTTTTGCTCCAAGAACTCCTCAACAGAATGGTGTTGTGGAAAGAAAGAACAGATCCATTGTGGAACTGGCTAGAACAATGCTTTGTGAAAATACCTTACCTAAATACTTTTGGGCAGATGCTGTAAACACAACTTGTCATGTTTTGAATAGAGTTTTGATTAGACCCATTCTTAAGAAAACCCCATATGAACTTTACAAAGGAAGAAAACCCAACATAAACTATTTCAGGGTTTTTGGATGTACATGTTTTGTTTTAAACAATGGGAAAGAAAATATTGGCAAGTTTGATGAAAAATTTGATAAAGGGATCTTTCTTGTCTATTCTTCTAACAGTCATGCATATAGAGTCTATAATTTAAGACTAAAATCTATTGAAGAATCAGTACATGTTGTTTTTAATGAGTCTCCTTGAGTGTTGCAGAATAAAACAACAGGTACTGCAGATAATGACGAATTAACTGATAATTCTTATCAGTTAAAACATCCCAGTGGTTCAGATCAGCATATTGTCGAAGATGGTGATCAATCAATTGATCCTACAAAAGTTGATCCACCAGAAAGAATTGTTGAAGAACAGGAAGAAGATATCTTGGATGAGCTTCCTAAAGAATGGATTGTCCCAAGAGATCTTTCTCTAGACAATGTCATTGGGCAAATCAATAAGGGAGTATCCACTAGACATTCTCTTAATCAATTATGCAATCATATGGCATTCATTTCACAAATTGAACCTAAAACTGTTAAGGATGCATTAAATGATGAATATTGGGTTAGTGCCATGCATGATGAGCTTAATCAGTTTGAAAGAAATAATGTGTGGGAATTAGTTCCTAAATCCAAAGATATCAATGTAATTGGTACTAAGTGGGTATTCAAAAACAAATTAGATGAACACGACATTATTACTAGAAATAAAGCTAGGTTGGTAGCCAAAGGATATAATCAACAGGAAGGAATTGATTTTGATGAAACCATTGCACCTGTAGCTAGACTTGAAGCTGTTAGACTGTTATTAGCTTATGCTTGTATTAGTGGTTTCAGATTACTTCAGATGGATGTCAAGAGTGCCTTCCTAAATGGACTCATTAATGAAGAAGTTTATGTTGCTCAGCCTCCTAGTTTTGAAAATCACAAACATCCTAATCATGTCTACAAGTTGAATAAGGCTCTTTATGGATTAAAGCAGGCTCCTAGACAATGGTATGAGAGGCTAAGTAATTTCTTAATTGATCAAGGCTACAAACGAGGTGAAGTTGACAAAACCTTATTCATTAAGAAATCTGGATCTGACATTATTCTGGTGCAGGTTTATGTTGATGATATCATTTTTGGTTCTACTAATAAATCCCTGTGTAATAAGTTTGTTAAGGAAATGCAAAGTGAATTTGAAATGTCTATGATGGGAGAGTTGAATTTCTTCCTTGGTCTCCAGGTTAAGTAATTAAGGAATGATATTTTCCTAAATTAATCTAAATACTATAATGAGTTGTTGAAGAAATTTGATATGCATAATTTCAAAGAATCCTCCACACCCATGTCTACTAACTGCTGTCTAGATCTAGATGAAAAAGGGAAATCTGTTGATCAAACTAAATATAGAGGTTTGATTGGATCTCTTCTATATCTGACTGCTAGTAGACCTGACATTATGTTCAGTGTTTGCCTTTGTGCTAGATTTCAGGCAAATCCAAAGGAATCTCACCTCACCGCTGCTAAAAGGATTCTCAAGTACCTTAAAGGAACCATTAATGTTGGACTATGGTATCCTGAAGGTTCCTCTCTTAAACTTGTTGGATTTTCTGATTCTGACTTTGCAGGATGTAGATTGGATAGGAAAAGTACCTCTGGTACATGTCATTTAATGGGAAGCAGTCTCATATCATGGCACAGCAAAAAAAAACAAGCATGTGTAGCTCTTTGAACTGCAGAAGCTGAATACATTGCAGCCGAGAGTTGTTGTGCTCAAAGTATCTACCTTAAACAACAATTGAAAGATTATGGAGTGTTTCTCAACACGGTACCTCCGGTTTGTGATAATACTAGTGCAATTAATCTGACTAAGAATCCTATTCAACACTCTAGAACTAAGCATATTGAAATTAGACATCACTTTATTAGAGAACATGTATCTAGGGGTGATTGTGAAATTTTATTTATTAATACTGAGAAACAATTAGCTGACCTGTTCACCAAACCACTTCCTAGAGATAGACTTAATATGCTTAGAACTGAATTAGGAATTTTGGACCTATCTAGTATTGAATAATCGATTCTTTATTATGATTCTGTGCTTTTTAACAGGTTGAAAATATGATCAATCGATTAAATTGTCTAAAATTTTTGAAATTAGTTGTTTTAATCGATTGAAATTACAAAATAATCTGTTGATTTCCTGATTCTCAATCTCTGTTCATGCTGTATTGCCAGTTTAATCGGTTAAATAATCTTTTAATCGATTTATTTCAATAACTCTGTAGCCCTGCATGTTTGTCTTTTACAAATCAATCGATTAAATCTTCGATTCAATCGATTTAATTCACTTTTGATGCTCTGCATGTTTTTCTTTTACAAATCAATCGATTCAATCTTCGATTCAATCGATTTATTTTACTTGTGATGATCTGCATCTATATCAGTAAATAAAAATCAATTGATTTTATGGAAAATCAATTGGTTAATTTTTTCTAGGTTTAGTAGTGTATGCATTGCCTCTAATCACTTACTGCAGATTGAGTTGAGTGCCTGTGCAACTGGATCCAACTTCAGCTACTCTCTTTAATGTAATAGTTATCCAATAAAAGCTGAATGAATGTGATTGGAAATCAGATGTGAAGGTAATTGAATATCACAGTAACAACTCTCTTTCTCTCTCTCTCTCTCTCTCTCTCTGCCTTTACCATCTCTGACGCATGGAATAGAACAACAGTAATTTACAAAAAGACAAAATTGACTATTCAAAGTAGATGAAGGGTCTCATTCCTTTTTAACATGCAAAAGTGATTCGAAAATCTTGTACTCTCTCCTTGAAAATATTCTCTCTTCTCTGTTTTTTTTCGGTTCATCTCTCAATACAACATGTTCAAGCGCACCAAATCTGGGAGGAAGAATTTTAGCAAAGGAGAATCCTCAGCTGCTGTGCAAGAAACATTAGGAGGAGGGCGCATTGAATCCTGGTTCAATGGGAACCAAGAAAAGATGGACTTATTCATTCACAAAATGAGCAGGAAACAAATTAATATTCCCAAGGTTCTGAAATTCTCGTGGTTGGATGCTGAAGGGTTCAGAGGTGTTCAGAAGCTGCTGTAACACCAGAAACTTCAGAAGTTCCTTGAGCTCAATGGTAGAATCTATCCTGATCTTATTAAAGTTTTCTTCACTAATCTGTCATTTGAAGGTTCTACACTCAAAACTCAAGTTAAAGGAGTGGAAATAGAGATTACTCCCACTGTCTAGAAAAATGTTGTTGGACTTAAGGATGAAGGAGTAAAAGTCACTAAAGGATATACCTCTGATGTAGAAGAATTCAACAAAGTCCAATACTTTCGCTCATGTATGAGAAATAAGCGTGACTCTGTGAGTTCCTTCAACACTGGAAAGCTGAATCTTGAAGAAAGAATTCTTGCGTTCATAGTGGCCTGGCAGCTTACTCCCAGGGGGAGCAATCATGCAGTACTGAATGAAGGTGATTTGGTGCTGATGTACTGTATCCATCACAGAATCAGAGTAAATTGGGTGTTTGTCATCAAGGACCATATGATCAAAGCAAAAAGGCTAAGTGATTTTAGGTATCCTTATGCAATCTTGATTTCTAAATTTCTAATTCATTTTGGTGTTGACTTAGAAGGAGAATTGGCTGAAACCATTCGTCCCACAAATGAGATTAACAACTCCATCCTTCATAAAATGGGATTCATCAAGATTGATGGTGAGTGGATTTCGAAAGAAGAAGCTGGGAGAGAAGAAGAAGAAGAAGAAAAGGAAGAAGATGAAAATACTGGTGCTCCGAGTGCTGCTGAAGCAAGACCAACAGACCCTATGGAATATGTTATGGAAGAGCACTCTCCATTGGAAGTGATTCCTTATGCGGCTCAACCTGACCGTGACACGCCTCTTTCACAGTTCGAACGGACTATGCTACATCAGATGAATGGAATACAAACAAATCAAAGGAGGCACATGGAGATGACATTTGCTCTACAAGCTCGCCAATATCGACTGTATAAAGACTCCATTGCCAGATTTCAACACATTGACAATCAACTGGAGGATATCTTCAACAGAATTGGTGACCTCCAATTCAATCAGGGTCCCTAGGATGGTGATGAGTGAAGTTTCCTTTTAAATGCTTTAAGTTCACTTCTGTTTTGTTTGTTGTTTTTTTTGGTACCTACGTGGTACTTATGGACTGTAATTAAACACTTTTTGATGAAGTCAAATAGGGGGAGAAGTATTTGCTTATAACTGACACTACACACACATCACAAAATCATATATGTCTCTGTTCTGTTATTGTTTATGCAGGTGCAGTGGTTATTTATCTCCATCAAATAGGGGGAGATTGAAGCACTTGTTGGATTTGATGAAGACATATAGAGTTTATAGAGTTTAATTTATGGGTGTGTAGGTGAATAGGTTATAGGTTTAGAATTTAATCTCTTGATAGTTTCAGTAGATCTTGTGATAAGCGCCTATAAATGATGCATTTCATAGAACTTATTTTACTGCATGAAAAACCAATATTTAAGCATTAAAAGAACAAACTGAGTTTTTCAATCCGTTAAAAAGAAGTTTCAATCTGTTAAAATCACTTAAAATAGGAAATGTTCATATGTTGTCAAAATTTTAATTGATTGAATCGCAGAATCAACAGATTAAAATGTTCTTAATAATTTTTCCATATTAAAGGTTTCGCAATTTTAATCTAATGAAATCAAGTTCAATCTGTTGAAACAGAGAGATGACATTTTTCACTTTGAAGTATCTTAGAATTTCAATCTGTTGAAATGAGTTTTAATCTGTTGAAACAGAGAGATCATTTTTTTTTCTAAGGTATCACAGGATTTCAATCTGTTGAAATATATTTTAATCTGTTGAAACAGAGAGCTACCATTTTTTCTAAACTGTTTCAATCCATTGAAAACTCGAATTAACCAATTGAATGAGTTTTAAATGAAATCAATCGATTGAAATGTCATTTTAAATCGATTGAATCTATCAGTGTCTCTCTTTTACTCTATAAATACAGTTTTGATTTCTCTTTTGAATACACAATTTGGAAAACATTTGAAAGCAATCTTTGAGCTCTCATATTCGTGCCTTTCTATGTGCATTCATAAACTTTTCATATCATAAGGCGTTTAGATCAAGATTGTTGAAAGTTCATCAAGAGAGAAAGTTCTGAGTTAGGGCAATTGCTTCTGGACTTCTATATTGTTAAAGCTGCAATCTAGGTTTATTCTTTTCATATACTTGTACAAAGTTTAATTGTGTAGATTGGGTTTGAATCTGCACTGGTTACAGTAACTGGGTTTGGTTACTGGGTGGTTAATTCAAGAGTTTATCTTGTGGTGTTGTAAGATAGTTCTTGGGGTAGATTGGTGTATATCTACTGGTTTGTATTTTCACTTGGAATTAGTGGAACTTGGCAGATTTGTCAAGAACTGGATGTAGCTCTTGGAAATAGTGAACCAGTATAAACTCTTGTGTTGAATTTCTGCCTTCATCTCTTTACATTTCTTGTTTATATTCTTGCTTTGTTTAAAACCAAATCTGCCTAATAAAAGATTGGATAAAGATTAACCATTCTTCCAAAAGAAAGAGTGTTTTTCGAAAAGATTTCAAAAGTTCAATTCACCCCCCCTCTTGAACTCAACCATTAATTCTTACACCAAATAATAAGTTTAAATGTTAGTTTGAATATTTTGATTTTGTAGATATCTTGGGCAATCAATATTATGATTTCAGGGAGTTAATGCTAGGGTTTCAAAATGTCAAAGTTACAATCTTTAAATATCCAAATGTATTTTTTATTTGATGTGACAAAGAGTTAATAATACACAAATTATATAAATTCTTTATTATAAAAAATAATAAATAAATCAGCATCATCTTATGATGTTATATATAGAATGTCTTAATTTTGCAAAGTTAAGCTAACAAACTAAAAATTAGAAGAACTAAGGTAGCATACTATTTTACTGATATAAAGTTTGAAAGTGATGAAGATCTTATTGAACTTTATGATAGAATGAAGATCTTGTGGATTTGATGAAGTCAAAGGCTACTTGGGTTTAAGGATAGAGTATTTAGTGAGTCATCATCAATATTAATAAGTATTCATTCATATCTCTTTACTCGCATGAAGTTTCATCATTTGAAAGAATTTGAGAATGTCTCTAAAGATGTTTTAATATGTTAAAAACCAAAGTAATCTATTAAAAATGTTCTTAAGAAATAGTTTTAATTGATATTAAAAGAGTTTTATCAATTAAAATAGCTTAGAACATTCAAGACAAAGTTTTTAATCGATATATTATCAAAATAATCGATTATTTTCATTAAAGGAGTATTTGAAAACCTTACGCGAGTATTTTAACCGATATAGATTCGAAATAATCGATTAAAATCACTTAAGATGTTTTGAAAAGTGTTACGGCAATATTTTAATTGATACAAACTCAAAACAATTATCTAAAATAACTTGATACGTTTTAAAAGATGTTATGTCAGAATTTAAATCAATGTAAATATCGAATTAATCGATTAAAATAATTAAAGAAATTTTTGTCAATAGTATTAATCGATTAAAACTTGCTATTATCAGTTAAAATCACTTAGGAAGTTTTGTGAAAATAATTGGCAGAATTTTAGTCAATTAAAATGCAAATCAATCAATTAAAAAACTTAAAGAATTTTTGTATAACAATTTTAATCGATTAAAACGTCGTCGCATCAGTTAAAATAAATCTGGAAAATGATCAAGAACATTTTAACGGATTAAAATATGTTTTAACCAATTAATCAAAGATTTATAATCGATTAAAAGAACGTTTTAACAGATTAATTAAACCAACAGTTGAAATATAACTCTAACTAAACAAGATTACTTCAACATTTTAAAATATACTTTTGAGTGATCAAACAAGCAATCATAAGAGAGATTTTCAAGAAAGAAACGCGCTAGTTTTGTGAGGCTTTACAAAGTTCTTTCTTAAGGCAATTTTGGTATTCATTCAAGTGAAGAAACACATACTACAGAGACTGCATAATCGGCTTTGATTGTTCTGGTTTCTTCTCCTTTGTTTCCTGTAAATCTTTTTTGTATTGTGAGTGCCTAGAATTGTTGGGCACAATTTTTGTGATTGGAATTTGGTTGCAAGTTTGAACAAGAACTAAAATTTGGTTCTTGGGTTAGATTGGGTGTTGTGTGATTTGGAATTGTAATCTGTAAAACATTCAATCTAGTGGAACTCAGCTGGAATTTGGTTGAGAACTGGATGTAGCCTGATGGTTTGGGTGAACCAGTATAAATCTTGGTTGTATTTCTATAAACCTTTACTCTCTTTAATTCTGTTGCTGCATTATATTGAATTGCTTGTTTCTTCTTGATTCGAAAAGTTATTAGAACTCTAAATCATTGAAATACATAATCTGTATTCTTAGAAGTGCAAAACATCTTTCAAAGATCAATTCACCCCCCTCTTGATCTATGCCTTGTAGACCCCAAATCTTGCCCGGCCTCAAAATAAAGAGTAGAAGACTTTCGTTCAAAGATGGGCAAGCCTAAAAGGTCCCTAGGATTGATCAATAGGCCCCATATTAGAATAGGAATGATTTTTGTACACGAAAAATAAGAAATTCCACCCAAAGGGTCGAGACCACCGTCTCGTTTGGCGAGACCGCCGTCTTGCCATTGGCTAAGGGCGAGACCGCCGTCTCGGCACTCGCCAGGTGCAAATTGCTATAAAAGGGGGGAACCTTCTCCTTGTTTTCACACAATTCTACAACTTTTCCTACTGTACAATTCTCAAAATACTCTCCTAGGACCCCTTTGAAGTATTTCCAGGGTTCTTAGAGTTCTTAGAAAGCGTTCTAAAGTGCTGCGAGAAAAGAGTGAACATCATTATAGAGCGTGGGGTTTGCCAAAAAGCGCCCTTTTCAAGAACGTATTATATAAAATCTTGCTTCGAAGGTTCTTTCATACCTCTTGTGAACATCATTATAGAGCGTGGGGTTTGCCAAAAAGCGCCCTTTTCAAGAACGTATTATATAAAATCTTGCTTCGAAGGTTCTTTCATACCTCTTTCTCTATTTTATTGCTTTTTAGATAATATCTTTGTGCATTAGTTATTAAGGGCCATGTAGTCGATAACTTAATTTTTGCAATGAATAAATAAGGGTAATAGCGTAGTTTTAAAGTTCTTATTTCTGTCCATCATAGGGAACCTGAAAAGGGTGTCGTGGGGAAGCTAATACCTTCCTCACACGTAACTAACTCCCTTACCTAAATTTGGTTGTAATGACCAACGTTAGATTTTCTTTAAAAAACCCATTTTTTTGCAATAAACAACTTTTATCTCGGGCAATCTGCCTTTTAGCTAGCTTGGTTTCAGGTTCTTTTTAAGCTAAGTAGCCACGTAGTCCAACAGAAGAGATAAAAGATTATAAAAATCAAATAAATCAATCAAAAAAGAAACAGAATAATGAATTTGAATAAAACGGTTTTTGACAAAGTCAAATTATTCATATCACATCATTTCATAAGTGGAAAAACCAAGAGAGAAAATAAGTGCACAAGGAAAGAAAGCATACGCATCATACATAAACACATTCATGCTAGGGGGCATTAGATATCTCTAAGACAAAGACAAAAGAGGCCCCGAGCACATTTGTAACCATCCACAAGGAAGGGACAAGTGTGCTAATGTATATGGTGACCTTCGTTATACTTGTCAAATCCATGATGGGGAAGGAACCATTACACCAAAGTGGGTATGGCACTCCACAAAGCATAAGCTTTAAGGATGATACCTAAGTCATTGTCTTAGAAGATACTAATCTCACACCTATCATTCATCTCCATTAATAAAATTCATTTCGGCATCTTAGAAAGTGGCTGGTCTTCCCATA
The DNA here is from genome assembly GCA_963425845.1 of Sphenostylis stenocarpa. NCBI lineage: Eukaryota > Viridiplantae > Streptophyta > Magnoliopsida > Fabales > Fabaceae > Sphenostylis > Sphenostylis stenocarpa. The sequence continues at coordinate 20,319,720 of OY731403.1, forward strand.
ATCCGAACCCGTGCGTAGAAAGCTAAGGTAACGGAGCATCTGGAGGAGCAAAATCGCAAACTTACCACTGAAGTTAGCGCCCTGAGAGAGCAAATGGCGCAGATGATGGAGGTCATGCGCTAGCAAAACCTCAGTAAAAGAGAAACTCATGGCGACCGCACCTCTCGCCATGAGGAAGAAGAGGAAGAAGAGTTCTTCTATGAACAAAAAAGCCCCTGTGTAGTCTGACCCCAGGGCAATGCATATCCACACCCCTGAGGTGTCTAAATAACAAATATCTACCTTGGAGGAAAGGTTGAAGGAAGTCGAGGGGCACAACTTTGACATCAAGGAGGCGGCTAACATGTGTCTGGTCAAGAACATCCAGTTCCCTCCAAAATTCAAAGTCCCAGACTTCCCCAAGTATGTAGGGCTGACTTGCCCCAAAAATCATCTTACGATGTATTGTCGTAAGATGGCTGCACATGCTAAAAATGAGAAACTCCTGATCCACTACTTCCAAGAGAGTCTGGCTGACTCAGCCCTCAACTGGTACATGCAACTAGAGAAGGGGCAAGTCCAAAATTGGAAGCAGCTGGCAGATGCCTTTCTCCGTCGTTACCAATACAATATTGATCTGACCCCAAATAGGTCAGATCTTAGAACTTTGAGCAAGAAGAATGACAAACCCTTCAAGGCATATGCCCAGCGGTGGAGGGAGATGACTGCCCAGGTAGAGCCCCCACTAACAGACAAGGAAACGGTGGCCATGTTCATGGATTATGACAAGGCGATAGCAAGCACGTCCAACCTCCTCTCAAACGTGGTCAACATCGGGGAAAGGGTGGAGCAAGGGCTAAGAAGCGGGAAGATAGCGCGATCTTCCTCCTCCAGCGTTTCATTCAAAAATCCCTTTAAAAAGAAGGAAGAGGTTTTGCATGCAATCAATTTCGCTACTCCTTCCTCCGCTCCGCAGACAGTCCGGCAGCCACGAAGAAAGGAAAGAAAATTCACCCCTCTTTCGACCTCCTACAGGAAATTACTGCCCCAATTGCTGGAGGCCAACCTCTTGGCTCGCGTTCCTCCCAAGAAAATAGATCCTCCTTACCTTGAGTGGTATAAACCTAATGAAAAATTTGACTACCACTCGGATGCACCTAGGCACTCAACGGATAACTGCTTGACCTTGAAATATAAGGTCCAAGAGCTAATAGACGCTGGGTGGATAACTTTTGATGCTCTTGCCGCCGATGTGGATATCAAGCCTCTGTCAAAACCAGAGTAGAAGAGGGTCGGATTTGGAGGATCAGTTGTTAGGGCTCTTTTTCTATTTTTAAGCTTTTCTTGTATTTCCTACGGTCCCTGCCCGTGGTCGTAGGATCACCGATTAAAAAGGCATGTATATACATCTTTTTTTAATATATGAGGCATTTTAGTCATATCATATTCATTCTCATTCTTTTCCCTCTTCTATTTATTATTCTTCCAAAATAATTGAATAATAAAATATATGCCTAAAATAGAACCTAAAAGAAAACAATCATGTTTGTGACTGGTGAATCTCTGTGGGATCCGGAAGCCGAAGGCGAATAGGTCGAATCCGACAGTGAGCAGGGGACCGTTTCCCTGGACATGCAGAGAATGCTAGAAAAAGAAGCTCGCTCCATACAGCCCCATCAAGAGGAAACAAAAACTATCAATTTGGGACAAGGAGACAATAAGAAAGAAATAAACATTGGTACCCAAATTGACAGTGAAATCAGGGAAAGAGTATGTGGATGTGTTTGCCTAGTCTTATCATGACATGCCTAGACTCGACACGAGTATAGTAGAGCATCGGTTGCCATTAAAAGAGGGATTTTGGCTCATAAAACAGAAGCTCAGAAAAGTAAAACCGGATTGGTCCTTAATGATTAAGGAGGAGGTGCAAAGACAGTTAGACCCTAATCGTATCCAAGTATCCCGAATGGTTGGCAAACATAGTGCCCGTTATCAAGAAGAGTGGAAAGATCAGAGTATGTGTGGATTATAGGGACTTAAACCAGGCAAGTCCAAAAGATGACTTCCCCTTACCACACATTGGCACATTAGTGGATCACACCGCTATGAACACGCTCTATTCTTTCATGGACAGATATGCGGGATATAATCAAATCAAGTTGGCTATGAAAGATAGAGAAAAGACATCCTTCATCACACCATGGGGGACATTTTGCTATAGGGTGATGCCTTTTGGGCTAAAAAACGCAGGGGCTACTTATCAAAGGGCTATGGTAACATTATTCCACAACATGATACATAAAGAGATAGAAGTATACGTGGACGATATGATTGCCAAGTCCAGGAACGAGATGGACCATATTCAATATCTCAAAAAGTTGTTTGATCGGCTTCGAAAGTATCAACTTAAACTAAATCCAACAAAGTGTACTTTCGGAGTATGGTCAGGCAAACTTCTAGGGTTCATCGTTAGTCAAAGGGGAATCGAGGTAGATCAAGATAAAAAAAGGCGATTTTGGAAATGCCTCCACCAAAGACAGAAAAAGAGGTCAGAGGATTTTTGGGCCAAATAAACTATATTGCTAGATACATCGCACAGTTGACAGACAAATGTATACCCATCTTCAAGCTGTTGCGTAAGAATCAATCAACGGTATGGAATGAGGAATGCCAACAAGCATTCGACAAGATCAAGATGTGCTTGACCAACCCATCGATATTGGTGCCACCCATCGAAGGAAAACCTTTGATTTTATACTTATCAGTACTCGAAGAATCCATGGGATGTGTGCTTGGTCAACAAGATGAAACAAGAAAAAAGGAGCGAGCCATATATTATCTTAGCAAAAAGTTCCTAGACTATGAGACCCGTTATACGCCATTCGAAAAAACATGTTGTGCATTGATGTGGGCAACTCAACGTCTCCGACAGTACATGGCTTGACATACAACATGGTTGGTCTCCAAAATGGACACAATCAAGTACCTCTTCGAAAAGCCCATCTTGACTGGAAGAATAGCTAGGTGGCAAGTGCTCCTCTCAGAATTCGATATCATTCATGTCACCCAGAAAGATATTAAAGGTGGTCCCTTAGCGGACTATCTAGCACATGGATCAACAAACGAGTACCAATCCCTGCAAGACGAATTTCCCGATGAACATATCATGCACATTGAATACGAAGAGACCAAAGAAGATGCATGAACTATGTTTTTCGATGGAGCCTCAAACATGCTTGGACATGGGATCAGAGCCATTTTGATATCCCCAGAAAAGAAATATATCCCGGTAACGGCCAGGTTAAACTTTGACTGTACAAATAATATGGCCGAATACGAAGCCTGTGCATTCGGAATCCAAGCAGCTCTAGATCATGGGGTGACCAAACTCAGATTTTTCGGTGATTCATCCCTTGTTATCTATCAACTCAAGGGTGAATGGGAAAGCAAAAATTCCAAATTAATCCCATATCTAGAGCACATTCGCGACTTGATTTCGAGGTTGGAAAGCGTTACTTTCGAGTATATCCCTCGGGGAGACAATCAATTTGCAGATGCCCTCGCTACTTTATCGTCTATGTTCTCTTTAGATCAAGAGCATGAGATGCCGACTATTCAAATCAAGTTGCATGACAAACAGGCTTTTTGCATGACAGTAAATAACAAGCAAGACAAAAACCCCTGGTATCACGATATTAAGCGATACCTCACGAACGGTGAATATCCCGAAGGAATCAGTGATAATGACAAAAGGACCATCCGGAAGAGAGCCACAAGATTTGCATTGATTGGAGAAACCCTTTATAAAAAGAATTTCGACTCCACTTTGTTAAGGTGTGTGGATCACGAGGAGGCTCAAACTCTGATAAAGGAGATTCATAAAGGAGCTTTTGGGACCCACGCAGTTGGGCATGTCATGGTAAAGAAGATCCTAAGGGCAGGGTATTTCTGGTCCACAATGGAAGGCGATTGTCGCCAATATGCTAAAAGATGTCACAACTGACAAGTCTATGCTGATAATATTCACGTTCCGCCCGCACCTCTTAACATCTTGGCTACACCATGGTCATTCTCCATGTGGGGCATGGACGTCATCGGACCCATCAAGCCCAAAGCATCTAATGGTCACCGTTTTATCTTGGTGGTCATTGACTACTTTACTAAATGGTCACCATTTTATCTTGGTATCCCTCATCGGCTCATTACTAATAATGGGACCAATCTAAACAACAAGATGATGGAAGAATTATGTCAAGATTTCAAGATTCAACATCACAATTCCTCTCCATACCGACCCAAAATGAACGGTGCAGTGGAGGCAGCGAACAAAAACATCAAAAAGATCATCCAAAAGATGGTGATAACATACAAAGATTGACATGAAATGCTACCCTTCGCCCTACACGGATATCAGACTTCCGTGCGGACCTCCACCGGGGTCACCCCATTCTCCCTCGTATATGGCATGGAGGCTATATTGCCAGTGGACGTCGAAATACCCTCCCTAAGAATCATTATGGAAGCAAAGCTAACCGAAGCAAAATGGGTCCAAAATCGGTACGACCAGCTTAATTTGATCGAATAAAAATGGTTGGATGCCATATGTCATGGGCAGGCCTATCAAAAGAAGATCAAGAAGGCCTATGATAAAAAGATCAATCCCCACATTTTTCAAGAAGGGGATTTAGTAATAAAGAAACTGCTTCCCGCCCAGAAGGACAAACTTGGAAAATGGGCAGCAAACTACGAAGGACCCTTTGTGGTCAAGTGAGCTTTCTCATGAGGATCCCTTATCCTCACTAACATGGACAGAGAAGAGCTTCGGAACCCGGTCAACTCAGACGCAGTAAATAAACATTACGCTTGAAGACATTGTTCATGACCCGTCAGGACGAAAACTCGCAAAGAGCGTCTTAGGCAAAACATAGGGTCCATATTCTTCGCTAGGACACATCCTAGGAAAAATTTAGAGGTTAAAAAAAAAAAGAACAATGATTACCTTAGCCGAAAACCGCAAGGCAACTAAGGTAATGTCCTTCTAGAAGCAAGCGGCTTTGCATAGTCTTCACTCCGGGCTCGAGCATCTCAACTGAAGCGACTGGGAGAAACAGAGAGACAAATGTTAGGGACATGATTGTTATAGCTTATACAGTGTAGGCAACCTTGGCCAACCATGCTTCTAAATCCCTTTCTAAATCCTTCTGTAAAAATAAACCATTTGTTTATATCAATAAAATTGTCTTTCATTTCTTTTCTCTTGACCAAATCATGAAAATTCCTCTATATTAATGAAACATGAGCATGCATAAAGAACCAATACAAGAAAGCATAAGAAAGGAAAAGAAAAAAAAAGGATAAAAAGAATGATGCCTGCTAGGAAATTCTTAGTCAAAAATTAGAGTAGTCCGCTAGATCGAAAACCCGCAAAGGGAAGTTTAGGCAAAAGTTAAGGCACTCATAAAAAGAAAAAATCCCGTTAAGATATCCTAAGCAAAAATTAAGGCAGCTTGCTAGATCAACAAATCCCCAACGGATTTCTGCCTATGTAAAAGGCACTCACCAAAGAATCCCCAACACTCAACCAGCTGGAAGAAAACCAACAAGTCCCCGACATCGGAAGACTTTGTCAGAAAAAAAAAAACAAATATCAAGCAAAAACCCTCCTCACAAAGAACTGCGCATGAGCCAGAGCAGTAAGTCGCACCGGTCCTACAAAGTGGACTTCACAACCAGACGGGGGTTCGTACTCGTCAAACCAGATGGGGGTACGTACTCATCAAGCTTACAAAAGGGGGTTTAAACTAGACGGGGGTTCGTACTCGTCAAACCAGATGGGGGTGCGTACTCATCAAGCCTTACAAAAGGGGCTTAAACCAGATGGGGGTTCATACTCGTCAAACCAGATAGGGGTGCGTACTCATCAAGCCTTACAAAAGGGGGCTTAAACCAGATTTTACAACCAGATGAAGGTTCGTACTCATCAACCGAAGGGGTCAGCTACCACATCAAAGGAGCATCCCGGAGGATCATATTTAGTGTCCAGAAGGTTGGCTACCACAACAAGGGAAGCAACTGAAGGACAACCGGGCAAGAGGATTAACTTCTTCACCCTCCAGCTGATCTTTTTGGCATGTTGAACCAACGGTCGGCTAGTCAGGTGAAGGGGGGGGCAACTGTAGACCCCAAATCTTGCCCAGCCTCAAAATAAAGAGCAAAAGACTTCCATTCGAAGATGGGCAAGGCCTAAAAGGTCCTTAGGATTGATCAATAGACCCCATTTTAGAATAGGAAGTATTTTTTGTACACGAAAAATAAGAAATTCCACCCAAAGTTTGAGACTGTCGTCTCGCCATTGGCTAAGGGCGAGACCGCCATCTCGTTTGACGAGACCACCATCTCGTTTGACAAGACCGCCATCTCGCCACTCGCCAAAGGCAAGACCGCCGTCTCGCCACTCGCCAAAGGCAAGACCGTCGTCTCGCCACTCGCCAAAGGCAAGACCGTCGTCTCGCCAAACGAGACGGCGATCCCGACCTGACAGGTGCAAATTCCTATAAAAGGGGGGGGGGACTTTCTCCTTGTTTTCATACAATTCTACAACTTTTCCTACTGTACAATTCTCAAAATACTCTCCTAGGACCCCTCTGAAGCATTTCCAGGGTTCTTAGAGTTCTTAGAAAGCATTCTAAAGTGCTGCGAGAAAAGAGCGAACATCATTGTAGAGTGTGGGGTTTGCCAAAAAGCGCCCTTTTCAAGAACGTATTATATAAAAGCTTGCTTCGAAGGTTCTTCCATACCTCTTTCTCTATTTTATTGTTTTTTAGATAATATCTCTATGCATTAGTTATAAAGGGTCATGTAGTCGATAACTTAATTTTTGCAATAAATAAATAAGGGTAATAGCGTAGTTTTAAAGTTCTTATTTCTCTATAAAAACGGTCCATCATAGGGAACCAGAAAGGGGCGTCATGGGGAAGCTAATACCTTCCTCACACGTAACTAAATCCCTTACCTAACTCTGGTTGTAATGACCAAAGTTGGTTTTTCTTTAAAAACCACTGCCTTCTTTTTCCTTTTCCAATGTTTTGGTAAAAACATTGGTGGCGACTCCTCGAACCCTTTCGAAAACCTCACCCTGAGGTTCAACCCAGTTATCGGACAACCTAAAGGCGTTGAATCACACTTTAACAAATGTGAGTCAAACTAAACCATCGCGTCGCTCCGACCGTCTCTTTTGACGGTGGCGATAAGCTTACATTTCTAACAATTGGTATCAAGAACAGGGTCTTGAAAATTACTCAAGACTTTCGGTCCAAATCTTTTTATGGCTGAAAATAAATTACCTTTTTCTGAGGGTGCTTCTATAAACAGACCTCCACTATTTTGTGGTACAGATTATCCATTTTGGAAGATCAAAATGAAGATATTTATTGAATCTATTGATAGAAATGTTTTGAATATTATTGAACAAGGTTCTTTTGTTTTTAATAAATAATGGTATAGCTTGAATGATAATGAAAAGAAACAAATTCAAGATGATTGTATGGCTAAAAATATCATTACATCTGCTCTTAACATGAATAAATTTTTCAGGGTGTCTCATTGCCAAACTGCCAAACAAATGTGGGAACTTCTTAAGATGACTTATGAAGAAATAGAAGAAATATGTTTGATGACCAATTTGAATTCTCCAACATCCAGTGTAAGTTCCGATTCTTCTATTAACTCTATGAATTATAGCTCATTACAGGATGCGTTTAATGAAATGCATGAAGTAGCAAAAAGACTTGAAATAGAAAACAAAAGATTAAAAAGCTTGAACAACAGGTTAGAAAACAAAATCATTCTTATTGAAAAGAAAATTCTTGATGAAGAAACTGATGCTGAATATTTGAAAATGATTGATGACAATTCTGATTGCATGTGTAAAAATCAAAAGGATTGTGAAAATTTTCCTGAATTACAAAAGAAACTAGCATATCTAATAAAGATTGCTTCTAAATTTGCATAAGGAAAAGCTAATCTTGATGCTCTTCTTAATTCTCAAAAATTGGTTATTGATCGCGGTGGTATAGGTTTCACACCTTTTGTTGGAAAGAAAACCAAATCTTTCAAAAACTATTTCTCTTACAGTAAAAATGTTTCATCACCATTCATTACATGTTTCTATTGCATAAAAAGAAGTCATTCTGTTAAATTTTGTAAAATCAAGAAATATGTTGTTCGAAAAGGAAGAATGAAATGGGTTCCCTGTATGCATTAGATATTAGGGCCATGTCGACATTTAAATTCTGAAAGTAGATAAAATAATAGGGTAAAAGCATAGTTTCTTTAAGTATTTATTTTATAAACTAGTGCATCATAGGGAACCCGAAAGGGGCATTGTGGGGTGCTAACACCTTCCTCACATGTAACTATCTCCCTTACCCGACTCTGGTTGTAATGGTCAAAGTTGGTTTTTTCTAAAATCAATGCCTTTTTACATTTTTTAGTGTTTAAGGTTAAAACACACTGTTGGCGAGTCCATAGAACCTTTTTCAAAAACTTCATCTTTAAGATCAGTTTGGTTATCGGGCATCTTAAGAATGTCGACCATCTTTATAGAAAACGCGAGTTATTCAAAACCATCACGTTGCTCCGACCACCTCATCTGACGGTGGCGACAACCGAGTGTCAAAGTTCCTTTTCATCCATGTTTGTGAGGATAAGAGCTCCTCCCAAGAAAGCTCTCTTAACCACAAAGGGTCCTTCATAATTTACCGCCCATTTTCCAACTTTGTCCTTTTGGGCCGGAAGCAATTTTCTTATCACTAAATCCCACTCATGGTAAATATGGGGGTTGACCTTTTTGTCGTAAGCCCTTTTGGTCTTCTTTTGATAGGCTTGTCCATGACATATGGCGTCCAACCATTTTTCTTTGGTTAAGTTCAACTGGTCATATTGGTTTTGGACCCATTCGGCTTCTGTCAATTTCGCTTCCATGATAACTCGCAAGGGAAGGTATTTCAACCTCTATCGGAAATACGACCTCCATGCCATATACAAGGGAGAATGGAGTAGCTCCTGTGGAGGTCTGTACGGAAGTTTGATAACCATGAAGGGCAAAGGGCAACTTTTTATGTCAATCTTTGTAGGTTTTGACCATCTTTTGGATGATCTTCTTGATGTTCTTATTGGTTGCCTCTACTGCACCATTCATTTTAGGTCGATCGGGAGAGGAATTATGATGTTGAATTTTGAAATCTTGGCATAGCATGGTAGGACCATGCGAATATGTCCACATACTCTCTTAACAGTTGTACTAATCCTTCCCTGATGTTATCATTCATTTGGGTATCAATACTTATTTCTTTCTTATCACTTCCTTGCCCTCCAAATCCATGGCCTTGGTTTCTTCCTGATAGGGCTGTATAGATCGAGCTTCCTTTTCTAACAACCTATGCATGTCCGGGGAAACGGTCCCCTCCTCATTGTTTGACTCGATCCATTCGCCTTCGGCTTTCAGATCACACAGAGAGTCATCCATCACAGACATGATTGTTTTTTTTATGGTTCTGTTTAGGCTTAGATTTTATTATAAATTATTTTGAAAGAATAATGAGCAAGAAAAGAATGAAAAGGAATATGAATGTTATGCAAATGCCTCATTGTATTGATAAAACACTATTACAGAATATGCTTTCCATGTCATCATTTAACGTCGGTTAAAACTGAGGCGACGTTGAATACAATTTCAACGTCGGTTGGTTAAAAAACAACGTTGAAAGTTGAATTTTGAACACATTCTACGTCAGTTTTTAATCAATCGATGTAGAAAATACTTTCTACATCGGTTTCCATATGAACCGGCATGGAAAGTCTTTTTATTGACATACTTTCTACTTCAGTTCTTATTGTAACTGATGAGAAAGTGTTTTTATTTTTTTTCAGTCAAAAATTTGTTTAAGGTAGAGAATTATCACTGACAGAATTCAAACCTAGTACCTTAGAGTTGAAGGCCGATACTCTAACCACTAAGCTACTAAGATTTTCTCGATAAAAACTTACAAATAAATTATATTTATATACAAATAAATGTATATCCGTGTAAATATATAAATATAAATATATTTATATATTTTGATATATTTATATATATTTATATATTTATATGTTGGATGTGAGGGCGTGCTCGATGGTGAAAGTGGGATTGACTCTCGCTTGAGCGAAAATACATTAAAGCTCACGGAAATTCACTCGCCAAGCGAAAATATCTCGCTTGAGCGAATATTGGTATTTTTCGCTTGAGCGAATGTGTCGCTTGAGCGAATGACGCATTCTCCAAATTTATTTTATATCATTATATAAATAAATTATAAAGATTATATTTTATCATTAAATTACAAAATCATATAAAGAGACCCGCTCACAAATTTGACGTCAATTTTGAAAACTCACTCGACACACACTTTCACCTTCGAGTGTGCCCTCACATTCAACATATAAATATATAACTATATAAATATATTTGTATTTATACATTTTATATTTATATATTTACACGAGATATATATTTATTCACTACTGCAAAAAAGGCTTTTGACATCGGTTAAAATGGGCTTTCTACGTCGGTTAAAGCGGCGACATAGATACGGGGGTCATAGAAAATAGGGCTTTCTACGTCGGTTCCTAATAACCGACGTAGAAAGTAGGGCTTTCTACGTCGGTTCCTAATAACCGACGTAGAAAGTAAGACTTTCTACATCGGTTCCTAGGAACCGACGTAGAAAGCCCTACTTTCTATGAGCTATTATGATCGGTCAAACTAGTTATGATCGGTCATAGAGCTATTCTGATCGATCATAGCTGGTTTTGATCGGTCATAGGAAGACTTTCTACGTCGGTTAGTCAGGGAACCGACGTAGAAAGTCTTACTTTGTATGAGCTATTCTGATCGGTCATAACTGGTTCTGATCGGTCATAATACTTTCTATGTCGGTTAACACTGATAACCGACATAGAAAGTCTTACTTTCTAACTTTCTATAACCCCAAGTATCTATATCGGCTAACAGTGAATCGTGATTGTATGTGTTATCAATGTCGGTTATACCTATAACCGACATAAAATGTTAAACTTTCTACGCTCGGTTATGTCATTAACCGACGTAGAAGTACTTTCTACGTCTGCTAATGACATAACCGACGTAGAAAGTGTTATTTTTTTTTAAATACCTGCATTTTCTTTAGAGATGCTACCTTTCTTCGAGTAGACTCTGCCTATTCATCACAGTCCTGCATAAATATTCTCAGATCCAAGACAGCATGATATGCACAGCTCATATATAAATTTGCTACGATATATATCCAGACGATGACAAAGATCCTATTGCAGCATGATATGTACATATGAAACACATTGAAATCAATATATGTACAGACAGATCCAGTTCCTGCATAGCTTCATTTACTTAAACGAATGTAAATTTCCTAACTTAAATCAATTCAATCTAAATTGTTACAAGTCAAATTTCCTATGAAGATTGAATGCTTAAAAGGAAAGAAGCCCACTCGCTCTCTAATATCGTCTAAGACTTCAATCTTCATTGGAGATGAGTCTCGTAAATTCCTACATATTGAAACATTTCAGATTTAGAAATCATTTACATAATTGGCATATTTGACTTAATTATAGTATATTTACCTCCCTCCACGTGTCAAGAATATTTTTGGCTATGATGGTGTGCATGTGCTTCATCACATAATACCCGCACTCATGGCTTCCCTTGGCATGGACACCACAAGTTAAATACATGTCGATTAACTTTAAATGACAAATTGAACAACAAGAAGAGGTGTTTGGTCACCTTTGGTGCAATATACGTCAACTTCTTTCTAGCATGAGATGGAAGGCCTTGCAACCTTAGGTGAGCTTCCAAAGCTCTACAAAAGGACAAATAATTTTGGTGTAAGTAGTGCACATATGATACAACAATTAAAAAAACCAAACTTACGCGTCTATGTGCTTTCTAATATCCAAATCATTTGGTTTCTTGTGTAATGAACACAAGAGAATCACAAGAAATTGCCGAGGAACAATGATTATGAGCTGCCAATGACCCCTGCACGTTGAAATAATATTAGTAAAATTTCAGCTTTACATAAATGTGCATTAATTTATAAGATGTATACTTACCGATGCAAGTAAGGTGCTAAGTAGACTTCTTTGCCCCCAGCTTGAAATGCCTCTATTAAGTACGTTTGCACCTCTTCAGCCTTTATTCCCAACTGATCGAATGGCAACAGTGGTCAACAAATCCATAGAGAAAGCGGATCTTCCTCTCAACACACAAACGATGTAAATACCTTCAACATTGAAAATAAATAAAGTTATAAAATAATGTACCAATGAGAATATAAAAAATATGTAAATATACTTACATTTCCCAAAGCTGCAACACCGATACACATAACATATCAAGCACCAACGAGAAGATCAAAAATATCCCTTTGGAGTAAGAAAAAAGGGATCATCTTGGTCCTGCATACGACTTCGGGTGGCATATCTAACTGTATGGGAGTGGTCCCGATAGTCATTGCCAGTGCACCAAGTCGCTGTAAAGCAGATGGTGGTGGTGGTGATTCATGCACAACTTCCTTTGCTTTTTCAGCCTCTTTCTGTACAAGTACCAAAAATCAATAACATTAATATACATCAACCTATCAAAAAATAATACGTACTATCGTTCAATGCATAAATCAACCTGTGCATGTGTTGGGATGGGTCTTGTTAATGAAACTGGCCATAAGATAAAATGGCCAGGTGCCCGTCCCACTGTTTGAACCTCTTCAATGGGAATAGGGATTGGGGCAGACAGCATCCTGGACATCTACAACCACCACTCTTATCATATCATCTCCAATACTCGGTGGTGGATGGTTGACCCCAATGCATACATTTTCCCTAAGGTAAACAAAGGATAAAATATTTTAGACTATATAATGCTTAACACTCGTACCAAATACATGTCAAAGATATAATACGTACCGTATGCCACCAAATGCTCGGAGGACCCGCAACATACAACCGACAGTCAGCAAGTGTCGGTAGGAGCAACCTCTCGCCCCTCTATCGGAGCATCACAACTCTCCTTTGTGCCGACATGAATCGGGGATGCCTCTCGTGCGGGATAGAAGGTTGAGAGGACAAAGATGCCAACTCTGCTCGCATTGAGCTCAATAACTCTGCCTTCAAGTCGAGTACACCTCATCTCGAATCTCCTTCCTAATTTGTTGTTTGAGGGACTGAAACTCTTGCTCATTCAACTGCCTCAAAGAAGGAGTTGCCACGGGTGGGGCACCAAAGTACCGTCTCGATGCCCACCCTCGTCCGAGCACCACGAACACGTCCAGGATGCTCCGGGGTACCAATGGCCACTGCCAATATATCCCGACGGCCATGTGGGTGGAATGATCCTCGAGTGCTCTGCTCAACCAACTCATCCTACAACACAAACGAATGATTTTTTAGCAAATACAAATGCCTATTGTAGTATAACATATATAATTAGTTTAGGATATGCTACTTATAATACGTTGAGCAACAACATTAGTTTGCTCGGATAAGTAATTCCCCGATGAGTTCTGGCGAGCTCTCTTCCATTTATCATGGCGTGAAGGGCGGGTGACGTAACTCACAACGGAGTCATCCGAAGGTAGACTTGAAGAAGTCTCCTTCATCATCTTCTCCTCCAATTTCTCATAACCCCCACGAGACAACTCGTGGGGTGGATATTCTTTCTCTCGAATATCCTGTGCCTTCCGCCTCTTGGCCCGTTGCATTCCATGTTAAATACCAAATTTAAAACCTCTATTTAAAAAAAATTACTGCAAACAAATGACAAATGTGCTAACCTCGAAACCTAGGGTCAAATCGCCGAGTCCGAAATGCCCGCCATGTCTCCTCATCCAAAACTGATACCGGTCACATGGGTTCTTGTTGCTCAATGCCCCATATATGTATCGACTGGTCGATCACTCTTAAAACCTCTCCAGCTGTTCCCCAAGATATGAGATCCACTTTCTCCTCAACAAAGTGGTGTTAGGGACATCATATGTGACCTACACAATAAAAATAACATGAAGTTCCCAAAAAGTTAAATATATATACATGTTAAATGCCAAATAAGAGTAGGTACCAGGATACTCGCCAAATCGGTTCTTCGATGTCTCGGAACATGGTCCCAATCCTCAATAAGAATACTAACCTTGCTTCTCCCAAGCAAGGCCACATAGCTAGTGAATCTAGCATTGTGCTCTCCAATGGCTCTACCAGTTTGCATGTCAAACTGGATAGGCAATTTCTGATCGGAGCTACGACTGATATTCAACTCCCTCAACCGTGTAGCACGCCTACCCTTTTTCCTGGTAGACGGCTGACTCTGATCACCACCTTCTATAGGAGGGGGGGACTGTGTAGGAGGAGGGGTACCAGATGAATCTGTCATATCTATGTTCAAAGAAAAAAAATAATAGTTATTAGTTTAGACAATATGACTAAAGATAAACAAAAAAGTGCATACATTAAAAAATAATACATTAAAAAAATTTCATACATTATCAAGTTGAACATTCTCCCAAAATCCTTCCATATGGTCATAACGTATGGCATGCACATCATCTATTTCTACATTAACACTCAAGTTTGGCATATTTGAAGAGAAACATGGTGTCTCGGGTATATCAAGTACTAATTCATCATTCTCATCGAAGTATACATGGGTTTTCCTTGTAGAACCACTCGACCATCCTTTGTTAGCGGGATCGGTGACATAAAACACTTGTTTTGCCCGAGATGCCATGATAAATGGTTCTTCGGTATAACGAGTATTTTCAAGGTTAACCAAGGTAAATCCAAGATCATCGGTGAAGATGTCAGTATTAAAATCAACCCACTTGCATTTAAAAATAGGTACTTCGAATATCGTGTAATCTATTACCCAAATCCCTTCAATTACACCAAAGTAGCCCATTGACGCCCTTATCTGGATATTTATCCTTTGAACTCGAGAAATGCATTGATTCAGCCACCACCATGACTCCACTATTTTGCATTGTGCTTATTTCATCTTCTCCCTTTGTATAAAATGAATAGTTATTTATATCATACCCACCCCAACATATCACATCAAAGTTTGGCTCACATGCTAGCCACTTTAAGTGTATCGAAGTCGTTATGTCACCTTCAACTTGTTGTTTAAACCACTTCAAAAGCTCTTGTTGTGTTCAGTGATCACCCACTTTTTAGGCATACGTGGATTATTTCGCTTCACAATCTCTTTATGAGCACTTAAGTAGGGGATGACTTCTTCACTCGTTATTCAATATGTACAAATGCGCTTGAAGTACTTCATCTCGACACATTGTCACAACTTTTGCACCTCGAGTTCCTCTACCAAGACCTATTCCATGGTAACGAGTCTTAGGTAACCCTATAGGTTCAACTTCCGATAAGTAGTTTGTGCAAAACTCAATAGCTTCCTCTCGCAATATATCTTTGAACAATTGATGCTTCAGACGATATTGGTTCTTCACATACCCTTTTAATATTTTCATGTATCGCTCAAAAGGGTACATCCATCGTAAGAAAACTGGACCACGGATTCAAACTTCCCTGGCTAGATGAACAATCAAGTGAACCATAATATCAAAAAATGATGGAGGAAAGTACATCTCAAATTGACATAATATTACTACAGCCTCATTCTCTAACTGATCCAAAACATCCGGGTCCATAACTTTACTACATATGGCATTAAAAAAAAGCATAATCGAGTTAAGGAATATCTAACATTGTCTCGGTAAGATACCTCGAATAGCCACAGGTAGAAGTTGTTGCATCAATACATGACAATCATGAGATTTTAACCCAAGCAATTTTAGATCTTTCATAGATACAAGTCTCTTCACATTGGAAGAGTAACCAAATGGAACCTTCACACCTCGTAAAAACTCACAAAAACTTCTTTTCTCTTTTTTAGACAAGTGTGTGACATTCTGGAGGCAAGTATGTTCGGTTACCATGAGGTTGAGGAGCTAATTGTTCTCTTATACCCATTTCAACCATGTCCAAACGAGCATTGACACCATCTTTTGTTTTTCCTTGAATGTTAAGGAGCGTTCGATGATACTGTCACACACATTTTTCTCTACATGCATGACATCTATACAATGCCTCACATCAAGAACCCTCCAATATGGAAGAACAAAAAGGATTGACATTTTCTTCCATATACCCGTGGCTTTCTTTTGCGTCTTTCCAAACTCACACGAAATCGCACTTACTCGTTGATATACTTCTTCCCCACTTAAAGGTGTTGGGGCTGCATCATTTTCTTGACACCCGTTAAATGATTTTTTTAATTTACGATATGAATGGTTTGAAGGAAGAAATCTTCGGTGTCCAAGGTACACTGTTTTCCTTCCATGTTGTAGTTGATAGTGACATGTGTCTTCTTCACATATCGGGCAAGCTTTATGTCCCTTTGTGCTGAGCCACTCAAATTACCATATGCTGGAAAGTCATTAATTGTACAAAATAACATTGCACGCAACTGGAATAAGTCACCTGTGTACACATCAAACACATCAACACCTTCCTCCCACAATATCTTCAACTCTTCAACCAATGGGCTTAAAAAAACATCAATGTCATTTCCAGGTTGTCCTGGGACCCGAGATCATCAAAGATAGCATCAAGTACTTACGTTTCATACACAACCACTGGAGGTAAGTTGTAAATAACTAACACCACAGGCCATGAACTATGTTTACTGCTTAAATTTCCATATGGATTCATTCCATCTCGTAGCAAGTCCAAACCTAATGTTTCTTGGATCATTACCAAAATTCTGGAAGATGGAATCAATTTTTTCCATTGCAATCCATCTACGGGATGCCTCAACCGACCATCTTTAATACGACTATCTCGCATGCCATCTAGTGAGTTTTGCATCATTTCCATTAGTGAATAATCGTTTCAACCTTGGAACAATGGGAAGATACCATAACACTTTTGCCGGGTACCCTTCATTACATCATTGTCGGAATCACCATCCTTCTTCTTGTATCGTGATTCCCCGCATTGTGGACATTCGTGACAATTCTCAAATTCTTTCCGAGTACAACACACAATCATTCGGACATGCATGAATTTTTTGGTACTCCATACCCATTGGACACAATATCTTCTTAGCATCATAATTGCGGGTTGGCAATGTGTTACCTTCGGGAGCATGTCACTCAACAACTCAAGCAATTCTCGTGAAACTTTTATCGATCCACCCATTCTTTGCCTTCACATTGAACAATTTTAGTACTCACGACAATCGTGTGAACTTAGTACAATTTGTATACAAAGGCTCTTTTGCATCATTGGACAACTTCTCGTACACATGTGTATGTTGGAAGGCATCTTGTCCAAGCTCATGAATCATTTCCTCCAACTGATCATCCATCTCTAGATCAACTTCTTCTTTGTCTTCTACACTTGGCATGTTTAATAATTCACCATGCCATGTCCACTTTATGTAACTCTTTAGGAAACCATCACAAAGAACATGTTCCCGAATAACTTCGATCGGTAATCTTCGCTCATTCAAGCAGTTAACACAAGGACAATAGAATCTTCCATCATTATCCGGAACATTCATCTTAGCAAATTCAAGGAATTGTTCTACTCCACTCTCATATTCATTTGTTGTTCGTCTATAATTGATCCAACTCCGATCCATTGTTACAAATCTAATTTTCAAAATCAAATTAGCTACAGAAACACGAAATAACTACATTATAATGCCTACACGAAATCCAACTCCACTCTCAAAATAACTACATTATAATACAAATCTAATTTTCAAAATCAAAATCACGAAACACATTCAAATGCCTACGTAAACACATTCAAATGACTAAACTACTTACAATACATCTCTAAATTAGCTAAAGGCACCCGTGATGTTTCCCTCTCTTGACGACATTATTACTTACTAGATTCAATACCGTAAACCTACAATGGCTAAAGCAAGCACGAAAACTTACCTCTTGAAGACCTACAAAGGTGGCAGGTGGCGTGACGTGCGAGCCGGGTGGAGAGAAACGTATCCCGAGCGACGGGCACCGGTAGCGACAGGCAAGCACGAAGCGTTGGCGGGTGGCGTGACGAGCAAATGTGGGTGCGGAGAAATGTACACGAAGCGAACGGGGAGCTCGCTATGGGTGAACTGATGAAAAGAAATGGAGCGTAGGGAGAAACGTACAGGGGAGCTCTGCTATGGGGGAAGTGATGAAATGAAATGGAGGGAAGGAGGAGGGTAAAACATAAGATACTATGTCGGTTGCTCTAACACCCGTCATCAAAGACACTTTCTATGTTGGGTAAATTTTACCCGACATAGAAAGTTAAAACTTATCCGACATAGAAAGTTTATGATTTTATTACAAAAATGCCACCGCGCCACATACTATGACGGGTGGACTACGACCGTGATAAAAACTCGTCATAAAAAGCTATTTTTCTACTAGTGTTAGACTTTTACTTGCTGATATATAGAAAAGTGCAATAAACCGATATAGTAGCATTTGCTTCAGGCCCACGAAGAAACAAAAATACCATGCCTTTAATTAAAAATAAATAAATATTTTCAATATTTTTCTATGATAACATAATCTGATCTACTTCTTTTTTTTATGATTTTTATGGATGATGATATAATAATCTCATTATTACTAGTTTTATAATACTTCTGTTAATACGAGTTGCATAAATATTTTTTGTACTAGTTTTAGATTTTCTTTTTTTGGATAAATTTTCTCTAAAATACTTCTATTAGTAAAAATGAAATAACTTTTTTTAAATAGTTTATATATATAAATTAAATCATTAATTATTTTTACATTAATTTCTAAGAGAACAAAATAAAATAAAATAAAATTATAAGTTGAAATTATATGTATAAGTTAAAAAAATATTCAGAAAAATTATATAAGAAAACCTATATTTTTTTTCTAAAGAATTTTACAAATTATTTTATATATAACTTAACTTTAAATAAATAAATAAAAACTATTTTTATTCTTAATTTTAACTTATGAAAAATGTTATTTCAAAAAATTATGAAATATTTTTCAAAACATATTTCTATCTTATACTAAGTTAATTTTAATTCATAAATATTTTTTTCTTAAACTTTTATCCTTACAGTAATTAGTAGATAATCGATCATCACCTTTTTAGCAATATTAAAAACTCTTTGACTCGTGAAAGATCTATTACCTATAAATTATGTTGATTACGATGTGACTAATAATATTAGATTTTGCATATCTTATTAGATACCTGAACTCTTACCCAATCAAATTACAGGCATGGTCAAAATTTACTGTGGTTATGAATCGTTCACTAGGGAACAAGTGTATAAGGTGGAAATTTTTGGCACGTGTGCATGGATTGGGTCAAAAGAAAATAGCAATAATCAATATTTTGTATACCTAAAATTCAACACACACAAAAAATAGGGTTTAAGATATTCATGCATTTTATTTAACTAATTAATTAAACTATACATTTGATGTTAGGTTTTTAAAGTAATTTAAAAAAATATTAATTTTGTGTATTTGTCTCATCATTTTTAGTAGACTTTTTATAATATATTTTAATTCATTGTACTATTTTAATTCAAAATTCTTTTAAAAGGCATAATTATCACACAAATCAATAACTTATTTATTTTAGTCAATGGATACAAGCATGAGTCGAATGAACATTAACAATAATTTAGTAAAAAAGAAACACCCCAAAAGATAAGTACCTAGTTTGAAGTGTATGTATATAAACATGAAATAAGACATATGTGCTGTTCATATCATTTTTTTTTAATGTTAACGTTTTATTTTTTAAAATGTTAACATTTTGTATATTATATTTATATATTAAAATATTAAATTATAATTAATAATTTAAACTTAAAATATTATAATATATTTAAATATTTTAATAATATAATAAAAAAATTATAATTTTTTTATTTTAATTTTATTATATAAATATATTTTAAAAATACAACCTCTTATCATAATGACCGGGCAAAATCACCGTATAAGTTAAAAATATGAACCTGTCCTCGTAGGATTTTTTTTTTTCGACGTTGAACATAAATATTCATACGGTAAAATTTGGAAGCCTGACATATATTTTTAATAATTTTTTTAAATAAATATTATATATATATATTTTTTAATTTTTATTTATATAATTATATCAAATCAATATAAATATTTTTTACATATCATAAAAATATATTTATATAATTATATTATTGATATATTTTTATAAATATAGTAAATATAAATATATTTAATATATATATATAATATTTAAATATTTATTTATCCTTTTTTAAATATAATAAATACATGTATATTTATATATTTAATAAATATATATTTATATCTTTTTATATACATAATAACATAAATAATTATATATATATATATATATATATATATTTATATTTATATTAAGTATAAATAATATTTCTTTTATAAAAATATATAAATATTTTTATTATATTTTAATATGTTTGTATATATTTATAAATCTTAAATCTTAAACCCTAAACTCTAAACATATTTATACATTTAACAAATACATATTTATATTTTATTTTATATATATATAATAATAATATATATTTTTATATAATATTTAAGTATTTATCTAATAAAAAAATGTTTAGTAAATAAATATAATATTTATACAAAAAATAATTTTATTTTATTTCGATACAATATAAAATAGATTTGGTATAAATATTTTGTTAAAATTATGTATAAATAAAAATTTTAATTAGATAATTTGAGTAAGATATACTATTTGAATTAAAGTGAATTGATATTTTAGATATTAAATCAATCAAATATGAATAAACAAGTTAGAAAATCACACATGAGTAGAATAATTATTTATTTGATGATTATAATGTCATATTACAAAATTACAATAAATTTATCTATGAGAAATATATCTCCTAAGGTTAGGGTTATGTAGACAATTATTTCTTGTGTGACCTGGAGTGTGACAATAGGAACATTTATTTGAGTGACTTTCTTCGAAGATATTCATTTCAGTCCTAATTCGTGTTGACTTTGGATGACCCTTGGAACTTCTTCTTGTTGCTGGGTTGGGACAAAGTTGTGGGCCTTGATGTGATGACCAATAATCTTCGTACCTAAGCTCCCTAAATAAATTGTCATACACTTTGTTGACTACATCCAACTTGTAAACAAGATTGATGTACATCTCATAATCATGGTGAACATGTTTGCACGCTGCAACCACATGAGAACATGATAAATGAAGTTTTTGGAACTTCCCACAATCACACCAAGTTTCATCTAGTTTAATAACAAAATTACGAGTAGGTCAAACTTCTCTTGGGTTGACAATCTCCTCCACCAAGAATCTTGTGCTACTTTTATCAAATTCAAACACTCTATGAGTGTTCGATTTTGTATAAATATCTTGTAAGACTTTTGATGCAACTTCTGAATGGACATGACCAGCATTAATCATTGTTGTGATTTGTCTCATTTTTTATGAAAAATTTGTTGCATCTTGTGTATATAGCCATGACCATAGAGGAGATTGGTAAATTTCTTGTTTTCTTTAGGACTGAATTGATGGATTCAGCTAAGTTGGTTGTTAGGTGACCCCATCTTTTACCATCATCATATGCAAGTGCCTATTTATTCCTTGGAATTTCGTCAATCTAGGTTGCTGCTTTTGGATTGGCTTGTTTTATGATGTTGTAATAGTAATTTGCTATTGGCTCAGTCATTGCGTATACTGCATATTGAAGTACTAAAAGTTAACATAGAATAAACAAGATGAAATAGTAAAACAGTTTAGATAGAATAAAAGTTGTTACCCATATTGACAAAGTCTTTTTTAAGAGTTGCATTTTTTAATCTTCTCATAAAATTTTGTGCAATATGTCGAATGCAGTACACATGCATACAGTTACCATCATTCCGTCCACTCTCATGTCTTGTGTACGTTGCATAAATTGAGTTGTGACGATCTGAAATTAAGAACAAGTTATCCTGAGGTGTGACATACCTCCTTAGGTTTTTTTAAGAAAAAAAAAACAAGCATCTGCAGTTTCACCTTCAATAATTGCAAAAGCAATGGGGAGTATGTTGTTCCTTGCATGTTGTGCAACAACTAGTAGTAGGGTGCCCTTATATTTGCCATATAGAAATGTCTCATCTACTTGGACTAGTGGTTTACAATACCGAAAGCCATCAATGCATGACTTAAAGGTCCATAATAGTCTTTTAAAGTATACCTTGTCATCGACAGAAGATAGTTGTTGTATGGTCAATCGGTAGTAGAAACCAATAAGAAATTGTGACATGGCTTGTAATAGACTAAGCAATTTGTTGAATGATTCTTCCCAATTACCGTAGACATTTTCAATTGTTTGCTGCTTTTCTAACCAAGCCTTTCTGTATGTCATACTATATCCAGCTGAGGATTTGATATGAGCAATAATAGTTACAATAGGGGTAGAAGGGTCTGCGTCTACAAATTCACGAATATGTTGTGAAATTATACGTGACCCCAACTTATTGTGATCTTGTGATATCAAAGGCGTAGCACATGTGTGGGCTCATTCTATCTTTCGAATCTCCCAAAATTGTTTATTAGTGCGCAAGATCGCTTGACACTTCCAATTGTAATGACTCTCAACATATTGCATTCTTAATCTGGTGGTGTTAGAATGTATGACTTTGTAGGTACAATGATTCATTATGTGGAACCTGTTAAGTGCGTCAACTACTTCTTTCTTGTTTTGGAACCACATTCCCTTAAATAATGATCCAAGTGGACGTTCAACTGATTCATGATCAAATGCATCACCAAACTCACTATTTTGTTCATAAGGAAGTGTGATATAGGTTTCAAAATGTTGGGGAGGGATGTATGGATGAGGTATATGATGTTGAGATTTTTGTTGCATGGAGGGACCTCTAAGTTGTCATCATCCTCATGTACATGTTGTGTGAGGATGTCATCCTCATCATCATTAGAAGGTTCTAAATATGCTGAAGGAAATCCTAAGGTCTCATTTTTGAGTAAAAAAGAAGGTAATGGTATTGTGATATCATTGGTAAGGGAGGAAAAAACATTTGATGTAGATGGACCAGTTAGAAGCTAGTTGTATGATTGTACATCAGCTTCCTATTGCCCTAAATAGGTGTTGTTCAAATCAAATGTTTGAGTTGTGGGTTGTGTTTGTGAGTGATGGTGTCGATCTTGGTATTGGTTAGGAACAAAAAGATTACTACTCGAATGAAAGAATCCATATGAAAGAAAAAATAATAAAAATGATGAAAGTGTAGAAGGCTAGAAAAAAGATATAGGAAGTCTAAACTTATGAGGAATTGATGTTGGGAATGATGGTAAGGTACAAGCAATTGGTGTGAGAAGTGATGGTAAAGTAGACTTTGTATAATAATGAGTGACATGAAAGTTAGGTAGTAATGTAAGTGGTAGAAGAGTTTAGATAAGCATGTGAGTGACATAAGAGATAAGTAGTCATACAAATGGTAAGTAAGTTTAGATAGACATGTGAGTGACATGAGAGTTATATAGTCATGTGAGTGGTATGAGAGTTTAGGTAGACAGTGACATAAGAGTTAGGTGGTCATGCAAATGATAAGTAAGTTTAGGTAGGTATATGAATGACATGAAAGTTAGATAGTCATGTCAATAATATGAGGGTTTAGGTAGGTATGCAAGTGATATAAAAATTAGGTGATTGTGCAAATAGTAAGTAAGTTTAGATAGACATGTGAGTAACATGAGAGTTAGATAGTCATATGAGTGGTAGAAAAATTTGGGTAGACATGTGAGTAACATAAAAGCTAGGTGGTCATACGAATGATGTAAGTTTAAATATACAAGTATATGTATTTATTAAATATCTTATTACATTCATGTAAATATATATATATATATATATATATATATATATATATATATATATATATATTACAATATTAGAAAAATACAAATAAATTTAATATTTAAATAAATTTAATAAATCCATATTTATTAAATTTATTTAAATATTAAATTTATTTGTATTTTTCTAATATTGTAATATATATATATATATATATATTTATAAAAGTATATATAAATATTAAACATATAATTATACAATATATTTTTATTATATATAAAAGAATATATTTATATTTATTTTTAATAAAGTTATAATGTATATAACAAAATATAGATATGTATTTATCATATTTATAAAAATATATAAAAATATTTATATATCATTTTATATTAAAATTATTTTATATTATATTAATAAAAATATATTTATCATATTTCTATAAAAAATATTATTTTACTTACTAAAGTTATTTTATATTAAAAATATATTTAAATAATATATATAATTTATTTATATAAAAATGTTATCTAGAAAGATATAATATATTTATTAAATCTTATTATATTTATAAAAAGATAAATAAATATTTAAATATTATATATATATATATATATTAAATATATTTGTATTTACTATATTTATAAAAATATATTAATAATATAATTATATAAATATACTTTTATGATATGTAAAAAAATATTTATATTGATTTGATATAATTATATAAATAAAAAAATATATTCAATATTTATTTAAAAAAATTATTAAAAATATATGTTAAAATTTGACTTGCAACATACTAAACACTTCTTATTAAAAATATTCTAATCGTGTAAATTTTACCTACATTATAGTATATTTGAATATTGATATTCAAATAACGCTGCCAACAAAAAAAAATCCTTCCTCCTAAATGGAGAAGGAGCGATGTCCACATACAGATCTAACCCATTTAGAAAAAGATAATGATAAGAATTATTAACAAAGTCTGGATTACCTACCATTCATCATGTGTTTCATAATTTGTCAAATTAATTATCCAAGACCGACGTTAAAATATGCAATTTGGTTTAATTTTAATTGATCACTAATGAAAAATTATAGTTTTCCCTTTATATATATATATATATATATATATATATATATATATATATATATATATATATATATTTTTTTTTTTTTTTTTTTTTTTATTGTGACATTGAACAAATGTTACAAAAAATGTGTGTCAGTTCTATTAATTTTAGTCTTATTATACTAATTTTTATATATTACATATGATACATAATTGACAGTAGCGAATAATTTATATGCTCTGTTTATTTGTTTCCTTCTTTTACTTTGTTTTGGTCTATCTTTGTGTCTTTCTTGCTTCTTGTCCCAGGATTCAGGAATTGGTGTGTCTAATATAACATGTAAATGTTCAGAATTTTGAATAAGGTGGGTGGTAATCATCAAATACATTGCTCTAGAGAAAGAAGTAGAACACTTGGAAGATCATTCAAGAGGTATTAGAATAATATCCAAACAATTAACTCTGGTTGATATTAGTGTGGATTCTCCTAAAGTTTGTGGTTTGGTAGTAAAACAAACTGATATAGTTAATTGAATGAGCCAAAAACCTTGAAATCTTATGATCCCAAAAATAACAAAGCCTTCAGATTTTTACTTTATCTTTAATGTTTTAAAGCTCATAATTTGAGCTGAGTTTCTTCAAGTTCTCTTTCTGTTTTGATAGTTACCTCCTCTGGAAGAAGCACAACAAAATATGTAGTGTTAGGAGCCCCTATTAGGGGTTAGTTAGTCATTTGCCAGTTATATTAGTGACTTAGTTACTTGGGGCTGGAATAATTAGAATAATAAGGCATGTTGCCTATATATAGGAAGAGGGTTTGAGAGTTGATCCATTGGTATTATGTCTAGGGAAAGTCTGGGATCTCTATCAAATATCCGAGGAATTTACTATTCTTCATGTAGTTTCAGTTATTGGTGCTCTACCTGCATTAGGGCAGGATTACAAACTAGGCTTCATCAATAAAAACTTATACTTGGGGGATTGACTTGTATGGTTGCTTTGGTTCTTGAACTTACCTTTTCAAAAGTAAATGACATTTCAACACTTTCATTTTCACTAGGATGTTATAATGTTTAAACTTTGCAAATCTTCTAATAATAACTCAAAAGATGAGAATTTTGGTAACTTTCTCTGCTCAATCTGTGATGCAGTAGTATTTATGGTGGTTTATGAAACTACTTTCTTTTGTGTCAAATTTGACAGAATTGTTCTTGCACCAATTCTGTGATACACACAACTGCATTCGAAGTAGGAAATCTTTCCCCAGAGGGCGCAGGGTAATTCTGAAATTTATAATTGTTTTTTTTTTTAAATTTACTTTTGTATGTACTTTTATGTTGCCTATGATATTTGTCCAAACCAAATCTATGATATCTTGTCTAAATGATGGTCAATTTCCAGAAATCCTTGTTTGCGGTAAAGGATTCAGAAAACGCTGACAATGTAATTTGAAAAACTATGTACCTAACTGGAAATAAAATTATAAAAGATGCCATTTACTTGTTACAAGGGATCTTACTTTGATATAGATATCTCAGTAAAGAGAAGACAACTTTGTGGTGGAGTGATAGAAAATATTTGTGGGGTGCAATTCCCTTGATTGTAGGGATGAAATTAAGAGAAATTTTCATAGACTGATTTGTTGACCTGTGCAGAAGAAGACAAATGTGTTCTACATCTTTGTGTCTACGTTTACTTATATCACAGGTATTTACTGCAAAACTTCTCACCCATAACCTTAATCAAAGAAACTTTGTAATGGCTCTAATTATGGCTTGTCTTTTGTATACCAGAGGAATGAAAAGAGAAACTCAAATGCTGAAGCTCATCTCACAAACCAGCAGAAAGAAAAAAAGCCATCCTAATTGATTCTTCTTTTCACAAAGAAGTTCTCAATCTAAATTTTTAAAAAATAAAGGTGTCACTAATGGTTAAAGTGTGAAGTGCAGTCAGATCAACCTACATTTTCAGAAGGTAAAGGTGTAAGTAAGGGATAAAGTGTAAACTGCAGTTAAAATTCATTTTACACCATTCTGCCATTTGCCAGTGAATGTTTGAAGGCAGAAAGAGATTGCAGAAAGAAATTGCTTACTTCATATGACCTCTATGTGTTTAGCTTATCTGTAAGCCAGATTATTGTAAACTTTGTGAACACAAAGGGGGTTGCATGACTCAATCAGCCTTGCTTGGCTATTTGCATTTGATTGTGCATGACATCACTAACAAGAGAAATAACATGAACCTTTGGAATTTATTCTCTGAATACGTTTACTGACTTCATCGGGATTTATTGTGTAAAACCCTTTAGTATCATCTAGAGTGATTTACCTTTTTATTTTCAGATACTCCTACTGAAATTATATGTCAGCATGGTTGTGTGGGGAGAATAAAGCTCATTTTATCCTTCATGTCAGAAATTAGATGGCAAAAACTGAATGTAGCGGTGAACAAACTTTATTTTGAGCTTAGAGTTACTGTACATCAATATTAATTTTTTTTGCAGAGGTGTTGGCTTTGGGAATTGTTACATGAAGAATTCCATCTTTGACCTGTGCCTTAATTTTATCAAACTCAATGTTTTCTGGGAGGGCTATCCTGTGGTTATATCTACCATAGCTATTGGCAGGCCAATCTTCTTCATGTTCTGTACTTGATTCTTCATTACTGTTTGCTTGACCCTCATGGTGCTCTTTGAGTGTCTTCTCGGCCTTCACCACCAGCATGTTCTCTTCTACCCATACCTTGACATCGTTCTTGTTCATTCCTGGCATGTTGAATCTCATTCTGTAATCTTTCTGACCTTCCTTTATTGCCCAAGGAATCTTTCCCTTACTGTATTCATCATCTCCTGCAACTATCCAAGGTGAAGTGCTACCATAAACCGAGGGATCCTCCACCATCCTCTCCATTGTGTCCATCATTTGCTGCACAGTCCTTGCTACTGGAGATTGGTTCAACAGCACTGCACAAAGAGTAACCATTTGTCATTATCACTATGTTCAATGTCTGATGAAGGAATAAAAAGAAATCATGAATCACTAATCTCTAATTACCTTTAGGTGAAGCTTGTAGCACCTTCATCTTTGGCTGCAATTGCTGCTGCTGGTTCTGCAAACTTGCTTCACCTCCTGCCTTAGCCTTTACATTGTTGCAGAAAGTTCTATGCCTTGTGCTTGACAATGGTTGCAATTTGACACTGGAAATTTTGTTAGGTGAAGTGTAGGCATAGAAACTCATATTTGGTACTACAGTTGACGCCATTTTTCTTTTAGGAAAATATTCTAGAGAGATGTCAATGCTATGGTAAGGCAAAGGGCATTGAGAAGCTTATGTTTGCCTTTAAATTTATAGGGCGCATTGGACATTTCTGGACCCAGATAAGCTATAAAAAATCTGATACTTATGATGGCGACTTCAGTTCGAGGCAGATCTAGAGTTCTCTACACAATTCTTTAGCAGCTATATTTCCATATTTTGATGGGATTTGGAAACATATTCCAAATTCCAATGTATTTGTCCTTTATGTAGCTTGTGAAGTCCTACTGTGGCCCACTTTTGTTATCCTTTCCTTATTTTTTCCAACAGAAAAAGAGTAATATGACTCACTTTCTGTCTAGGTGTAACATAAACTATATTTAATCGAAAACTTTGTAGGCATTAAATGAATAATTCGTGTCCAAATTGTATATTAATATTTAGAGATCCATTTTTATTGCATGTTTATTTATTTATTTTTGTTATCCTTTCTAATTTATTATGGGAAAGTTATTAATTTCTTCCAATCTCAATATATATTTCAAACACTTAAAAAAGAGAGAGATAAAGCAGGAGTGAAATATAAAGTATCTGGAGTTTAATTATGAGCTTCTATAAAACTCTTAAATAGTATTTAGAAATTACTAATTATGCAAAATTATGATGTAATTTAAAAAAAATACATTAAAATTACGAGTAAAGTTACAATTAATCCTTAAAAGATACACAAGGTGTCACTCCCAGATTTTTAAAGATATTGTGCACAAATTTGGTCTTATAAACCACCACCTTCGGGATTAAATTATTCAAATATACAATAGAAGATTGTATCTTTAAAGCTAATTATATTTAGTACGTTTAAACTAACTTATTTTAAAGAAATAATAACTTTTTTTGTTAGCTTCATGATAGAAAATAAAATAAAAAATAGTTTTTTACTTTTTATATAATTAATTAAAAAGATAAAAAAATAAATAAAAGGCTGATACATTTTCTCCTCCCAGTCATGTTCATTGGGCCTTGTAGAGTTCATAACAAAGTCTTAATAACTGAAAGGTAGCATTCTAATGACCAATGACTGTAACCATGAACTTGAGACTAGAGAAACTTTTGGTGAAGCCTGTGTCCCTTTCATCTCTGGTTGCAAATGCTGTTGCTTTGACCTCTGCAAGTTTGCTTCAACTCCATCGCAGAAAGATTAATTTCTTGTTGACAGTGGCAACAGTTTGACACTGGAAAATTTGTTCATTTTGCTAAAAGAATTGATATTGGAAGCTCATATTTGGCAGAGATGAGGCCATTTTTTATTTGAGTTAGAGGCTAGAGGAAAAAGGTAATATTATGGTAAGGAAAGAACATAGAACCTGATTTCCTCTTTTTAGTTTGCTCTAACTGATTAAATGAATAGTTTTTGTTTGACAAGAAGGTTTATCAATTGTTTTCATCAATGTACAAAGAAAAACATCTATATATGTGTAAATTGTAAAACAAGAAGACACGAAAACTTGCTTTAAGAATTTTTAGAGGCCTAATTAAAAATCATTAGATCGTTTTCAACTGTGTTTCTGCAACCTCATTCAACATATCCTACTAAATGATTAAGGTGAACTTGCCATGGATTCCTGGGACATAAATCTCTCTTATTTAGATTAACATACTTGCATCTCTGCATAATCATTTGGAAATAGATTAGTCCCACACTTAAAACATTAAGTAATGTGAGAGAGTGGATGAGCTATAAACTTTAAGTTTATATACTGTTTTACATACTTACCTGGATGTGGTTGATGGATGATCATTAAGGTCCATAACCTAGAACTAGGACCTCTATTGCACCGTAGGAGGATCATAGCTCTATGGTCTGTTCTAGGACAGTTCCTGCATCATAATTTGTGGTTGTGGGGTTTGCGTTCGCGCAATCCTATCCTATTTCCAGTTAAAAGTTATATTCTATTTGTAGTTGAAAGTTATATTCAATGAAGGATGCCAAGTTAAACTTACTGCAATTTGAAGTATTATTCTGTTTTGTGCATCAAATCATACTTACTGCAATTTGAAGTATTATTCTGTTTTGTGCATCAAATCATAAGTTTCCATGTCTTACTTTTGTGGAGTACTTGAAATGAAAAAGTTCCATGCTTTATTTTTATTGAATATTATGTTAATTTCAGTGTATTTTAATTGTGAATTTTAAATTATTTTCTCATTCTCATTCTCCTGAAATAGAGTATCTGGGATTAAGATGCTTTGTTGAAATGCCAGGTTGAACGGATTTAGTTATGCCAAATCTAGAGAGTTACTTCTGCAAAATAGATTTTATCTAGACATAGTTTTACAAATTTCAGTTCAAACACAGAATAAGAAAATGCACAAACATGGCTCAAAATTTATTTCCCCAACCAAGAATCACCCCAATGCCATCGGGTTTTCAACTGTGCTGCTGCAAGTTTGGAAGGAGCATTGAGCTGTGTGTGAAGTGTCCTGTCTTATGAGTCCCACATCAGAAAATGTAAGCCAAAATGAATTGAAGGATGAAATATATATTATTGAAATTTGAAATTTAAGAAATTACATACCTGGATGGGGTCGAAGGGTGATCAGGAAAATCCACGGCCTAGATCAGAAACTTTCATTGCACTTATGTAAGGCTTCTGATCTAAGATTCTGCCAACGGTAGAATCTACGTCATAATTTCTGAGTGTGGGCCTGCGTTTTTCGCGGCCCTTTCTAACCTAATGTTCAAAAGTGTTCTTGGGTCATTCTAGAAAGTTTATTCTTATTGATATAGTTCCTTTGATGCTTGTCTATTATTGAATGGTGTGTTGGTTCGTTGTTATTATTTTGCATGGTCATTTTTAATGAATAAACTTTTCAAATATATTTTTTTCTGACCTACAAAATTCAAGTTTGACCTTATTTGTACATAGGAACATAACAGTACTAAGGAGCAGAGATTTAGTGCTATTGATATGAGTTTAACTAATAATATTCTTTCTCGTTTCTTTATTCTATTGTTGTTTGATAACAAGTAACCCCAAAATAAGAGAAGCAGATTACAAAGGTAATAACTGATTAGCCAATTCAGATAGCCAGTAGCTGATCCATATTAATAGGAGATATGAATTTTGAAGTTCCACTGAAAATTTCATCCACAAAGATTTTAGCAGCTGCCTCTGTAGGGTGAAATGCATCCCAGAAAATATGGTCTTGTCTGTTGGAACAAATGTTTGAAATTGGCAGGCATGGAATTTGGGCATTCAGCTCACCAAGTCCACAACAAGCAACTTTTACATTAGTAAATCCTGTAGAAGGGACACAAAATTTATGTTAACATCTTGCCCTTTATCTTGTCAACTTTTACTTAAAACTTTGTGATTCACTGTACTGTTTTATTGGCTTATAGTTATGATCTTATTATAGTATTTTATAACAAAATTAATGATTTTTACAAAACTTATGTACAAGGGGTATGCATACTTATCCAAATAAAATCTTAATAAGTTCAAAACTTATTAATATACATACTTATCCAAATAAAATCTATTTGTACTAGATTCTTTATAAAAAAAGTAGGATGGTTGTTCTTACCAATTTTAATAAATATTTTTTATAATTATTTTAATGTCTTTTAAGGTTTTTATGAAAAAAAATCAAAAATAAATTTTTTATCCTAATAAAATAATTATAAATTAGAATAAATACATTTATGTAAATTAATTGAAATTATGTAAAAAAGTAATAGTAATAGTTGATGAAAATAATAACAATATGGAGTCAGCTGAAACAAATTTCTAAAAACTTTGTAAAGTATTAAACATGAATGTTAGTATTACATGATTTGTAAAGTAATTATAAATATTAAATCCACAATTTACTAATTTTATTGAATAATTTCAAGAAGGTTATATCTAACAAGCTGTTTATGTTTGGTATGGTGTCCTAACTTCCAATGTTTACACCAATATTATAAAGAGATAAAGGGTAATATGTTAATACCGTAAGAAGTTGGATTCTGAATGAGTTCTTGAATGGCAGCATAAGTATCAAAGTAGGAATAACTTATGTCCCTTTTTTCCAATTGCCATTTCTTTAACATGGATTGAAGAGCTTCATTGTACTTGGCTGACAAGTAATTGGCTTCAGAAACACATTCTGTTTTGTTCTTAAGCCTATATGCAGGGCAGCACCCAATTGCACCAACACCAGCAATCTCAAATTTCTTTGCACCATTGTTGTATAATCTCTGCCAAAAAGTTGACAAACCAAAATGAAATTCATGTTTATGCTACAAGTTTTGTGTTTTGACGTAAGTGCACTTTTGGATCCTCTGTATATTATCTACAGTTACATTGAAATATCCATTGACATGGTTTTAGACAATGTTCTCATGTTTGATTTCATATTGGGAAATTGATTTTATATTCAAAATAACTCCAGATAATTTTTGCTTCAGATGAAAAATTCTCATGTTAAGTTTTATTACTAACTTGATTTTAAAATGAAAATACTCACATCTAATTTAAACCCCTTCAAAATTAAGTTTCATTACCAATTTCGTTCAAAATCAAATTTGCAAGCACAAGTTCAAACACACCAAATTGCTGCTTACTAGTTACAACCATGGTCTTACTACCTGTAGTTGCACTTTTAATGTGGAAGCCATGGAATCTGCATACTGCTGAGGGGTGTTTTTCTTTCGAAGATCCTGTGAGTCAAAGTAACCAAAGATATCGTTGCCACCAATCACCACAATGAAGATGGACTTTGAGAGGTGTTTCTCAAGAGTAGAAGCTCCTATTTGTTGTGTCAGTTTTTCATGCACTTGTGAGTAGTAGTCCACTTGCTTTGGCAAAGGAATTGATTGCATCTGCAAGAAACGTCATGCAGAAGGGATAGTTCAGTCAGGGGAAGATTTTCCTTATTTTGTCATTTTCTTATCATTTTGAATTTTTGGGTGCATAAACCAGTAGTCTATTACTTAAGGTAATTTTGCTTTTTACTTTTGTTCTTTTTCATTGGTAATAACATAATCTTTGATATGTTATTTATTAATCTAAGAAAATTCACATGTTAATTCCAATTATACTGTAATCAGAATGAGAAATCAGAATTATACTTACAAAACCTTTATCTGAGGCATTAAATATTCCAGCACCTCCTGAGGCAAAGTTAACACCACCCAAAACAGATATGTTCTTGCTGTTGTTGTGGACTTTAGATAGTAGAGAGAGATAAGGTGGTGAAGTGGGTAGGCCCAATTTTTCAGCTGTCATCCAACAATTCATTTGATGCAAATATTAGCAAAACATAATTTGTAATTTTGTACTATTAATATCAATATTCGAGGCATTAACTTTTTGCTCCTTTATGTACGATACAAGTTTTCTCTGTCTCCCAATCAAAAGGAAAATATGTCAATCTTTTCTTTCTCACTTTCTAGAAACCAAGTGCCTTTGGTTTCCCTATAGCCTATATTCCATATTCCATAAAGCATATATTTAAACTATATAAATCTTTCTGAAGTCAATACAAGAAAACATGTACTTCAGATTCCCATGTTGATGACCCTTTTAGGCCTTTTGGACACTATCCCATCAACCAAGATTTTCTTACAAGAGAATTCCTTGCAGAAAATAAGGAATATTGCTTAAAGTGTTGCTCTTAAATTATTGCCCATGGCAGATATTTATTTTAACAGCAAAATTCTAGCCAATTGAAGCTTCCTTATGTAATAATTCTAACTTACTAAACTTGCAGAAACTATACAACTTAATTACACTGATGAAAAAACATGAAAAGTGATATTCTCCAAGTTTAATATTGAAATAGGGAAGCAAAGAAGCTGATACTGTTCATAATAGTTAAGATTATCATCTACCAAGGTAACCTGCAGTAAAAAAATATTGTCTGGAAGTTTTGAAGAACAAATATAAAGAGTCAATTTTGAATCACTTACCAATTAAATCTGCAGCATTCTTGCCATTGCTAAATCTCCCAGTGGGTTTCTTAGTTGGAAAATCAATGCCATAGTGAGGAAGAATTGCCTTTTCAATGGATAAACTCAAGTAATTGTTGTTGCCAACATCAACAAGTGAGTCTCCAAACACATAAACTGCTGGAGCCTTTTGAGCCTCCAAGAGTCCTAAGCTGAAGATGAAGAAACAGAGAAAGAGAAGGTAATTTCCCATCACAATTCTGTTCCTCATATTGGAATGATCCTGCTAAGAACCGGTGTGTGGAATCAGAGAAGGGTTGGTCAGAGATTTAAAGAAGCAAAAACCAAAAACTTGACAAGTGTGAAAAGGAGAATTTGTAGTAAGGCTAGTGAAAAGTGAGTAGTGACAGATGTTGGAGCAAAAAAGAGTAATCTCCAGATACTCAATGTCAACCCAATCTGGTTCATATTGTATCTTGTTTTGTTAACTGGTGATTGGAGATTGGTGATGGGCACAATCAAAAATTGAAATTGTCTTTGTCACAGGAAAAATAAAAATAAAAATCTGTGTACTTTGACTGATGCTGAATGAACTCTCTAACCTCTGCTTAAGCTAATCCACTCTTCAAGTTAACAAGTTCTGAATTTTCTCAGACCATGGAAAGGTTTGCACTGACTTGCATAGCATGGCATCAGAAACTCAAGTAAAATATATACCATTGAAGAAAAATTTAGTGGACATATTTATTGTTTCTTCTTGCAATTGAATTTCATCGGAAACTCAACATCATGTTCAAGTACGTGTTTTTTCTAACTTTTGAATGTAAACTTATTTTAATCCCATGTTTTAAAATAAATTAAGAGGAGATAAAATTAGTTTAAGAGTAATTTTAAAAAAAATATTTATTATTTTCTCCTAATTTTACAGTTTCAATAGACAACTTAAAAATGATGGATGAAATCTTATTTTAGAATAATTTAATATTTCTTTATAAATTAATATGAAACTACTAGTTCTTGGGACCACTAAATTTGAATTAAATAATCTAAACTTCATTGATGGTTGTAGATAATCTGAAATGTTTTATGATTTAAAGCAATTAATGCACCCTTACTCTATGATAGTGCTTTATGATTTAATAAAATATAATTATTATTCTTTAACATGTTCCTTTTAAGTTTTACCCATTTATTGGCAGAAAAAGATAATCTTTATGGAAGAGTTTATGCTGTAATTAGTAATCTGAACAAAAGAAAAAGACATTGAAGGGTTTTGTTCACATTATATTTAATAAAGACTAATAATATTAAAAAATATATTTATTTAAAAGAATAGGAGTGTTTATATGATTTGTAACTCCTCCACACAATCTAAAACCCGAGTATAATGGTTACATATTTTTATATCGTCGATTTAAATCTGATCTAATTCAATTTTTACTAATAACAAGTTTTATATGTTTAATTTATCACTAATATAATTCATCAAATAAAAAATATTAAATAATAATAATAATAATAATAATAATAATAATAATATATGATTATTATTTAACTATTATATTAACTAACTATATATTTTTTAAATATTATATTTATTAAATTATTTAAATAATAAATAATAGAGTATTTAAAATATTCTAAAAATTCTAAATAGTAAATAGTATTTTTTTTAAATCTATAATCTAATTAATCAAACGAACCTAGTCCAAAAAAATTCGATTAAGATGAATTTAATTAGAAAGGTAAAAATACATATGAAAGATTTCAAAAATAGAGTTGAATTAATTTTTTATATTTAATTTAATATAAAAAATATTAATATATTTATATCAAAATAATATTTAAATAAAAATATATTTTTAAAATTTAAATCATATCAATAAAATTAGTTTTTATTTAAAATATAATAATTTAATATATAAATTATAAAAAAAATAATATATTAATATATTTCAATCAAAATAATTTATAATATATATTAATAAAATAATATTATTCTTTATTTAAAAAAATTATTATATTTTTTTACCATCTTAAATAATTTAACATAGTCCAATTTTCATTAGAATCCATTCAACTCCCTTCCTATACACCACTCTTTTATATTTATTGAAGTGAGAAGTGACCTCAAAATATTAAAATAAAAATAATTGAAGTAAAAATTGATTGAAAGTATAGTTTGACTTGTCTACCAAGGTGGCTTTATTGTTGACGTACCAAAGTTGAAGAAGTTTGAAGGGAGAGAATGTGAAAGGAAAGGGTTTCCAATTTATGACACAACAAAAACTGCCGACAGCATCACTCGCTCCATCTTTATTTCAACGCGGCATCATTAATGCCATTTCAACCATATATTAAATCAAACTTTTAAAGTCTATTATAAAACATATAAATAAAAATAAAAATTGTAATTTAATACTCTTTTTTATTATTTATAAATTAAGACACACTCTCATAATAAATTATTTATAATATTCTTAATATATTAGTCTTATAATCCACACTAAATTTATTTTCAAAAATATTAATATTATTGTTGATTATTTGGTTGATAATATAAGAGTTAGAAATGTTAATAGTAATAAATATTTTATTATTTCTCATATAAGATTTGAGACATTATTTTGTTATTTAATCATATTGGTCTAATCTTGTTTATTATTTTAATAAAAGATACAAAATCAAGGATAATTTTTTTATTTATAAATATTTGCGTTTTATTTTAAAATAATAATTTTCTTTTCAGTCGATTATGCTTGCCAACATAGAGTCAAAAGCTTTTCTCCCTCATCGCAACAATATACAACGCACATATATTAAGTTTTTATAATTTTAATTTTTTTAATTTAAAATAAAGTATATATTAAGTTATTATTATATTTTAATTAAAGCAATGCATAGCAACTAATAAATAAATCAGAAATTGAAATTTTTAAGATTAAAATATATTTTAGCTAAATATAAAACTTTAAGTTTATTGTTAATATTATTATTCAAACTTAACTATTAAAATAGTTTATTTATAATTTTAGTAATTAGAAAACATAAGTTCAGGGAAAGTCTTAACTTCAATATTATATTGGGTAATTAAAGTGGGACTTTTATCCTTCAAAGTTTTAGTTTCTTTAAAATTTAATACGATTTTAATTTTTATATTTTTCCAAAAATAGTAGTTTTTAATCTTTGATGCAAAACTAAAACAGCTTAATTTTTAACTAAATGTATGAATTGGAACGTACTAAAAATTTTTATAAAAATGAAAAGACTAAAATTCGGTATGTCCTGGTAAAATTATTTTGTTTCTGATCTCTTCAAAATTTCTTTTCATATATTGGTCCCCATAGAAAAGAATTGCATTTAGTTTTTATAGTTAGATTCTAAAATATGAAATATGTGACCATTAATTTTGTATGTGATTATTTACATTTTATGCACGTGTTATTTTTTATTTATTTAAAGGACTTTTTGATCGTTAATAAATTTATTAACTATGTACCTGGAACCCTCACAAATTGTCTTTCTTATGATGATTTTAAAAAAAAAACACGTATTTAGTCTCTACATGATATTTTAGTGTTGATATAAAAGTTAACAAAGTTACCATAAAATATTAACAAGAAAAATCATGGTAGAAAACTAAAACATTTAAAAATTCAAAATTTTTTAATTATTCAAAATTCTCCTTTTTATAGAATTTATTAATAGTCTCATATATCTTAAAAAAATTATTATTAATGGTTGTGAGGGATCTTGACCAATTATTTTATGATCAAATATTATATTATTAATAAATAAAAAATAAACAGAAAGAATATAAAAATATGAATAAAAAAATTGTAAATATATATATTTAATTATTATTAAGTTAGAAAATTAAAATCATAAATATACATAAAGTTACGAAACTTTGGATCATTATCACCTTTTTTTACCTCTTAACAAGTTGTACCACTTGTTAATATTAGAGATTAAACTCAAATTTAAACTTCATTATTTGTTTATTGTGCATTATATAATTAATGAAATTAAAAATAGTAAAACTATAAATTAAAATGTTTTATCTAAAAATAGTAACCTATTATTATTATTATTTTTATAAATGTTATGTCCATTATTAAAATACCACTTAATTTATTATAATGAAATAAAATTTTATTTTTTTAATTAAATTAAAAGTATAAATTATAATTTTGTTGACACTTAAAGAACATCTTCTTTAGAAATAAAAATAAATATTTTATTATAAATTTTACGTTTAAGTTATTTAAGAATGAAAAAATTACTTAAAATTAAAAAAAAGTTGTTTATATAAATAATTCTAATTAAGTTTTAAGTCATTCAATTGTAAAATCTATAATAAAATAAAATTAAATATTTTTAAGCAACTTTTAATAAAAACTCATTTTTGGAGATGCTATAATAATTAAGATTTGTTTGATTTTTTTTGTTAGTTTTTAAAAATAATTTTAAAGAACTCCAAACTGCCATCTTCTCTAACTTGAGTTCATGCAACGTGGTACGAACGCTTCACCGTTTTAAGTTTCGTTGTGTTAATATGAGCAATTAAAATCCTCAGAACCTTTCCGTTCTCTTAATTCAGTCTCTGTTGCTCTTTTTAAAGTGTTTTTTTTTTTTTTTCTTTTGAGAATTTCCTTAGATTGGCAGTGACGAATCCTTCAACAGATTATTTGAGCACTTGTTTTCTTCATCCTAATGATTCTTGCTTTGAAGAATAAAATCTAGTTTATAGATGGAACTCTATGCAAACCACAAATCCACCTTTTAGATCATGCATGGTCCTATCATAGATTATTTCCATTGGATGGAATCTACTTTTGAGGTCTGGAAGGATCTCAGAAAAAGAATATTATACAGGAGATGTGTTCAGAATTGTTGAATTTCACGAAAAGGTCGTTCACTTTCAAACAAGGGGATTAGATTGGAATATTTAATTTATGGATTTGAATTCAACCCATTTTTTGAGTTTCTGTCCTGTTGTACATCATGTCATGAGATGGGAAAGAACAATCTAATTAGCTATAGCTTATAATGAAGAGTTATAGGTGAATCAAGCACCCAAAAGATTAAAATTAATGATTATTTTTTCACAATGCATTAAATGAATCGTTTAAATAGTATTGGTCATTTTTTTAGGTCATCAAATTACCAAAAAATGACATTTAATTTGGACATATAAACTACCAAAGGATGGTTACTTTAGTTCCTAAAATAACAGAAGCCATGGACTAAAATTTGGTAATTTCAAAGACTAAGATAGTATATATAGTAGAAACTAAATTGACTAATACTCAGACTTTCATATACTAATTTTACAAAAAAGTAAGATCCGGTTTAAAAAAAAAATGTATCGCTGTACTCAATTTGGTCCTTAAAGAAAAAGTAACAAAATATTCCTCAAGAATATAAAGATACTTTAGTAGTTCAATCATTCTCCTTTTATATAATTAGTCTCTTAAAGCAATATGCATCAACTTTATACGGCCTCTAGTATAATTAGGGGAAAAAATAACATCATCTATATAAAAATAACCAGGATCAGTGACATAAGATTAACGTGCTAGAGGCCATTCTAATTTTAAATGGTCCTTCAGAAATTTCTTAAAGCTATCTTCTGTGCTTCCTCTATAGGGCAGAAACTTCAATGCAGAACAGAGAACAAAAACTTTAAATGGATACAATTGCTTAAGAATTTCAGGGTCCCTATCATAATCCTGCCAAGAAGAAATAAACAAGTGGCTGTGATTCCAGATGCTAACAAATATATGTAACTCAATACATACACACAAAAAATGTATATGAAAAGTATGTCTACCTACCTTCTCAGTTATTACAACAATTGGTTTGGAACCAAACTTCCCCTCTAGTTCTCCAAGTTTGACTCTAATTACCTCAATATCCTGGATTAATTGAAAATATTGTATAATAGCATCTAAGTCAATGAAAAACTAAACCACATAAGAAAATTCAAAATTGAATAATGAATGGAAGTAGGCAAGGCTCAATATGATCTCATGCAGTTTTCTCACAAACCATTTTAAACAGCAGCAAAAAGAACACATAAATGGTTTAAATGGTGTTTAGAAATAACATAGCATGCCACCAGTCAACAAAAGTCGGGAGAAAAGTGTACCTCGGAATGGAATATATGATGATCACTGAAATCTATTCGATCAACATAAAGTGCTCCCATCTGCATCAGCATCAAGTTAACTGCAGTTTAGAGGTCAAACAATAAATACAGACAGAAGTAAGGAGAAAAGAGAGTAAGAATCCACTTAAAATCTAAACAAAATTATATGTAGATAGCATGGCAAACAAAGAGGTTGGAGTGTGTCACTCATTATGTTTGGAACACCCATTTAACCCTACTGTCTCTCAATTCCATAGCCAATAATTTTCTAGTATAAATTAGTATTTACTATATTATATATTAAACAGTTGTGACAAGAATCTCACCCACTTAGTTAAGCATTTTACTATCTAGTATTGAGTTATTTTACTTCTTATAGAATCGAATGTTAAGAAATTTCAAAATTTTATGATTTTAGATAAAATGGTAGATAAGTCTTAGCATGTTAAAATGAAACAGTCAATTAATATCTTTGTGTTTAGATATAAGATAAATTTCATGAGCATAAGGAGAAACTACTGAAGAGGAATACCTTCTGAATCTTCTTCACAAAAGGCTCCGCGGAGCCAATAGCAGAAACACATAATATAGTAGCTTCATGAATAGCCGTCAATGGTATTTTGACATTGATAATTCCCACCTCAAATAAGTAAGTTGGATCCATTTTTGTAAAGAAAATAGGAACAGACTTTTTAATCCCTAGGATCATTGATTCAATATCCTTGAGGGTATGCTCAGAGACCTGTTCTACCAGAGTACAATTTTCAGTAATATGACATGCTTTTAAAACTCAGCAAACCCTAAATGGTCATGCAATCCACAAACCTACATTGTTGAAAGAAAAGTTTGCCAAAAAGGTATGCAATTTTTTCTTGAAAAGAGAACTACGAATATCATTTTGTCATACCAAGTCTGCATGATGGATTACAACTGCATCAGCTCGTCTAAGAGCAGTCAAAGGTTCCCTTAATGGTCCACGGGGCAGCAGTTGAAGGTTACCCCAAAGAGTTAATCCATTAACCATTACAATATCCAAATCTCTCCACAAGCTCCAATGCTGCCTTACATGTAGAGCAAATGCCATGTCAAGGCAAAATGTAAATCTTAATTTCCAGCATTTGTGTCACTGGTAGAAAAGCAGTAGCTAATGAAAGGAGCATGAACATATAACTATCAGAGCAGATTGCAATTGGGGAACAAGGTGTTTTCAGGATCATTAAGAACAAAATCATGAAATAGTTAATCAACAAAGGGAGGAAAATAATAAAGTGAGGAGAAGAGTTGCATTACCTGCATAGCATCGTCAAGAACTACAACCCCAATTTTTTCTGAATCAAGAGAACCCTGGACCTTTAGTTCAAGGTATTGTTTCTCATGCCATGAACTCTTACAAATATCAATGTAGCCATATTTTTGGATAAAATGACTTGCAACAGCAGCTCGATTAGCACCAACACCAAACTTAGTTGGTGTCCCAAGCAAATGCCTCCGAAGCATGTTGACTTCATCCCCACCACCATAACCCTGTCAAATACAATAGTCAAGCTAAGCAACTTAGTGAAACCAAGCTAATTTACCTGTTAGCCAATTATCAAACTAAGTTAATCCTTTATGCGCTTATAATCATATTTATCTAGGCTGGTTCAGACTAGCCAGTCAAACTGGTCTTACAGCGGAACCAATGATACAAAACGGTGTAAAGTGGTCGTTGGATTCAAAAGGCTACATACAATTTTTTTCTTTCATATCTTTTCATACTCGGGAGCTTTTTTGCATCAGGACAGTTACATTTTTGTTTTAATATGAAATTTAACGGTCATGAGTCTTTACAAATACGTGTCACTAATTTGTTCAATGACCTGACCGATGACTGTTTTAAACAATACATGGATAAACTGTTCATGAAACACTCCTAGAAAAAAATAAATAAATAAGATTCTCTCCTAATATATAACCACTACAAAACTCAACAATTTATCCAAGTACATTCATCATTTATAAAACCGCATGCTTTTTCGGCTTATCTTGGGATCACTGGTCTTTAAACAATTGAACCAAGAAGAAACTGTGACACCCATAAAATCGGAAAATGCAAAAAGAAAAAAAGAATACCCTGGAAAGAACGAGGGGTGAAATTCCGTTACGTGAAAAGCAGAGAGCAATGAACTCCACCATGGGCGTCTTCCCATTGCCTCCCCAACTCAAATTACCAACGCTGATCACACCAACTGGCAAACTACACGCACAAAACAATAACAGCAGTCAATCAAATCGCATAAGTATAAGAATTCCAACTCCAATTTCATTGAATGTTCCCAAATTCTGACTGAAAAGGGGAAAATTCGTTACCGTTGGACCTGAAAGAAGCGATGTTGGTAAAGTGAGCCGCGAAGTGAGAGGAGAAGTTTATAGAGTGTAGAGGCAATGGAAAGGAAAGGGACCAGAGAACGGTGAAGTGGAGGGAGGTGAGAAAGAGTGTGAGCATAGGCTATCTCATTTAACACTCTTCTCAATTTCTCCATCAATTTTAATATTTTAGTTTCTTCTTCTTCCTATGAACTTTCTCTGCTCCCCCTAACCTAACAAAACTACGTGTGAGGCAAAAACATGAGTAAAAATGAGTTATTATCAAATCTCTATATTCTTCACTTAAAAAATATTAATAAATTTTAGAAAGAAAAAAGATAACCTAAAGAAATGATAATTTTATATAAATGAAAATTGAATCATTAGGTTTTATTTATTTATTATATTTTTAATTTAATTAATAAAATATTTCTTTTATTTGGAATAGAAAATATATTGTTTATTAAAATGGATTATAATAGATGTAAGAAAATCAATTTCTGATCTTTTATGGAAAATATTATCATTCATTTGTTTTAATAATTCAGAATATTTATTTGTATTATAATAATTTAGAAAGAGGGTCTATAAAAAAAAATACTTGATTGGTTTTTTTTTTACTTCTAACATATCCTTAATTATTGAGTATTTAATAGATTTTACTTTCAAATATTTAGAGTTTATTTAATTTTGAAGAGAGAAATTAAGAAAATAAAATATAAAAGAAACAGGATGAAAAAAGAAAAATAATTATAAATAAAATTGAATTTTAATTATTTGATAAATAATATAATAATACAATATATTGTGTTCCTCACTTTACATAATACAAACAAAACATTAAAATTTATTTCTAATTTTGTTTATTCATCTTCTTCCTATTTCTTTTATTTTCTCTGCCAATTTATTTTTCTCCCCCTTCCTTTTCATCTATCATTCCCACCTTGAGCAAGTTAATAATTATTTGATAGGTAGTATACCTATTATGTTTTTATTTTTAAATTTTGTTTTTATAAGTAAGTTTTTAGTTTTTTAAATTAAAAAATATTTCATTTCTTCAAATTTAGTAAAATATGACTTTAATTTTTAAATACTAAATTTAAAAAAAAATTGTTCTTATCAAAAGAAAATATAACAAAAACAATATAAATAACTAATCGAGTCTTAGTCACAATGTGATGATTAAATTCGAGCTTTGGTGATTAGGGAAAATAGAGAGGTTCAATTGCAAAGGTAATTTATACTATATATGATATTTTTGAAAAAGATGTTTCTATACTATAAAATAATGTAATTTATAAATTTCTTACCAACATTATTTTGAGTAATAAATAATATTCATTAATGTACTTATTTATAATATTAAATGTGAAGATTCTTTGTGTATTATTATTACCATAATGAATATTAATAAACATTCAACATAATTATTTGGGTGAAATTTTTTCATTAAAATAATTTTGGGTAAGTATACAAGTCCCCCAAACTCAAAATCTAAAAATGAAGAGTTTAATTTTTAAGTTGAGTTCCTATATGCTTGAGTTGTTTATTAAGAGCTTTAAAAGACCAGTTAGGAGGAGTTGAGCTTTTACATATAAATAGGATCAACTAATGTTCTCCGGCTATGTCTTTTCACCTTCTTAACATGACTTCTAACATGCGTTAATGAGAGGTTTTAGCCATTATGTTACGTTGTTTTGGGGTTTTTCTTGATTATTGTGCCCAATAAGTGGTTCTCGATTTCTACTACATATCTTTGTCTTCAACTTTCTTTATTCTTCATCATCAACTCTTTGTGTTCCTCCTTACTCAAGTCTTCTTCTCCAACCATCTGCAAATTTATTTCTTTCAAATTCTCTCTTAAGTACGTTTCAGGATCATATCTTCTACTAGCATTTTGGTGATTTTAGCGAGTCTTCCTAAAATCCTAGAAGGGATTTGAATTATACTAGAAAAACTCGAAAGGGGTAGATTTCCCCCAATTTCTGATCTCGATTATTCTTAGGTTATTGGGGAAGTAGGATATTATTCCTCTGTTTTTACTTCTCCCTCTTTAGTAGAAGATGTTTGGAAGACTTATGACATTTTTTATGAGTTTGTTATCGCATTC
The DNA here is from genome assembly GCA_963425845.1 of Sphenostylis stenocarpa. Taxonomy (NCBI): domain Eukaryota; kingdom Viridiplantae; phylum Streptophyta; class Magnoliopsida; order Fabales; family Fabaceae; genus Sphenostylis; species Sphenostylis stenocarpa. Next base: position 20,364,584 of record OY731403.1, read on the forward strand.
ATTTTGGTTGAAACTAGTTCTTCCATTGATCGTGTATACATTAAACCTACCTTGAATACTGAGGAGTTCACTTTTGTGTATGAATGTTTATTTAAGGATTTGAATACTGAGGAGTTCACTTTCTTGTATGAATGTTTGTTTAAGGATTTGAATATTCTTCTTTTACTCCCTTTGAATGTGATGTTTTATCTATCATTTCATTTGTGTTACACATGTCCAGCTTCATTCCAATAGTTAGGATTTTTGGAAAGCATTCCAAATTTTATGTGACGTTCTAAATTTGTTATCCACTATCAATAATTTTTATACGTTTTTCAATTAAAACATTGTTTAAAAGTTGGTTGGGTATCCTTGAATGGTTCCCAACAAGGTGGTTTATTAAAAAATTCAAGAGTCGTTTCTTTAAGTTAAATGTTCTCAGGAAGATGCTTCTTGAGGAGCATCTTTTATCTTTATCATAGCTCTCATTTTCCTCTATACGGAGAGTTCCACACATTCAAATTTCGTGGCGAGCATTTGTTTACTCTTGAAGATAAAATATTATCAAGTCTTTCTCGTCTCATTAGTTGTAGAGACATGCTATCTGTTTCTTTTGTTGATGACCCTAAAGCTCAATTTGTAGGTTTTATTATGTCATAATTGTCTTATTGTATTGGAGTTTTGTATTTTCTAATACTAATATTTTTTTTAAGAGATAATGGCTCTTAAATTTGACTACCAAAAAACTCGAGTTAAGGTGGGTAGTGCTCGAGACCCTTCTAAAAGAGTTAAATGAACTCCTAAAAAATTTATAATTACAAACGTTGAACCAACATTGGCTCCTAATGCAACACTGAGGTTGACACTTCCAAGACTACTCCCACTACAATTGTTGTCAATATAGAATCTGACCATAATTCTCCACCCATCTCTACTCAGTCATGGATTCCTCGAGAAGCTCCTCCTCATCCCTTAACATACATGGTCCGTGGAACCCAAGGTCCTCTTATTTGGCTCGATCACGTCTCAATTAGCAATCCAGACGTGGATTCCATGTGGCACATTAATCTTATCGTTGACGGTATGAAAGATGGTGATGTTTTTCTCTACCCTCATGATGTAAGTATGTTTAGAATTGTTGACTCTCTTAATTCTCTTAATTATGTTGAAGTCACGATGGATCGTAGCATGTCTATTGTCCTTTATTGGAAAAACATTGCTATTGACATGCACAGGGGAGGCTCAAAGGGCGAGGGAGTTTTTATCTTTGGAAAAATAGTGTGATAAGCTTCAAGTTGCTTTGATTGATCATGAAGTCGTTCTTTCTTTCAAGGTAAAAGAAAATCAATCTCTTCTACCTCAATTAAATGATCTTGAGAAACAAAACACTCTTTATGTGATGAGGACTAAGTTTGTGGAGAAGCTACTAGATGAGGTCGATGTTAAAGTTAAAGAGAAAGTTGAAGTAATAGAAGTTATGGTCAAGGCTAAAGTTGTTGAGAATAACCTAGCCGAGCTTCAAACATCTTTCGATCAACAATTTGTCGAGCTTCAAGTTGTTGAGGAGCAGTTAATAGGTATTTTGGAGGACGATTTTAATAGGATCGTTGAACAGACCACTATAATTAGTCCATGCATAGATACTAGCCTTTTTTACCCAAAGAAAATAATAGTAGATGATAACTTATGGATGATTAAATCTTTGTTTAATTTTGACACTATTTTCACTATGATAATATTTGTGTTATGAAATTTTCACTTTATATATGAGCAATATCAACTTATAGTGATGTATTTTGTTTTTCATTGTGTGGTGAGTTTCATTACCTCGACTAATTTCTTTTTACAGGTTAAAATAATAAGTATGGTTTTGCTCAAAGCTAAAATAAGTATGGCGAGTTTCATTATCTCGGTCTTTTCCTATGGAAAATATGTATGACACAAGGCTAAAATAATAAGTATGGTGAGCATCATTACCTCGGCGAATTTTTGAGTTTGGCTAAAATATTAAGTATGGTGAGCTTTATTACCTCGACTAATTTGTTTAGCTCACGGCTAAAATAATAAGTATAATGAGCTTCATTACCTTGACCAATATTTTAGCTTGACTAAAATAATAAGTTTGGTGAACTTTATTATCTCGATCTCAAAGCTAAAATAATAAGTATGACGAGCTTCATTACCTCAATCTATTTTTTAGCTATAATATGATTTTAGATGAGTCGCATTTCATGTTCGATGTATCATTTTCCCTGACAACTCTTGCAATTTATAGGCTCTATTTTGAAATGAATATATGATTCGATATGGTTCATCCTAATTTGCTACTAATTTTCCTTATGCTCGATCCTTCCGAGCTTCTCCTAGTTTTCTCCATACTAGGTCTCCTTTTTAGAATTTTCTATATCCGACTTTTGTATTATACCTTCTTTCTACTCTTCTTTTTATAGCTTCTTCTTGTAGATGAGTTATGTTTCTTATTTCATTAATCAAATCTAATTCTGTTATGACATTTTCATTATTATGATTTTCATCGAAATGTTTCCTTCTCTATAAGTCCTCACCTATTTCAACTCTTATCATATCATCCATACCATAGGATGCTTGGTATTTCTTCAGCTCAAGCCCCTTTTGTTTTCCCGAGCTTATATTTAAGCTCATTGAAAATGACTTTTTTTGCAACTTCTACTTGTCCATTTATTTGAAGGTATTCTACTGAAGTTACTAAATATTTTATTAATAAATATTCCAAAAACTTTTCTAAACTTTTATTAGTAAATTGTTTTCCATTATTTGTAACTATAATATGAAGGATTCCATGTCTAGATATAATATTCTTCCACAATAATTTTTGCATTTGTTGCGCTATAATAATAGCTAAAGGTTATGTCTCAATTCATTTTGTGAAATAATCAATTGCTATTACTAAAATTTTATTTGGTTTTTTGTCATAAGAAAAGGTCCTAATATATCAACCGAACGACCATGTAGATAAAACACTATGAAGTTCTTCAAGAGGCGCCTTAAATATTAGACCAAACTTCTAACATGCTTGATATTTCTTAACAAACTCTTCTGTGTCTCATTTTAATGTCGACCAATAATACCTTACACGAAGAATTCAGGCTGCCATATTTTTTGCTCCCGAGTGGACTATACAAATCCCATTATGTAAATCATTCATTACATATTTGACTTGATCCTCATCTAGACAGTTTAAGAGAGGTCTTCAGAATCCTCTTTTGAATAATTTTCCATTATACAATAAAAGAACGTAACAATACTTCTCATTCTCCAAGCCTCCTCCGAGCTATTTGGAGTTATTGCATTTTTTAAATAATGTACTATAGGTGTCATTCACATTACTTTTGCAGGGTCTATATGAAAAACATCTTCTTTATCCTAACTTGGTATCCTTAATGTTGCTTGAAGTAATGTTTTATGTTGACTGCACTTTTTTGTACTCGCCAATTTAGAAAGAATATATGCTTTATCATTTCTCTCTCTAGGTATATGCTTTATTTTAAACTTATCAAAATCATCTATTAAATTTTTAGCTATATGATAATACTTTTGTGTTAAGGGTTCATTAGCTTGGAAATTCCTCTTGTCTTGGTTAGTTATAATCTAGAATTACTTTTACAATAGAGATATTTTGTTTTCATTTCTTTGGTCAATTTCAAATTGGCTATCAATGTCTCATACTTGGCTTGATTAGTGGATGCTCTGAATTTAAATTTGAGAGCTTGTTCTAATGTAATATTGTCAAAGCTTTCTAAAATGACTCCTATCTCACTTCTTTTACTATTTGAGAAATAATCGAAAAATAGAATCCACGATTTATCCTTTTCCTTTTGAGGAAGGAGTTTAATGAGAAAATAAGTCAAAAATTATGCTTTCATTGGGTCTCGACTTTCATATGATATGTCAAACTTGGATAACTCAATTGTCCATGCTATCATTCTCCTAACTAGCTCGGGTTTTTGCAAAATCTGTTTTATAGGGTAATCTGTTTTGACAATTATGGGATAACTTTGGAAATATTACCTTAATCTTCTAGTCGAATTAATTCACGCTAAAATTAAATTTTCTATGGTAGAATATCTTGTTTCCAATGTCTAAAGTATTCTACTAGTAAATATACGAGGCTATTGGTGAACTATTTCTTACTCACAATTTTACTTGGCAGTGTACCAAGTTTCGATGTAGTATTTATAAAGTCGTCCACAGGGATTTGTGAATTAATGATTCTAATTTAAATGAATCTTTATACTTAACCATTTACAGATTTTTACACCTCTTGTAACCACCCATATAAACATAAAATTAGAACAGTGAAAGACATTTAACTATAATGAGTGATTAAATATGATGCATTTTCTATTTTACCCTTTTCTTAATGATCATGATTCTGTTAGTCCAATTTCATTCTCCATAATTCACTCAGTATGATTCCTCAATACTAAGATCTAAAATGTTGACTTTTCAACATGATTCCTCAATGAATCAAATTCAACACTCAGCATTAAATTTTCACTCTGAAGATCAGGTACAAGTAAGATCAAATCTATTCCTACAATTTGATTTTACTTGGTGTTTGAACAATTCTAGAATTTCAGATTTTCTTCTGAATATCTCAAAAACTTAAATCTTAATCTAGTTAATCAAACCAAATTAAGTAATAAGCACAGAATCAAACACAACTGGGTAAACAGAAATTGATTACATTCAGAGAATTGCAAAATAGAATTTACATCATATTCAATCCATAGAATTCAGTTCCTCATAGGAGAAAGTACAGAGAAGGAAGAAAGAAGAAAATTACAGAACATAAGCAACAGTGAAGGTAGATCCTTGTTCCCAAGCTATCCAACCTTCTATTTTGCTTCGAATTTGTGTTCCTGAAGCTCCGGTCGATCTCCTCTCTGTCTCTCTCTCTCTTTCTTTTTGTTTTCTTTTCTTCGATACCCATTCTCTCACTAAAAATCCATTATATTAAAACAGGGGTTTATCATCCGCTCAGCTCCAATTAATCCGCTAAGCGGATATGTAAATACTTCAGCTTGAAGGAACCTAATCCGCTGGGCGGATCATAATTCGCCGAGCGCATTGAAGCTTGAAATTCCCCTTTTGTTGCGGCTGCAATTCCGCTGGGCGCAAGAAATTCTGCTGAGCGGAATTGGAGTAAAAATTCTGCTTTACCGCCTCATATCCGCTGAGCGCCTGGTATTCCGCTGAGCGGATATTGAACTTTTAAGTTGTGGGCCTGCATCACCAAAAAGGCCCAAATTTAATACATTTTTCCAAAAAAACACAATCAAGTTCAAGAAATTATACCTTGTCATAGATTTAATCAAATAAATATATTTTTGCAAGGTAAATTTCCACTTATGCATCATTAAGTGAGTAATTATGAATGTAAAAACATGTAATATTATTCACTTAACAAACCCCCCAACTTAAAACTTTGTTTGCCCTCAAACAAAAGGTAAATAAGTAATTATGCTTACACAACAAAAATACCCTGACTTACAAAAATTAATTCAAGTAAACATGATTCTATGGAATTTACCAGTGGAAGCCCATTAAGTCTCATTCCTTAAGTCAAATGTCACCCCCTGTTAAACAATTCATTTTGAAGCTCAAAACATTCTCAAGCATGCAATCACTTAAAATCCATTGTTTTCAATTAGGAGTACCTTTTTCTCACTAAGTGTTTCACTCTCAATATTTTCTTCAAAGGTGAGTGTATCTCTCAATTCGATTCATCGTAACAACCTGAATCAATTTTGTTACTTGTCTCTTTTTAGCCCACAAAATAAGAGAAGTATGGATAATGGATCACTAAGGGATTTATATATATATATATATATATATATATATATATATATATATATATATATATATATATATATATATAGGTTATAATGGATTTGGGCTACAAGAAAATTTTGGTTTTTCTATGCTTTCAAAGGTCCAATTGGCAACAGAGTATTTCAATCCACCTAAGGAAGTTTACAATTTGAACAACTCTTACACCAACCCCAAAACCCATTATCTACCTCTTTATTTGATAAGTTCCAATACATACCACATAGTACTCTTTTCATTTGAGTTTTTTTTTTTTTTTTTTTATAACAGAAATTGAAGACAACTTATATATACATATCACGCATTCCCGTTTAAAGACAACTTATATACATATATCAACCATTTCCATTCCCCCCAACTTGTTTACTTCCCATAGTTTCCTGAAACTCCATTGCCAATTAGACTAAGGTTAAATGACAAAGTTGTTTACTTTATTGGGCTTACAAAATTATGACAGAATTTCTCTCAAGGCCCAAAGTGTTGCATAGGGGAATACATTGCTTTCAGGTGGCTTTTTGGCTCTGGTTCAAAGTTTCAGAAATGCTTTGATCCTCTCCATATTCCATTTATATCATGTTCTAAAAGAGACTCAAACAAAATCAACAAGAATTGCACAAGATCTGATTCTCTCAATATTTACTATTTGGTTCATCGACTCTCCGGCTAGGTTAGATACTCCTAAAATCAACAATTTCAATATTGTTCAAGTATACTTGATTATGTTTTAAATCTCAAAATTTCAAGTTTGCAAGAGTATATCCATTTGCCAGACGTTCAGAGATCCTTAACCTTTTCTCTTTGCAAATTCCTTTCAAATCATGTTTTCTAACATAATAATTTCTAATACTAATACTAATATATATTTCCTATCCTATCTAAGTCATAATCTTTAATTCTCAAAATAAACACATGATAACAACAACAACATACTAAGTTCATCTGATATTTAAACATAAATCAAAATAACAAGTTCCATATTCACAAACCATAAACAAAGTACTTAAATTAAAAGACTGAAATTAAACAATAACCGAAAATAAATACTGAAAATAAACAACTAAAACATAAACTGAAACTAAATAGACATAATCACTATATTTTGTCAGTCTTCATTTTCTTCTTCATCATCTCCATCACCAGCATCAACTCTAGCTCCAGATTGTTCTGGTTCAGCTCCAGCAACTTCTTGATTTTGTTCCTAAAAATTCATCTATGGCATCTCTATGATAAGGAATAGCAGAGCCTCTAACCCAAGATTGCCTTGTTTGATCATCCCGCTGAGATGGAAAGGCATTAGCATAAAACTCTTTGACAAGAACTTCATTGTAAGGTTCTTCCGGATGCGCAAGTCTGGACCATTTCCTCCTTGTGATCTCTTCAGTAAACTCTGGCCATTCATAAGCTCCCAATTTAACTGGCCTTTCCTCCAACATTTTTCTCCCTTCAATTTCAATGAACCTCTGTTGTTTAGCTTTGGTTAAGAACCGAGTACGATCCAATTGAATTGGGGGAGATGTAGATTGCTCCTCTTGTTGCTTGGAGGACTTCCTCTTCTTATGGGCTGGAATTTCATGAGTGTGTCTTTTTGACATCTAATAAAATTACAACAACAAGCCACAACATTCACCGTTAATTAAAAGGAATTAGTCCTAAAATTCATTATTACAAAATATTCAAGTAACCTTCTGGATGGAATCCGCTCAGCGCCATTTAATCCGCTGAGCAGATTTTATCAGAAGAGTCAGTTCTCTTCGATCTCAGTCCGGAAACCCTACCAGTTCATAAACCATGACAGCAAACCATTTTAAATAGAATCAAACCACAGAAATTTACTTCATCTCACATGACAGCAAACGATTTTAATTCAAGATACCTATTTATCAAGAGAATCAAACCACATGAAGAAGTATTTACCCTAGAAAATCAGATTTGATCAAAAAGTCCGTACCTTGGTATTCTTGTGAGTGGAGAATGAAGAAGATGAATGATACCAACCAAAAGAAGAAGAATGGTAGGAGAATAAAAAGAAAATTGGAAAGATGAAGAATAATGTGAGCACACGAATGAGAACCAGAACCAGAAGAAAAGGTTTTCGAAGAAGAGAGAAGTTAGAAATCATAACTTCTACGCGTTATTTTAAAAAAAATCCTTTCATTTTCCTAATCCGCTCGGCGCCATCTCATCCGCTGAGCGGAATTAACACCGCAAGCACAATTTGAACAAAACTAGATCCGCTGAGCCAACTTTAATCCGCTGAGCGGAATCAGCCCCGCAAGTATTAGCTTACATAGACCCAAATCCGCTGAGCCAAATATTATCCGCTAAGCGGAATCAGGGCCGCATGTAAAACTCTGTTTGAGTCCTATATCCGCTGAGCGGATTTGCGTACGCTAAGCGGATATTATACCGCGAGGAATTCCACTTTTTATGCCAAAGGCGCTGAGCGGATTTTCTCTTCTGCTACATTGCTTTCCTTATCTTCTTGTATCTGTCCATCTGCAATTTACATATTCAACATCTTTCAGAATATAATTATTATATTTTGAACAAAATGACTATGCTATAAACTAAAATACCAGTATCACAATTAAAATCAACACAGTTTAACTTAAATAACAATAACATAATTAACAACGTGCTAATTTATTGTCTTTAGCTTGACAATTTCTGCAGATTAAGGCTCCTTTAGTGATGTCATGGTAGTTAGTCTTTCAACTTCACCACCCAAGTATGGCTTGAGCCTTTGTCCGTTGACTAGCCATGTCCTTCCAGTAGGAACATCCTCAAGTTCAACTGCTCCATATGGCTTCACAGATTTAATCATGAATGGACCTGACCATTTGGACCTTAGTTTTCCTGGAAACAACTTCAATCTAGAATTAAACAATAGAACAGATTGTCCAGGTTGAAAATTTATCTTCACAATCTTCTTATCATGATAGGCTTTGGATTTGGTCTTATAAAGCTTATTATTTTCATAGGCCTGTAACCTCAATTCTTCCAACTCATTTATTTGAAGCTTTCTTTTCTCACCAGCTACTTTCATATCAAAATTTAAAGTCTTCAAAGCCCAGAAAGCCTTGTGTTCTAATTCTACTGGGAGATGACAAGATTTACCATATATTAACTGGAATGGAGTCAACCCAATTGAAGTCTTGAATGCTGCCCTATAAGCCCACAAAGTTTCATCAAGTTTTGCTACCCAATCTTTCCTGGAACTTGCTACAGTTTTCTCTAAAATCTTTTTCAACTCCCTATTGGATACTTCTGCTTGACCATTTGTTTGGGGATGGTATGGGGTAGCTACTCTGTGCCTCACTCCATAATGTTGTAAAACTTTCTGTAATTGTGCATTACAAAAATGAGATCCTCCATCACTAATAAGAACTCTAGGAGCACCAAACCTGCAGAAAACATTTTTCTTTAAGAATTTAATAACAGTTTTGGCATCAGATCTCTGAGTAGCACTAGCTTCAACCCATTTAGAAACATAGTCCATTGCCACAAGAATGTATTCGTTGGAATAAGAAGAAGGAAGTGGACCAACAAAGTCAATTCCCCAACAATCAAATACTTCCACCTCTAGGATGCTCTGTAATGGTAGCTCATGTCTCTTGGAAATTCCTCCTGTTCTTTGACACTTATCACAACTTTTGCAGTGTTCATAAGCATCCTTGAATAATGTAGGCCAATAGAATCCTGCAAGGAGAACCTTTGCGGCTGTTCTCTCCCCATTGTAATGACCACCATAGGGTGAGTTGTGACAATGCCATAATATGTTTCTACATTCCTGTCCAGCTACACATCTCCTGAGTAGTCCATCATTACTAATTTTAAAGAGATAAGGGTCATCCCAGACGTAGAAATTGACATCTCTGAAAAACTTTTTTCTCTGTTGCCAGTTATACTCATCAGGGATTACACCTGCTGACTTGAAATTTGCCATGTCAGCAAACCAAGGTCTTTCTATGATAGCAAATAACTTTTCATCAGGAAATTTTTCTAAGATCTCATTCTCCTGACTGGTCATCGATTCATTAACAAGCCTTGACAAATGATCTGCTACATGATTCTCTGACCCCTTTTTGTCTTTGATTTCTAAATCAAATTCTTGTAATAGAAGAATCCATCTTATTAACCTGGGCTTTGAATCTGCTTTAGTCAACAAATACTTAATGGCAGCATGGTCAGTATAAACAATAATCTTTGAGCCTACAAGATAAGGACGAAATTTTTCCAAAGCATACACTACGGCAAGTAATTCTTTTTCTGTAGTAGAATAATTAATTTGATTTTCATTCAAAACCTTACTTGCATAATGTATGATATGGAAAATTTTGTTCTTTCTCCGTCCTAAAGCAGCTCTCTACTGCATAATCACTAGCATCACACATTAGTTCAAAATCATATTTCCAATTGGGTGCTATGATTATGGGAGTCGATACAAGCTTATTTTTCAATGTCTCAAAAGCTTGTAAACAATTATTATCAAAATCAAATTTAGAATTTTTCAAAAGAAGATTACTGAGAGGCTTAGCTATTTTGGAGAAGTCTTTGATGAATCTTCTATAAAAGCCTGCATGCCCCAAGAAGCTCCTGATTCCTTTAACATTCACTGGTGGAGGAAGCTTGGCAATGACATCCACCTTTGCTTGGATCAACTTGAATTCCTCGTGTCTGAAATCTTGTGACCTAATACAATCCCTTCGAGTAACCATAAATTGGCATTTCTCCCAATTCAGTACCAGGTTTGTTTCAACACACCGCTTCAGTACAGTGTCAAGATTCTGCAAACAGTCATCAAATGAAGATCCAAACACTGAAAAATCATCCATGAATACCTCGATGCATTTTTCAACTAATTCAGCAAAAATAGCTAACATGCATCTCTGAAATGTAGCAGGAGCATTACATAGCCCAAAAGGCATTCTCCTGTAAGCAAAGACACCGAACAGGCATGTAAAGGCGATCTTCTCCTGATCTTGAGGGTCAACAACTATCTGATTGTATCCGGAATAGCCGTCTAAAAAACAATAATAAGCTTGCCCTGCTAGTCTCTCCAGCATTTGGTCCATGAATGGTAAAGGAAAATGATCCTTTCTAGTGGCCTGGTTAAGTTTCCTATAGTCAATACACATCCGCCACCCCGTGATCTGTCCTGGTAGGAATCAATTCATTGTTTTCATTTGGAACCACCTGTCATACCCCCTTTTTCGGAACCACACTGGATCGGACTTACCCAGGCACTCGTCGGATATGGGGTAGATCATTCCCGCCTCCAATAACTTAATTACTTCCTTTCTAACTACTTCCTTCATGGTAGGATTAAGGTGCCTCCGGGGTTGAGCTACTGGTTTATAGTCCTGCTCCATTAAAATCATGTGCATACAATAAGAAGGACTAATTCCCTTCAAGTCAGATAAAGTCCACCCAATAACTCCTGAATTATTTTTTAGCACCTCAATCAACTGTTGCTCCTCCTCCACTGATAAAAAATTGCTGATAATCACAGGTTTATCACCATTACTTTCTAAAAACACATATTTTAAATGAGAAGGTAATGGCTTCAATTCCAACTTTGGAGGAATCATCTTTGCATCTTCTTTCTTTAATTCCTCTTTTAACATACCTGGAGCAACTATTTTAAAATTGTCTAATGTTCTACTACATCTTTGAACTTCCATGTCACTATCAACTTCTATATCATACAAATAACTAACCAATGCTTTCTCCAATTAGTCAATTTTTCTACAACTCCCTTGGGCCTCCATGTAAATCTCATCAAGCACATCAATCCTAAAGCAATCTTTTCTGTCACTAGGATACTTCATGGCTTCAAATACATCAAAGTTAACCTCATCATCCTATACACGAACCTTCAATTTACCATCATCAACATCAATAATCACCCTAGCTGTTTTCATGAAAGGTCTGCCAAGAATCAAAGGTACATTAGCATCTTCTTCCATATCCATTACTACAAAGTCCACTGGAAACATGAACTTGTCAACCTTCACTATAATATCCTCTACAACACCATGAGGATATTTTACGGAACGATCAGCCAACTGCAATGTCATTCGTGTAGGTCTCACCTCCACATCACCTATTCTCTTTAACATGGAAAGAGGCATAAGATTGATACTGGCCCCCAGATCTAATAAAGCTTTTCCCACTGATAATGGGCCAATAGTGACTGGTAATGTGAAGCTCCCTGGATCCCTAGATTTCTGAGGAAGGGATCTCTGAATAATAGCACTACAACTAGCTTCCAATTCTACTGTTTCTGCCTCCAATAGTTTTCTCTTCTTTGTTAATAATTCTTTCATAAATCTGGCATATGTCGGCATTTTCTCCATTGCCTCTGTGAAGGGAATATTAATCTGTAGACTTTTAATAATGTCAAGGAATCTAGCAAATTGACGTTCCTTGTCCCTTTTAGATGGAGCATGTGGATACGATAAATGTTTCACTGGAGGGGTTCTAGCAACCGTCTTTTCTTTCTTCTTCAGCTCCCTCCTATCTCCTTCATAGTCACAATTTTTTTCTTTTTCTTTTTTTTTATTATTTACAGTTTCTTGTACATCCTGATACTCCTCCACCTGTGCTTCCTCCTTTTCATTAGTTTCCTCTTTTTCTTTATTCAAATTATCCCCAATTCCTTTACCAACCACAGTACCTCTCCTGGTAGTGATAGACTTACAATGCTCCCTAGGATTTACTTGTGTGTTGGCTGAGAACTTTTGCTCCTGCTGCTCAGATATTTGTTTTGCTAATTGACCCACTTGAACCTCTAAATTCCTAATAGAAGCTTCCGTATTCTTCTGATTGGTGGTGGACACCTGAATAAATTGAGTCAAAGCATCCTCCATTTTTGTAAGCCTATCAGGGTGATACGATTCTTCTCTCTGATATGGTCTAAGATGATACTGCTGTTGTCTCTGAGATGGTCATGTATCTTGTTTCCATCCTCCAGGCTGGTTCTGATTATTCCTCCACCCTTGATTCTGATTATAATTGGGTTGATAATTAGACTGCCTCCCTGGATTGTTCAAATAGTTAACTTCTTCCTCCTTGTCTCCTTCAGCTTCCACACAGTAGCCATTCAAATGATCTCCTGCACAAAAATCACACTTCATTGCTTGTTGTTGTGGTTGCTGCCTAGATGAGGATCCCACATTTATTTTAGTCATCTGTTTCTTCAAGTCCTCTAGCTGTTGAGAAAGAAGTTTGTTCTGAGCTAGGATGGCATTTTGAGTGTCCAGCTCCAATATTCCTCTCTTTGTTGGTGGATGACTCCTATCATGATGAGCTTGAAAATCACTGGTTGCCAAAGCATCTATGATAGTAATGGCTTCATCTGAATCCTTCATCATCATAGAACCTCCAGCAGATGCATCTAACAACATCTTAGTATGAGGTCTAAGTCCATTACAGAACATGTTCAACTGGGCTATATCATCAAAGCCATGGTTGGGGCATTTCCTCAGCAAAGATTTATATCTCTCCCATGCTTCACATAATGGTTCATCAGATCCCTGTGCAAATGTGGCAATGGCTGTTTTTGCACTAACATATTTAGAGGAAGGGAAAAATCTGGTCAAAAATTTTCTTTCTACATCCTCCCATTTGATTAGGCTTTGATTCGGATGTGATTGCAGCCATGTCCTTGCCTTCCCTGTCAAAGAAAAAGGAAACAGTCGGAGATAAACGACTTCCTCATCCTCTCCAGGAACTCCCATAGTACCACATAGTTCATAAAATGTGGAGAGATGGTTGTAAGGGTCTTCATGATCTAAACCTGCAAATTGATTAGAAGTAATTAAAGATAATAGTGCAGGTTTCATTTCAACTCCCTTATTAGGTCTCACAATACTGGAGAAATGTCTCGGTCCCAACTGTTGTGCGTATTCTCCCAAAAGCCTATGACGATTCCCAGCATTTTGATGTTCATTGTTTCTTTGTTCTTCAGCCATTTTTGTTGGAGATAATTGATCCAAATGAGGAGTGGGTGTTTCCTTTTGTTGTTCTTGTCTAACTAATTGTTGCTCTCTCCTTCTTCTGCTATTATTTCTTCTTGCTGTCCTCTCAATTTCAGGATCAAACAACAATTCTTCAGCTGGAAACTTTCCTCGCATAAACAAGATTAATCCTACATAGATGGATTAGTTCAAGAGACTAAACAATATATTACACATTACAATATATTAATTCACAATTATATTCACAATTCACTAAATCACAATCACTAATTACGCCAAATCCCCGGCAACGGCGCCAGAAACTTGGTGAACTATTTCTTACTCACAATTTTACTTGGCAGTGTACCAAGTTTCGATGTAGTATTTATAAAGTCGTCCACAGGGATTTGTGAATTAATGATTCTAATTTAAATGAATCTTTATACTTAACCATTTACAGATTTTTAAACCTCTTGTAACCACCCATATAAACATAAAATTAGAACAGTGAAAGACATTTAACTATAATGAGTGATTAAATATGATGCATTTTCTATTTTACCCTTTTCTTAATGATCATGATTCTGTTAGTCCAATTTCATTCTCCTTAATTCACTCAGTATGATTCCTTAATACTAAGATCTAAAATGTTGACTTTTCAACATGATTCCTCAATGAATCAAATTCAACACTCAGCATTAAATTTTCACTCTGAAGATCAGGTACAAGTAAGATCAAATCTATTCCTACAATTTGATTTTACTTGGTGTTTGAACAATTCTAGAATTTCAGATTTTCTTCCGAATATCTCAAAAACTTAAATCTTAGTCTAGTTAATCAAACCAAATTAAGTAATAAGCACAGAATCAAACACAACTGGGTAAACAGAAATTGATTACATTCAGAGAATTGCAAAATAGAATTTACATCATATTCAATCCATAGAATTCAGTTCCTCATAGGAGAAAGTACAGAGAAGGAAGAAAGAAGAAAATTACAGAACATAAGCAACAGTGAAGGTAGATCCTTGTTCCCAAGCTATCCAACCTTCTATTTTGCTTCGAATCTGTGTTCCTGAAGCTCCGGTCGATCTCCTCTTTGTCTCTCTCTCTCTTTTTCTTTTTGTTTTCTTTTCTTCGATACCCATTCTCTCACTAAAAATCCATTATATTAAAACAGGGGTTTATCATCCGCTCAGCTCTAATTAATCCGCTAAGCGGATATGTAAATACTTCAGCTTGAAGGAACCTAATCCGCTGGGCGGATCATAATTCGCCGAGCGCATTGAAGCTTGAAATTCCCCTTTTGTTGCGGCTGCAATTCCGCTAGGCGCAAGAAATTTCGCTGAGCGGAATTGGAGTACAAATTCTGCTTTACCGCCTCATATCCGCTGAGCGCCTGGTATTCCGCTGAGCAGATATTGAACTTTTAAGTTGTGGGCCTGCATCACCAAAAAGGCCCAAATTTAATACATTTTTCCAAAAAAACACAATCAGGTTCAAGAAATTATACCTTGTCATAGATTTAATCAAATAAATATATTTTTGCAAGGTAAATTTCCACTTATGCATCATTAAGTGAGTAATTATGAATGTAAAAACATGTAATATTATTCACTTAACAGCTATTGTCCTCAGATACTAATACCGAGCTATGATCACATTTGATATTGCTAAATATATCAAAAGTGGACTTCCTAAAATTGAGCTTGCTAGGACAAGTAATGAAGCAATATCCCTTTTAATTCTTTGAAACATTTCATTGCATTCCTCACTCAATTCAAATTTCTGACTTGTTCTTAGCAACTTAAAAAATAGCCTTGCTTTTTCAGCTAAGTTGGGTATAAATTGAGCTAGAGAAACCAACTTACCATTTAAATGTTGTACCTCCTTAACTTTTCTTTGACTTTGCCTAGTTAAATTTTCTTCACATTTATCAGAATTTGAGTCAATTCCTCTCTTTGTTATCATGAATCCTAATAATTTTCTTCCACCAACTTCAAAAACACATTTTTCTGGATTTAATCTCATATTGTGCTTTTGTATTTCAACAAACATTTTTTGCAAATGTTGACAATGATCATTTATTTTTTTAGATTTGATAACCATATCATCCACATAAATCTCTATTATATCCCCTATTAGATTTTTAAATATTTTATCCATTAGCCTTTGATAAGTTAGCCCAATATTTTTCAATCCCAAAGATATTACTTTATAACAAAAATTAGCTTCTTTTATTATAAAGGAAGCTTTTTCTTCATCAAGTGGATACACAAAAAATTGGTTATATTTCACTTCTCCAATAAAATTAGCTTTTGATAATTTTTTGACTTCTTGTTCTATTGCTTTGCATCTTTGCTCTCCTAATTTTCTTTTTCTTTGTGCTATAGGTTTCACACTAGGTAATATAACAAGTTTATGACATATAAAGTTTGGATCAATACCTGTCATATCTGTTGCACTCCAACCAAAAAGATCAATATTTTGTAATAGTATTTCTTTTATTTAACTTCGTAAATCAACTTTTATTTTTTCTTCAATCCAAGTTGTTTGCCTGGGATGTAATCCAAGTTGAAAATTGGATATTGTCTCATCAAATCTCAAACGATCATCCCTTGACTCATGTCGATGATCAACATCTACTTCTTCAACATTGTTGAAAAATGATTGATAAGAACAATCTTATTCTTGCTTTAAAGAGTAGGGTCGAGTTTTCAAATTGAGTGCATAACATTCTCTTGCTTCTTTGGGAAGTGCTTTAATTGTTACTATGCATCCTTCTTCAATAGGGAATTTCATGGCCATATGTGGAGTAGAAACAATGGCTCCACGCTGATCTAGCGTCCTTCTCCCTATCAACACATTATAAGAAGTGTCAGATCCTATTAATATATACCTTACCAGAAGATTTTTACTTTTCTTTTCACTTTTAAAAGTTATCAACAAATTGATGTGTCCATGTGTATGAACTCTTTCTCCAACAAATCTGACATTAGGATATGATTGTATCAAATCACGTGAAATGTTCATTTTTAAGAAGGTGGTCCACTTGAGTATGTCACTTGAAATCCCTTGATCTATCAATGTTTTCTTCACTATGTAATTGGCAATATAGATAGTGACTACCATTGGATCATCTTGTATAAAATTATTTGAACCAAAATCCTCATCTGTAGAAGTAATAGGACGTAATGTTCTTAGTTGTTGTGACCGAGCTATATCGACATTATTTATAGCTCTCAAATACTGTTTTCACGCAGAACTTATACTTTCTCTTCCAAGAAAACTCCCCGTGATAGTATTAATGACTCCGCTTGGTTGTCCTTCATCATTTGTAACATTCTGGAGGCGATTGCTTGTTGGTTGTCCTTTCGTTCTTGGATGATCACGTCTTCTTCCTCGTCCTCCAAATCGTCCATGTTCTCGGTCGCGATGACTTTTGCAATGACCTGAACTATAACCTTGGTCTTGCTTGTAATGTTGAATGAATCGATCTAAAGCCCCTGCCTGAATAAGATCTTCTAAAAATTCCCTTACTCTCTTGCCATTTTCTGTAGTGTGTCCATAGTTTGATGTCATACACATTGTTTTGACCTATCCACATTTGGAGGAGTTACAAAGGGTTCTAGTAACTTGATAAGCTCCAAATTACATACTTCTCGAGGAACTATTTTGATGTTGACATTAAAAGTAATGATTTTCCTTTCTTCATTTTTATCTTCTCTTCTATATCTCTTTTCCGAGCCATACCTATTAGATGGATCTTCTTTCTCTAACAACTTTTTTTTGTTGATCTTAATACCTTCTTCTAATTGCATGAACCAAGTAGATCGAGTTTTAAGCTCCTCTATGGATTTAGGATCATCCATATATATACTATCTAAAAATGGTCCTTGCCTTAAACCAGATATCAAGGAATGAATAGTCAGATCATTAAAAAGGTTACTTAAATTAAGGTTGACTTCATTAAACCTCTAAATGAATTTCTTTAATGGTTCACCTCTTTCTTGCTTTATCCCTTGCAATGTAAGTGAGGTCGGTCAATGTGGCCCTGTAGTTGCAAAATTGGCTTGAAACTTTTGATTTAACTCTTCAAATGAATCTATTGACCTTGTGAGAAGGTTATAGAACCATTTGAGAGTGACATCTCTAAGCGTTATGGGAAAATTTTTACATAAAAGGGCGTCATTCTCCCCAAATATAGTAATTTAGGTCAAGTAAGACTGGATATGCTCATCCGAATTTGACCCGTTGTGTTGTTTTCCACACATTGGGCCTGACTTCTGCTAAAATTGTCATAATGCATGAGCTTCCTATTTTCATTCGAGATTGCCTTAGAACACGATGAGTCTCTGACTTTTTCGTACTCAACCTTGATTCAACTTCATTTCTCACATCTAGGGGTGTCAATATAGGTTGTAACCCATGATTCAACCCGGCTCACCATGGGTTAGAGCTAGGTCGAGTTCAACATTTTTCATTTCCACCAATAATGGGTCAAAAATGAATTTGACTCTCTTAACCCATAGGTTAAGTGGGTTCAAGCCATAACCCACCATTCAATTTAAATTTTAAAAATAATTATAATAATTTAGTAACCCTAATTGATGTTATCTTTTTTCTCCACCTCTATTTCACGCCACCGCTACAATTCAAACCCTCGCTCAAGCTTATCATAAATTATCCATTGCAATGCTGCACTTGGGTCGCTTATCATTCATTTGTCGCACCACTACGCCATTCTATTCGTTGTGTTTGTCGTGTCACTGCGTTTTTAGTTGCATCATAACGTTTGTTGCGTTTTAATCCTTCATTTCAATCACGCCACAACATTTGACATGTCACTATACCATAGCATTTTAGTCAAATAACAGTGTTTGTTGTACCACCACATTCATTGTACCACTACATTCATCACACCACCGTACTACCGAGCTTTAGTTGCACCATAGCGTTTGTCGCATTTCAATCGCATCACAGTGTTTGTCGCACCATCGCGTTCACTGTACCACTGCACTCATTGCACCATCACACTACCGTGCTTCAGTTGTACTATAACGTTTGTCGTGTTTCAATCCTGTCATAACATTTACCGTGTCACTACGTCATTACTTTTTAGTCTCGCGATTCAGTCGTACTTACTAGAAATAAAAAAATAAAAAAATATGGATTAGTGACTCAACTCACCTAACCCACCAACACGTGATGTGTAACACCCTACCTTATAAACCCTAAATTAGAAGAATTAATAATTTTTAGCAGATTTTTTTTTTTTTAACCGATAATAATCTTTCCCTTGTACATAATATTAATATACATAAATTTTCAATACTCATTCCTGCACTTCATCATTTTAAAAAGTACTAAGGGTAAACATTCATAATTACATATAGATAAAATACTAGTACAGTCCTCCAAAATATTAAGGGCAACATTGAGAATACTTCCTACGGAGCGACTAACTACACAAAAGAGTAACTACTACTCACTACCCCGTAGGTCTATATACTACAAAAGACTATCTATAAAAGTTTAGGTATGTTTATCCCAATACATGTTGCCATCATTGTGGCTCCCAGCTAATGAGTATGAGTATCATACTCCTCGGGTGTGGAATCGAGCCATCTCCCCTCTCTTCAAACAATGACCGATCGAGTCCAACGAGTACTGCAAGCACGAAGAAATAAAGAAAACAGAAAGACAAGAGGGTGAGCAACAGTTCATACATCATTTTAAAATCAACATCATAAACATTCACAAGTCAATCAAATTCCAAATGATTGATGTTAATGTTGCATGATCCTAATATGTTTTCTAAAATGTTTATGCATGCGGGCCGAATCATTTCTCAAATCGATGCTTGGGGTAGCCAGGAGTTGAAACTACTAGGCATGGAAAATCCACCCACGGGATTGTTGAGACCCATGCTCAAATATAAACCCGGTAGCTCACCGACCATTGATATACGGTAAGAGCACGAGTCGGGTATAGCAGAGTTTGTACGGTGGGATCCCCGACAACAGGTAGCGAGCCCGGGTCTTTTGGGGCCTCCAACCACTACCCTTCCTATCCTCAAGTCCTCCCTCGGGGCCTCCCTATCGTATTCTCGAGTCCATAATCTCCGATTCCCAGATTTCACAAATCACCATTTTCAAATGAATAATGTATGAGTCCCTAAGTGGTTTTTCTTAGAAATTCACATTTTTCCAAAAATTTGACAGATTTTCCCCGTAATACGAGACTTCCCAAAAATTTTCTAATCACCTGTTACAAGCGAGAAAACTTCCAATACAGTTCAAAAAGGGTTCACAACCCATCATCCAATTCTCTCAATTAAATTTTCAATGAACTTTCTCATGAAAAACCACCATGCATATAAATGCTCACTCAAAGACCATACATATCATAATAGAGTACCAAACATATATTTTACACCATCATACACGTAAGCAATTCATGATCACTTTCACAACCAAGCATATAATAAAATCAAAATGATCAATCATAACAAATTTAGACAAATTCAACAAATAAGGTCAAACAAGTTTATGATGTAATCCTTACTATATAGCCCACCCCTTACCCGATACGTTCACACTTATTCCTTTCAAAGCTTGATGTTGTGTTTCAAGAAAATCTATATACGTAATAAAATTCTAGTTAGAATCTTATATTTCTATGATTCTATCTCATGAGAATTTAAATTCACTTTGTATTACTAATCCATTTCTAATAATATTTTAAGCTCACATTCAGCTTACAATTAACTTAGAAAATTATCCTATTTTATAGGCACTTAGAGTAGAAAGAATCCTAATAACAACAATGGACAAGGTTCAGTATTTCAAAATTTTCTAGAGTTATATAAGTTGTTTTGGCATGAGATTTGAGCCAAAATTTCAATAACTTAATTACCTGCAATATTGATGAAGGAAATAAATTCAAATACCCTATAGAATAGATGCAGTTTTCAGTTTTCAGTGGTTGTTTCCAACTAGGCTCAACTACAATAACACTCTGAACATGCCTTAGTAATTGGATTATAACTCTTGCTACACATAAGCTATTGACATGAAACAAATTTCTAAATTTCGGGAATATAATTTTCTACAACTTTTATGAAGGAATCAAGTCCTAATTTCATACGTATCAATCCCAGTAATTCAAAAACCGAGGCTGTTGAAACAGGGCAACATCTTAACGTCACAGCTAGAACACTTACAGTAAAATGGATATAACTTGAGCTACCAATATCCGTTTAATGTAAAACCAGTTTCTAAATTTCGACAACTTAATGGGCTACAACTTTCATGAAGATACCAATTCCTAATTCTGTTCACACAAGTCCCAAAAATTCAATGAATAGTACCTACGAATTAGGGTTCTTAAAGTTTTTAGCTTAACAACTTCTAATCCTCAATTTTAAGCATCATTCTAGTATTCTAGGTGTAAAACCTACAATAACCTTCTTCCTACTCCCATTCAAGATCATTCAAGTGAGGATAAAAATAGAAAATGCACCGTTTTGAAAAATAAAACGGTAGAAATGTAGAGGAGATTGAGATAAACCAACTTACCTCTTGGAGCTCCTTAAGAAAACCAAGATTTTTCCCTCAAAATCAAGCTTGAAGGTAAGGAAATTTTTGAGAGAAAGAGAGAAATGAGGAACTACGGTTGCAAGCAGGTTGCAGAATGACACTCTTTCTTATAAAGTCAAACATTTCACCTAATAATCCGCTCAGCGCATTTCTGATGCGCCCAGCGGATTACATGCCGCATGTAATAGAGGTTTCAAACCATAATCCGCTCAGCAGCATTTACGATGCGCCCGACGGATCATGAGCCACAAGTAAGCAAGAGAATTCGAACCACAATCCGCTCAGCGCATTTCTGATGCGCCCAGCGGATCCCAAAACTCTATTTTAATCGATTAGAAGACCTGTTGATCGATCAGCAAACATAATCCGCTCAGCGGATTTTCGTGCGCTTAGCGGATTATATTACAAAAATGTTATCCATTATTTAGTCCTACCAGGATTTGAACCCACAACCCCTAAGGCTCAAACATCACTCCAAACCATATCAACCATCATATATTTCTTGTCAATTTATACACATAATAAGCTTTTAATGTATCCACACTCAATGCATACAAGAAAACAATAATTTTTTTAATGTGATAATTAAAATTGTTAAGTCCATACTCTTTCAATTTCAACCTTAAATTATATAACTACTATCAGGCGTCCAGTTGTCCGCGAAACGGATCAATTTTAAGTATTTTCTAAAAATTCCAGAAAAATTCTAGAAAATCACAAATAATCTAACAAACATAAAACTCTACCGTTTCTTTACCCAATTCCTAATAATTTAATTATTAAAATTTTGACAAAGATTTTGTCAAAATTTAACAAACCAGGGGTATTGAGAATCAGGATGTTACAACTCTCCCCCTCTTAAATAAATTTCATCCTCTAAATTTGCGTACCTGAAAGGAATAATTGAGGATAAGATTCCCTCATCTTTTCCTCTAACTCCCAAGTAGCATCTCCATCTCCTGCTCCACTCCAAATAACTTTAACCAAAGCTATTTCTTTTCCACGGATTTGCTTAATCCTTCGATCAGCGATTTGGATAGGCGGTGTTTCATAAGTAAGATTGTCTCTAATTTGGATAATGTCTGGTTCAAGTATATGAGAAGGGTCTGAAATATATTTTCGTAATTGTGACACATGAAAAACATTGTGGATGTTAGAAAGAAAAGGAGGTAGAGCTACTTGATAAGCTATTGGACCAATCCTCTTCATTATTTGGTACGGGCCAATAAACTTAGGCGTGAGTTTCCTTGACTTCATTGCTCGTCCAACCCCAGTTGTAGGTGTGACTCGCAAGAACACATGATCTCCTTCTTGAAACTCTAGAGGCTTTCTCCTTTTGTCATAGTAACTTTTTTGTCGACTTTGAGTTGCTCTCATCTTCTCTTGAACTAATTTAATCTTCTCTGTGGTCTGTTGCACTAATTCTGGACCTAGAAGTAAGTTTTCACCTGTTTCGAACCAACATAATGGTGTTCTGCATTTCCTTCCATAAAGAGCTTCAAACGGGGCCATCCCAATGCTAGCGTGAAAACTATTGTTATATGTAAATTCAATCAATGGTAAGAACTTATCCCAACTTCCTTTATGATCTAACACACAAGCTCGTAGTAGGTCCTCCAAAGATTGAATGGTTCGTTCTGATTGTCCATCAGTCTGAGGATGATAAGCAGAACTTAGCCGAAGCTTTGTCCCAAGAGCTTGATGTAAACTTGTCCAGAACCTTGAGGTGAAACGAGGGTCTCTATCTGACACAATACTAGCAGGTATGCCATGCAATCTTACCACTTCCTTAATGTACAATTGAGTAAGTTTCTCCAAGGAATAACGAATGTTGATGGGAATAAAATGAGCAGATTTTGTCAACTCGTCAATTATTACCCACACGTAATCATGACCGATTGGTGTTCGAGGTAATGAAGTTACAAAATCCATAGCTATGCTATCCCATTTCCATTCCAGGCACATCTAATGATTGTAACATCCCCGATGGTCTTTGATGTTCTACTTTGGCTTTTTGACACACCAAGCAAGCTGCAACATACTCTGCCACTTCCTTTTTCATCCCAGGCCACCAGAATATTTTCTTCAAATCTTGATACATCTTTGTTGTTCCAGGATGAATACTCATGTTACTCTTATGTGATTCCTCCAAAACAGTCTTTCGCAATTCCTGATAAGAAGGAATACAAATTCGTCCTTTGAAACGTAAGATTCCATCTGTCCCATCCACAAATTCTATTTCTTTCCCTTGTTTAACTAATTCCTTCTTCTCACAGAGAAAAATATCCTCTAATTGAGCTTCTTGTACTTGTTGTAGAAAATCACTAGTGATAGTGAGAGTACCACACGTAACACTTTTGGAATTGAACTCAATTGCTAAATTCAGACTTTGGAATTCTTCGATCAATTCCATTTCTCTTATCATCAAAAATGCTGCATGTAAAGATTTTCTACTAAGTGCATCCGCAACTACATTCCCTTTTCCAGGATGATACTGCAATTCAAACTCATAATCTTTCAAAAATTCCATCCACCGTCTTTGACGCATATTCAATTCCTTTTGATCAAAGAGATATTTCAGGCTCTTATGATCACTATACACTATGAATTTTGCTCCATACAAATAGTGTCTCCAAATCTTCAGAGCAAATACTACTGCAGCTAATTCTAAATCATGAGTGGGATAATTTATCTCATGTGGTCGCAGTTGTCGAGAAGCATACGCCACTACCTTTCTATCTTGCATCAATACACAACCCAATCCCAATTTAGATGCATCACAATACACTTCAAAATTCTTGTTAGGTTCTGGTAAAATTAACACTGGTGAGGAAGTAAGACGATTTTTTAATTCTTGAAAGCTAGTCTCACATTGTGGGTTCCACACAAAAGATTGTCCTTTTCGAGTCAACTTGGTTAATGGGTAAGCTAATCGAGAAAAACCCTCAATAAACCGGCGATAGTATCCTGCTAATCCTAGAAAACTCCTTATTTCAGTGACCGTTCTTGGTTGTTCCCACTTCAAGACTGCCTCAACCTTAGCTGGATCAACAACTATCCCTTCTTCATTAATGACATGTCCAAGAAAATTCACTTCATTTAGCCAGAACTCACACTTGGATAATTTTGCATACAATTGTTTTTGCCTCAAGATTTGCAACACAGTTCTTAAGTGTTCAACATGCTCCTCCTTGCTCTTTGAGTATATAAGGATGTCATCAATGAATACAACTACAAACTTATCCAGAAAAGGGTGAAAAATCCGATTCATATAGTCCATGAACACAGCTGGAGCATTTGTCACTCCAAAAGGCATAACCAAATACTCGTAGTGTCCGTAGCGTGTTCTAAAAGCGATCTTTGGTATATCCTCGGATCGTACTCTAATTTGATGATACCCCGATCTTAAATCAATCTTTGAAAATATTTTTGCCCCGCATAGTTGATCCATCAAATCATCTATTCTTGGTAATGGGTATTTATTCTTTATCGTCACCTTATTTAGTTGTACGTAGTCAACACATAGTCGCATACTCCCATCCTTCTTCTTCACCAAAAGCACTTGGTGCTCCCCACGGTGACACACTCGGCCTAACAAATTGCTTCTCCAAAAGTTCTTCTAACTGCTTTTTAAGTTCGAGATAGTTCCAATGGAGACATTCTATATGGGGCTATGGAAATAGGTCCCGCTTACGGTACCAAATCAATACTGAATTCTAATTCTCGTTCGGAGGTAATCCTGGAATATCATCGGGAAAAACTTCAGGATATTCTCTCACTATTGGCACATCAACCAACTTTTCTTCCTTTCCTTCTACCAATAAAGACATTACAAATCCCCGAACTTCCTTCAAGGAAACATCTTCATAATTGGTACTTTGAATCCTTGACTTCTCGAATTATTTTGCTCAAAATCTCTAAACACAATAACCTTTTTACAACAATCTATAATGACATGGTTGTCGGATAACCAGATCCAATCCCAAAATAACCTCCAGTCCTTTTAAAGGAAGGCAGAAGAGATTCACTACAAAATTTCTACCATATATACTAATGGGACACTCCCAACATGCTTTTGCAGTGATAATAGGATCATTACCCGGGGTATGCACAGACAAATCAAATGGCAATGCTATAGTAGGCAAATCCAAACGTTCCACACAACTATAAGAAATAAATGAATGTGATGCACCTGAATCAAACATCACAGATAAAGGAGTATCTCGGATAATACATGTACCTCCAATCATCATGTCAGAGTTAGATGTTTTTTCTCCGCTCATTGCAAAAACTTTACCATGAGCTTTTGGCCTGCTAGCTACCCCTCCACTAGGATTTCGGTTGTGATAGTTTCCATTGCCTCCATCTCCTTCCTTCTTAATCATCGGACAGTCACGAGACATATGCCCAGGCTTGTTACAACTAAAGCAGATTAATGGTTTTACTGGGCAATCTTTTCTGTAGTGTTCTCCTCCACAAGCAAAGCATTTTCCTTTTGGTGAGGCTGACAAATAGTTTTCACTATTACCACGGTTCTGAGAAAACTCAATTGTGGGTCCCCTTTGACGTTGTTGTCTTTGATATGGTTATCCTCTTCCAAATCCTCTTCTTTGATTGTGTTGAGGCCCATAGTTCTTCGTTCCTGAAGACTCAGAGCGATGTTCTCGAAACTTAACAATCTTTGCCTTATGGTCTTCTTCAAAAATCCTGCATCTGTTCACCAATGTAGGAAACTCTTGAATTTCCTGCATTCTTATGGCTTCCTTAATCTCAGGGCGAAGTCCATTAACAAACTTCACACACCTTGACCTCTCATTGATGGCATTGTGGTAGTGGGGATGATATCGTGAAAGTTCTTCAAACTTTGCCGCGTACTCTCCTACATTCATGGATCCTTGTGTCGGTGCCAAGAACTCCATCTCTTTCTTCTCTCGAACATCTTGTGGAAAGTACTTCTCCAAAAATCTCGCTTGAAACAAAGGCCATGTAATCATTATACCTTCCCCCTCCAATCTTTGTCTCACTCCAGTCCCACCAATATTCGAGCATCTTCTATTAATGCATAAGCGACAAACACCACCTTATCATTCTCCGTGCATCGTAGGGCACGAAAAATCTTCTCCATTTCTACGAGCCAAACTTGTGCACCTTCGGGATCATATCCACCCTTGAATCGAGGAGGGTTCCTCTTCTCAAATAAGTCCAATCTCGTCAAAGCATCATCACCTCGAGGAACACGATCCTGTTGCACTCGAGCTTGTCGATCCTGCTCCATTGCGGCAATTAGTCTCTCCACCGAATCGGCTAATCCAGCACCTCGTCCAGCCATTGATTCCTAGTAATCGAATCAAATTCAACTAAGTTATCAGGAAATCATCATTGATATTAAATCATGGTAATTTCCTACATATAATTTCCCACAAAGAGTGCACAAAAGCCTAAGTAGACCTTTCCCCAGGTCTAAAGGGTCGAACTGCTCTGATACCACTATTGTAACACCCTACCTTATAAACCCTAAATTAGAAGAATTAATAATTTTTAGCAGATTTTTTTTTTTTTAACCGATAATAATCTTTCTCTTGTACATAATATTAATATACATAAATTTTCAATACTCATTCTTGCACTTCATCATTTTAAAAAGTACTAAGGGTAAACATTCATAATTACATATAGATAAAATACTAGTACAGTCCTCCAAAATATTAAGGGCAACATTGAGAATACTTCCTACAGAAGCGACTAACTACACAAAAGAGTAACTACTACTCACTACCCTGTAGGTCTATATACTACAAAAGACTATCTATAAAAGTTTAGGTATGTTTATCCCAATACATGTTGCCATCATTGTGGCTCCCGGCTAATGAGTATGAGTATCATACTCCTCGGGTGTGGAATCGAGCCATCTCCCCTCTCTTCAAACAATGACCGATCGGGTCCAACGAGTACCGCAAGCACGAAGAAATAAAGAAAACGAGAAAGACAAGAGGGTGAGCAACAGTTCATACATCATTTTAAAATCAACATCATAAACATTCACAAGTCAATCAAATTCCAAATGATTGATGTTAATGTTGCATGATCCTAATATGTTTTCTAAAATGTTTATGCATGCGGGCCCGAATCATTTCTCAAATCGATGCTGGGGTAGCCAGGAGTTGAAACTACTAGGCATGGAAAATCCACCCACGGGATTGTTGAGACCCATGCTCAAATATAAACCCGAGTAGCTCACCGACCATTGATATACGGTAAGAGCACGATCGGGTATAGCGAGTTTGTACAGTGGGATCCCCGACAACAGGTAGCGAGCACTGGGTCTTTTGGGGCCTCCAACCACTACCCTTCCTATCCTCAAGTCCTCCCTCGGGGCCTCCCTATCGTATTCTCGAGTCCATAATCTCCGATTCCCAGATTTCACAAATCACCATTTTCAAATGAATAATGTATGAGTCCCTAAGTGGTTTTTCTTAGAAATTCACATTTTTCCAAAAATTTGACAGATTTTCCCCGTAATACTGAGACTTCCCAAAAATTTTCTAATCACACTGTTACAAGCGAGAAAACTTCCAATACAGTTCAAAAGGGTTCACAACCCATCATCCAATTCTCTCAATTAAATTTTCAATGAACTTTCTCATGAAAAACCACCATGCATATAAATGCTCACTCAAAGACCATACATATCATAATAGAGTACCAAACATATATTTTACACCATCATACACGTAAGCAATTCATGATCACTTTCACAACCAAGCATATAATAAAATCAAAATGATCAATCATAACAAATTTAGACAAATTCAACAAATAAGGTCAAACAAGTTTATGATGTAATCCTTACTATATAGCCCACCCCTTACCCGATACGTTCACACTTATTCCTTTCAAAGCTTGATGTTGTGTTTCAAGCAAAATCTATATACGTAATAAAATTCTAGTTAGAATCTTATATTTCTATGATTCTATCTCATGAGAATTTAAATTCACTTTGTATTACTAATCCATTTCTAATAATATTTTAAGCTCACATTCAGCTTACAATTAACTTAGAAAATTATCCTATTTTATAGGCACTTAGAGTAGAAAGAATCCTAATAACAACAATGGACAAGGTTCAGTATTTCAAAATTTTCTAGAGTTATATAAGTTGTTTTGGCATGAGATTTGAGCCAAAATTTCAATAACTTAATTACCTGCAATATTGATGAAGGAAATAAATTCAAATACCCTATAGAATAGATGCAGTTTTCAGTTTTCAGTGGTTGTTTCCAACTAGGCTCAACTACAATAACACTCTGAACATGCCTTAGTAATTGGATTATAACTCTTGCTACACATAAGCTATTGACATGAAACAAATTTCTAAATTTCGGGAATATAATTTTCTACAACTTTTATGAAGGAATCAAGTCCTAATTTCATACGTATCAATCCCAGTAATTCAAAAACCGAGGCTGTTGAAACAGGGCAACATCTTAACGTCACAGCTAGAACACTTACAGTAAAATGGATATAACTTGAGCTACCAATATCCGTTTAATGTAAAACCAGTTTCTAAATTTCGACAACTTAATGGGCTACAACTTTCATGAAGATACCAATTCCTAATTCTGTTCACACAAGTCCCAAAAATTCAATGAATAGTACCTACGAATTAGGGTTCTTAAAGTTTTTAGCTTAACAACTTCTAATCCTCAATTTTAAGCATCATTCTAGTATTCTAGGTGTAAAACCTACAATAACCTTCTTCCTACTCCCATTCAAGATCATTCAAGTGAGGATAAAAATAGAAAATGCACCGTTTTGAAAAATAAAACGGTAGAAATGTAGAGGAGATTGAGATAAACCAACTTACCTCTTGGAGCTCCTTAAGAAAACCAAGATTTTTCCCTCAAAATCAAGCTTGAAGGTAAGGAAATTTTTGAGAGAAAGAGAGAAATGAGGAACTACGGTTGCAAGCAAGTTGCGAGAATGACACTCTTTCTTATAAAGTCAAACATTTCACCTAATAATCCGCTCAGCAGCATTTCGATGCGCCAGTGGATTACATGCCGCATGTAATAGAGGTAGGCCGCAAGTAAGCAAGAGAATTCGAACCACAATCCGCTCAGTCGCATTTACGATGCGCCAGATGGATCCCAAAACTCTATTTTAATCGATTAGAAGACCCGTTGATCGATCGCGAGACATAATCCGCTCAGTGATTTCCGTGCGCTCAACGGATTATATTACAAAAATGTTATCCATTATTTAGTCCTACCAGGATTTGAACCCACAACCCCTAAGGCTCAAACATCACTCCAAACCATATCAACCATCATATATTTCTTGTTAATTTATACACATAATAAGCTTTTAATGTATCCACACTCAATGCATACAAGAAAACAATAATTTTTTTAATGTGATAATTAAAATTGTTAAGTCCATACTCTTTCAATTTCAACCTTAAATTATATAACTACTATCAAGCGTCCAGGTTGTCAGCTGAAACGGATCAATTTTAAGTATTTTCTAAAAATTCCAGAAAAATTCTAGAAAATCACAAATAATCTAACAAACATAAAACTCTACCGTTTCTTTACCCAATTCCTAATAATTTAATTATTAAAATTTTGACAAAGATTTTGTCAAAATTTAACAAACCAGGGGTATTGAGAATCAGGATGTTACATGATGGATTGATTCGGGTTGTGAAATTTTGACTCATCGTAAAGTAAGTTAGGTTGAACTCACCTATTTTCAGTTCAGCCGTGACGAACCAACTTGTGTGAGCCATATTGGTTTACTTTGACACCCCTACTCACATCATGCCTATCATATTCTCCCTTTGTCCAAGCATCATCTTCATAAGAGGACAATTAGTACCACGATTGAGATTGATAGTAGGATGAATGAGGATGCCTTAAAGGGGATTAAACTAAAACTCGTAATTACTTTTCCACTTTGAGAATTTTCTTTCTAAATACCTTCATTTCTTCACGATGTCTCTGTTTTATTAGATTGAATTTTTCTTTTTATTTTTATTTTACACTTCCTCTATGTAGAGTTTCAAGGAATTGAGAATATCTCTACATTCATCTTAATGAATTAAAATGATCAATATATGTGACATAATTTATATTTCATTGGGTGACATGGTAAATGTCAAATGTTTTTTCCAAAAGAAAATATAATAAAAACAATATAAATAACTAATTAGTCTTGATCACAACCCATTTAGTCTTAACTTTGTTGATTATATTTCAGTTATGGTGATTGGAAAAATAGGGAGGTCCACCAGTAAAGACACTCCGATACTTAAGTCGGTGCACTGATATTTTTGAGAAAAATGTATCTATTCTATCAAATACATAATTTACAAACTTCTTACTAATATTATTTTAAATAATAAATAATATTTAAGCACTTAATTATAATATTAAAGGAGAAGATTAGTTATGTATTATTATTTGATAAAGAATATTAACAAGTATTTGTGAATCTTTGGTTAAAATGATTTTCGCATGTAAAAAATGTTTTAAAAAACTTATTTTAAATTTCTAATATTTTAAAATATAATAAATTTATATATTTTTAATTTTAAAGAATTTATATAAATTTTTCTTTAATTTAAAGAACTAAAATATTATAATATATATATATATAATATTTTTCTAGAAGTTTATATTAAAAATAAAAATCATAAAATTTTTGAAAACATAATTTATTTTAATTTAAATTTTATATTAAGTTAAAAATAAATAAATAAAATTATATTTGATTTAAATAATTATTTAATAAAAAGAAACCAAATCAAACAACTGATGATCTCTAATTATAATAACTAAAATACTAAGAAAAACAAATATTAACAAAAGAATATAGTTAATGATATAAAAAGTTAAAAATATTTTTATTTCACTGTTATTTTCTGAATAGAAGTAAAAAAAAAATTAAAATTATTTTTTATTCTTTTTTTTTTCATAATATATTTTTAAAAAAATACTACCAAATTTTATTCCAAGAAATCGCAACATAAGCATAAAAAAAGAAGGGGCGCGAGGACATAACCAAAAAAAAAAAAAAAAAAAGGCAAGTGAGGTTTACGCAACATAGAATAGACAAAGCTCATGCGGAAACTTCAGAGATTAAAAAGAAGGAAATGAGGTAACATACGGGCACCACGCAGGCCCGATCTGGGCAGCGGGCAACGGGCAGCACTAGGCGCCGTTTTCAGAATTCAGACCCTTAATACTAAAGAAGGAGCCATCATTTATTGTTAGGTACTGTCCCACTCACCGAGCCTTAGCTTCGTAACTTTGGACCTCAGCCTCGGAACCGAAACTCCAAAAGAATCCAAACCTGCACCCCTCGAAAACTTCACGGAAAGAGAGAACCAACTAAGCAAGAGCAAGAGAGAGAAAAGAACCACGCGTTTCTAGAGAGAGAAAAGAACCACTAGGCCCCGAAAAAAAGAAGGAACCGATTTGAGAGAGAGAGAGAGAGAGGTGAGGTTCTAGATAGAGAAGGGCGCGCACGCCATGGTTCAGATCGCGAGGAGGAAGAAGGGACGACCGTCGAAGGCGGATCTGGCACGCCGTTCCGACGAGTCTCCGGCCGCCTCGTTGCAGCCCGATCTCCGGCGAAGCCACCGGCGCCGGAGCGTAAGGTACAACATCATCGACTACGACGGAGACTACCTCGACGACGAGGAGGACGAGAGAAAGCGGGAGAAGAAGAAGCTCAAGCTCATGGCAAAGCTGAACCAGGACGGTGAAGAAGAAGAGCGTGAAGAAGAAATCGAGACGACGCCGGGCCGCACTCATGCTGATGCACCAGTGGAAGAATACGAAGACAAGGAAACAGAACAAGAGGAAGAGAACGAAAACGAACAAGAGGAAGAACACGAAGAAGATGAAGCCGGTGTGGTAATGCATTAGTTTAAAATTGCCTTTGTGGTTTTGTCGCGATCTTTGAGGTAATGGTAATTGCGGATAAATCCAAGGAACATTGTCAACGCTAAAAATCTTGACCATTCAGGGGAATTCGTGTGTGGTAGTGTCACTGAGATTCTTCTTTGGCCGATTGGTGCATAGAATTTCTCTCAATTTTCTCTCTCTAGATTTCTCTCTGTCCTTGTCGGGATCTAGAGAGAGATTAACTAAGAAGTCAACTGTCTAAAACTAAAACACAGAATCTGATCTCTCTATACATACTTTCTCTCTATATATACACACATGTATATACACTCTCTTTCTCTCTCCATAGTCTATATATATATAGATATATATAGCTGTCTCTGTCTGTATTGTTTGTGTCTCTGTCGCACTCTCTATTATAAATATAAGTGATGAGTGAAGTATTTAGCCTTTGGACGCTATTAATTGTGTGCGTGTATGTTTCTAATGATGACAGGTAAAGGGCAGAAAAGTGGAATCGAAAGGGCTCCACTCTGTTTCTGTTTCAGGTCCGTGTGATTTTAATTGGGGTACTTGTTGCGGTTGTAGGTGTGATTTTTTAGTTTTTTTATATATGGATAATTTGAAAAGGAAAAAAAGTGATGACTGCTCAAAGGGTACTTGTGGTTGTGTTTCTGCATCGTCCTTTGTGTGTTTTCATCAATTTGCGCTTTATTTGTTTTTGTTTTATTTTTACTGTTAGGAACTCCGGTGATTCTTCCATCTGGGATTCCGTTGCCTGATAAGAGGACCCTGGAATTGATCCTTGACAAACTTCAGAAGTATGTGTTTTCTTTTTCCATTTTTCAGTGTTTCTTTGGGGTTTTTGTTTAACTGTTTATGGCGATGAGTGATCCAGAGGGTGCATGTTTTTGGTTACTACTTTTGTTTTCTGACTTGGGACTATTGCGGGGGTCTGGATGGTGGCAGGAAGGACACTTATGGTGTGTTTGCGGAGCCTGTTGATCCAGAAGAGGTGTGTCAAATTTTCTTCCCCGTGAGTTGGTAATCTTTCTTTTGGAAGACACCCTGACTTGGAAGTTCAAATTCTGTTTTGACATGCAGCTTCCTGATTATCATGATGTGATAGACCATCCCATGGACTTTGCCACTGTGAGGAACAAGTTGGGAGCTGGATCTTATACTACCTTAGAACAATTTGAGGTGTGCAAACTTGTTTCATCTGCTCATGCTTGGAGGAGCTTGCTGTTTTGTATTGAGTTTTTGATTGTTTGGTACTGGATTTCGATGTTAATTGCACTCTTCTACCTAGATAGTAACCTGCTGTCTTTTCTTTAATGAATTCAGCAATGATGAGTGTTGTCAAATGATATATCAGATATCAGTAAAGAAACGAGAGTTGTTGGCAAGAGTCAGCAACATGTATTTAGTCCTTGGCATGTAAAGAAAACATTAGGAATGGCTAATTTCTTGACTTACTCAGCATATTGTCAATTGTGTACTGGTCATTCTGTACTCATAGATGGTCATTGCATCATTTTATCAGGCAACTATGTGCAGCACCTTTTAATTTCTTATTGGTTGATGCATCATCCCATGTTTATTGTACTGTTAACCAAAGTCTGTCAGGATTTTGTTAATACATTCTGAAAATTTCATGGTGCTACACAGTAGTTGCTTGTGTTTTTTATGGGTTTTTATGGATGATGATTATAAGAGCATGATATGAATGAGATCGAAGGATATTTAGTGTTTATATGATTTTGTTTTATACCCATGAGATTCATGTCTTTCAACCTGCTGATTAATTGGATTTGGCCATAGTGTAATATAAAGGATCTAACCACAAAGAAGGTGGGAAAATCTTCTCATTTTGTTTAATTGGTACCTGCTTGATAATCAATGAATCGTGATAATACTCTGACCACACTCTGACTTCGGTGTTAATAATAGTTTAGCTCTTACAGATGTGAACTTCTAAATATTTTATTCTCATCATTTGATTTGATTTTGATCATGCTTATACTATCTTATGTGCACAAGGTCCCTGTTCCTTTCATAGACCTTCTCTTGCCAAAAATGTTTAATATTTGCCTTCCTATTATCATTTGTCAGAAGTATAAAAATGACATTTTGCACATGGTTTCTGTTTCTGGCTTCATGTTCTTCATGGGTATTTCTCAGATTGCACATGGTTTCTGTTTAAACTTTTTTGTATATTTTATGCATGTGAACATGTAATTTTTAGTTTTATATTTTTTGTTCTTGGACCCCCTTGAATAGAATTTCTGGCTCTGTCTCTGCATAGATGCATTTTAAACACTTGCAAATGATGAATGGATATTCAAGAAACGTGAGAATGAACTTTTCTGCTAATAGATCCCTCAATTACATAAAAGTCTAAAATATTTTTCTCTCTCATCTTAACTGTGTATTAAATTTGACTTCCTAATGGAGTGAAAATTGGAAGACAAGATTTAATTCTAATTGCACTGACTTGTGAATGGAATTGCTGAATGCAGAGTGATATATTTTTAATTTGCTCAAACGCAATGCAATACAATGCAGCGGATACTATATACCACAAACAGGTATACAGTTCGATTCCTCCCTGTGTTCCCCTCCCAACAATTGTGACATCAATCATTGTTTTTTCTGCTTACTGTGTGACTCCTATATTTGTCACAGGCTCGATCAATACAAGAACTTGGACGGAAGAAGTTTGAGAAGTTAAGAATTGGATTTGAACGCTCTCAGATGGAGCAGAAATCAGAACAAAAAGCAGGATCCAATTATTTGGTTAAGAAGCAACCGAAGAAGCCACTGGTACGTGCCTCACAGGAACTTGTTGGCTCTGATTTCACTTCTGGAGCAACTCTTGCTACTATTATAGATGTACATCCAACTTCCCATCCGATGCAAGGTGGTAGATGTGAGAGGCCTGGCAATATTGATAGTATTTTGGAGGCAAATCCTTTCTGGATTGATGCAAATCAAGAGAAAGCTGAAGATGTTTTATCAGGTATCTCAGTAATGAGATCATGCTATTATCCTTATCCCGTTACATTTGTATTCATTATTCCTAAACATACTTTTAAAAGAGGATTCTTATGTCAAAATGTAGTTAACCATTTCGATTGTGTTGTTCATTGTTTCAGGGAAAGGCCTTCTCTCTAAGTGGGGAAGGAAGTCTGTTGTGCTTGATGAAAGTCGGCGTGCATCTTATAACATGTCCAATCAACCAATTGGACGATCAGAATCAATATTTATGACTTTTGACAGTGAAATGAAGCAGCTGGTTACTGTATGTATCATAAGGAATGAATTTTTGTTGGTTTTCTTTTATTCATGTTGTCAAAAACAAAAAAACGTTACAATTTGTAAATTGTGGATACAGGTGGGACTTCATGCAGAATATTCATATGCTAGGAGTTTGGCTCGTTTTAGTGCATCTCTAGGACCTATTGCTTGGAAAATTGCTTCCCACAGGATTCAGCATGCACTGCCACCTGGCTTTAAATATGGTCGTGGCTGGGTTGGAGAGTATGAACAGCTTCCAACCCCAATATTAATGGTTAATAATCGTGACCAAAAAGGAACTAGTTTGGTCATGAAGTTGCATTCAACTATTGAATTACCACAGGGTGACAAAAATTGTAAGAATGTGGAACCAAGCATTGAACATCCTGTTAATGGACAGATGCTTGAGGGAAATCATCCTTTGAGGCCTGATTCCGAAGGAAAACCTTTCTTTGGTTCCGCTGGAGTGAGACTCAGTGCTCCTGCCAACATCCTAAATCAGGAGCAGAACACCCAATCCAGGAAAGTAGGCAAGTCTGAGAGTAAGGGTTTGAAACAAGTGGAGTTGAGTTCTTTACCCTCAAGTAAGCAGAATAATAATGGTCTGGTTGCAAAGTTTACAAGTAACACTCCTGCAGCAGAGTCCAAGACCAGAGAGATGGTGCTAGGAAACATGTTCAAGCATCCAGATACTAATGGAAAAATCATGAATACAAGTTTGAACAGACAGGTTACTGGTCCATCACCCGAAAGTACCTCAAACCAATCAAGCAGGGCAAGTCCTGTTGTCCATGAGCAGGAGCTGGGTATTAGTGACCCTGTTCAGTTGATGGGAAAGTTTTCTGAAAGGGCTCAAAAGCAACAGAATTCCAATCATTCGCTTGTTGATACTCCACCAGTGACATTATCTGATCCATCTGGACAGAGAGATGACTTAGGCAATGCTTCAGCAGCAGCAGCCCGAGCATGGATGTCTGTTGGGGCAGGAGGGTTTAAACAAGGACCGGATAATTCTAGTTCACCCAAAAATCAGATAACTGCAGATTCTTTGTACAACTCAACAAGAGAGTTCCATCAGCATATTTCAAGAATTCGAGGGGAGTTTCCCTCTGGTGGAATGCCTTTCCAACCATTTCAAGCACTTGCTCCTCAACCTAGTCACACAGGCACTGTTTTACAGTTTCCCAACCGGCCTATGGTTTTCCCTCAGTTGGCATCTGCTGACCAATCTAGATTTCAGACACAGTCCCCTTGGCGAGGTCTAAGTCCCCGTGGCCAGTCAAGGCAGAAACAGGAAACCCTTCCACCTGACTTGAATATTGGTTTTCAATCTCCAGGCTCACCTGCAAAACAATCTTCTGGTGTCCTTGTTGACTCACAACAACCAGACTTAGCTCTGCAACTATGATAAGGCATTGCTGTCTTGGCATGGATGTTTTCATTTTAATTGGACTGGTCATGGAATTTTCATTGCAGCTCCTGTCATCGGATGTTGAATTTGAACCTAAAAGGCGTGCATAATAAATGTGAAGTGCCAAACTTACCCGGATTGGATTTAGCACAAGGTAGTCCCGATTCAAAATGATTTTGATAGTGCAGTGGACTTTGGTGAATTTAACAGAAATAACATGACGACTTACTATCATCATTTCCAGATGAGGATTTCCAAATCCATACAGCAGGTCTCTGTTAACCTAAGGTTGAAGCTGTAGAAAAAAGTCTGCATGTTGACTGATTATATCGGTTGCAGGCAAAATATACTCCTGATTCCTTGTATGTATATTGTTTACAAGATTAAATTTGGTTGCCTGGATATTTCGTTCCTTGGATGACTACTTATGTATCTGAATTGTCTCACTTCTTAATTATGCTATTATTTTGTACATGAGATTTACATGTCACTAATGGAAAGAGATTGCTTGCATCTTCCTTACATATTTAGTCCTTTTCAAACACTTGTTCTCCTTTATAAGGAATTCTTTGAAACTTAAACAAAATATATTATTGAGCCATTTTGATTTTCCATATGGCAACCATAAAGTCTTTTTTCTCTTTCAAACGCTAGTCAATTATTCTTATCAGTCAGTATTAATCACCAGTACACAAAATGAGTATGCAGAAATGAAAAGGGAAAACTGCAGTTGCTGATACAAGATTGGAGTTAGTATATCAGTTTCTCATCTTCCCTCACCTCACATACCAGATTGGTTCACGTTGCAGAGAAGCAATAGTGGTCAAACAATATAGAAATTATGGAATTATTCCAATAACATACCATGTGCTCTTATTATCATATTGCAATTATCAGATATCCGCTTAATCTCAAGATAGTTACTATTGTAGTTTATAACTATAAGATTATGAAGAGATTTCAATTTAATCTCAAGAATATGCTTATTATAATAATAATAGACGATCAATAAGAGCTACGATTAAGAAAAATTATGAAATCTAATATCGTATGCCAAATCTTACCTCATTTACTAAGATAATTTATTCTACTGTTATATAAGACACTCTCTCACTAAAAAGAATTATAGAATCTAATATCATGTTATCAATGGATAATAAAAAATTATCTTATAGATATATAAATTATGTATGACATGTTTTTAGTAGTCATGTGATGCCATTTTCTAAATATACTATCCTTTTTTTACTCTTCCTATCACATTATACATTAATTATTACTTGTCTTTTTTCTTTTTTTTTTTGAAAATAAAATGTATTGATAGTTTTAATAGGATATTTTCAAATTGTCTAATTTCTGATTATTGTTTAGTTTGAACATATTTTCATTCATGATAAGTTATCCAATCTTGTTTTTAACTCTTTATATATATTTTTCCCTTTTTTGTTTTGATAAGTATTTTATTTTATCTTGTTTCAAAAAGTTATTTAAATCGCTTTATTTAATTGTTCGAAGCGTCATCTAAACTGTTTTCAAAGAAGAAGAAAACAACAAAATTAAATGATATAAAACAAAACATAGTTTGATAATTATTAGAAACTCAAAATATAATTAAATCTTAAATTTTTATAAAAATATCTTTGAGAGAAGATGAATTTATCAGATGAGAAAATGTTAAGTAAATGTTGAATCATAAAGGATAATTTTGATAAAAGCTATACAGAATGTTAATAAATTAAATATTACTAACTGATTTTTTTTTAATTCTTATGAAATAGTTAAACGGATCTTGTATGTCATACCACCAACTAATTGATTTAGCTACGGAAAAAACATGGAAAATAAATTTTGTAATTCTCAATAAAAAAATCTATTTAGGTTTCAACTTCTCCAATCCAATTTTTATATAACACAATTATTTATATAATTGAGGATAGTAATTAAACTCACATTTGTAAAAAATCAAATTATTACATATGATGCGAGTTTAAGTTTTTGGTGCATTAAAAAGTTAAGAATAGAAATGAATAATGACATTTTGATTTTGATTTTATATTTAAAATTAAATTTTAAAATATTTTATTTTATTTTTCATATTATATATATTATTTTGTTAAATAACAGATTTTATTATTTTTATTTTAATAAAAATTAAAAGGAGTTATAGTTCAATTTTTTATTATCTTGTATTAATTAAATAAAAATTATTTTATTAAATATTTTTTATAAATTATATATTTATTAATATTTTAAAATA
The DNA here is from genome assembly GCA_963425845.1 of Sphenostylis stenocarpa. Taxonomy (NCBI): domain Eukaryota; kingdom Viridiplantae; phylum Streptophyta; class Magnoliopsida; order Fabales; family Fabaceae; genus Sphenostylis; species Sphenostylis stenocarpa. The sequence continues at coordinate 20,403,873 of OY731403.1, forward strand.
ATAATTTAAAAAATAATTAATTTATATATGTATCTAAATATTTGGATTTAATATTATAATAAATAATAATTAAAATAATTAAATATTATATATATATAATATAAATATAATAAATTAAAATATATATTTCTTGATAATAATTACAAAATTATAAATATTTATTAATATATAAAAAATAATATATAAAAACATTAAAATTAATTTATTATAAATATAATTATTTAAATATATATATATATATATATATATATATATATATATATATATATATATATATATATATATATATATATATATATATATATATATATATATATATATATATATATATATAACAGAACGAGGAAATCCAAAATTTAACATAACTTAATTTCTAATAATAGAATGTGAAGAAAATTGGTTTGAGAGACTAATTCACGTGTCTTTATATCCTTCTAAAATAGATATATTTTTGCAATAATGCATATGTTCATGAATTTTCCAATCAGGCAGAGAAAATAAACAAGGAACTATTTCTGAATAAAACTCAGAGAACAAGAAAGAAATTAGCATGCACGTTGTACCCAAAGTAAAATTTTATTTTGCAAGAAACATTAGCCAGTTATCAAATATCCATCCACAAACTGAAAAATTTTCAAGGTAATTATTATAAATTAACCAAGGAAAGAAGAAGTGGAACAAAAAATTCTTTCTCCAATCCTTCAAGATTTTACATAGGACATGGTTCTTCTAACTCTGCTATTGCTTGGTCTTGGATTTTTTGGCCTGGTACTTCTTCCTATCTCTGAGCATACAAACATCACCATGGCATATGAACTCTTTGGAGTGTGAGGACTCTGAGAAACGGCAACAGCAAAAGAAAGACAAAGCCATGAACTGGTATTGATCAAGCTTGAAGACATAGGAGAGAAAAAAAAACTAACAGTGGCTTGCTTATATTTCATTCTTGGTGCTATACTAATACTAAATATAATATGAACACAGAATTTTGTAGTGGGGGTCAAGTAGCATATGAAAAACATTATAATAATGGTCAAAGATTGCACAATCTGTCAGTGTCAGCAATGAGAACACGTCTTCCTTTGTTCACAACTTGTCAGGGACAGACAAGAGTCGTTCCCACGAAACAACAAATAAGTTTCAAGATTTCTTTAAAACCCCATTATATCTAAAGACAGATGTGGCTTTACTCTTAAATGAATTATATAAAATTTTTCACAAGAGTCTCAGTAAAATTAAATGAACCAAAAATATTAATAATTTTATCTTTTGAATTTTTTTTATTGTATTTTATTTATAATATATTTATACTTATTAAAATTAAAGTTGACCCCCTTAAACCAATCATCCAAATTTAAAAACAATGATAAATCACCACCCTTGGATCCAATCAAAACAATCATGATGGTTAATAAATTTTCCTCTTGTTTTGTTCTGACACCACTTTTGTAATTTATTGAATTAGATATTAACCTTGTTAATGTGTAATGCTACCACAGCAAATTTTCGGGTGAATGAAATAATAATTTGAATGAAACGTTAACAAGTTATTTAGTAACTTTTAATATAAATATTTAACAATTTTTTAGTATATGAATTGTGTTGTTACTAAAATTTATAATAAATAAATGTATTGAAATGTATAAATTGTAATATAAGATATTTTAATTATTGATATCATTTTTTAACGAAATTAATAAAATGTAAATTTAGAAATAGAGAAAAAAATGTGAAGGGGTAAATAGTTAAGAAGAACAAGTAGATAAATATAGATAAAAAAAATGATAGCTTAAAATGAATGAGATGATTTGGTTTTATTAATTGATAATGAACATTTATAAAAAAAAAAACTTGATAGAGTCTAAAATATTTCCATATGTTCATATATTACAAAATGTGGGTTATGAATGACATTATTAGAATATTAGTAAATGTTTTAGGTAAAAAGTAAAAAAAAATCTCACATCCTTAAATTAACTAATGATACAAATAAATATTATAAGTATAATGATCTTATGAATCATTATTATTATTATAATATTATTTTATATTGAAAATAAATTAGTTTAACTAAATAAAATAATGTTCATAATAATCATTAAGTATTTAATATAAAATCATATTATAAAATATTAAATAAATTATGTATGAATTTTTTATCATATTACACTATAGGCTAATCTTGTTGGGTAGAGGTACCATTTCTTTTTCTCATTATAATCTATACTTTGTTAACGAATGAGGAAAATTGATTGAAAAATATTTTTTATGATGTGTACAGAAGATAGTTAGATAATTGTTCGATTAGTTTGTGTAAAGTAAAATAATCTAATTTTTGTAAAAATAAAGAAGGTAAAAAGTAAAATAAATCAATTATGTTAAAATTATATATGTATTAATTGATTAGATAATTACTTAATCGATTATATGACTTAAATTCATATTTTCATAATATATGCTAATAATCGATTATAGTTACTTAATCAATTGTGTAACTAAATTTTTGTTTTGATATAACGCGCTAATAATAAATTATGTCAAGTATCTACACTACAAGAAAACAGTAAATAGTGACTAGAAATTCGGTCACTAACTAAAATAGTGACCGAAATAGTGACAAACTCGAATCAGTCATACTTTTCTTAGTCGTTGATTTTAGTGATCGATTTTGTGACCGAATTAATGACTACTTTTGTGACTAATTCAGTGACCGATTCAGTGACCAAATCAGTGATCAAATCAGTGACCAATTTTATGACGGATTCTATGACCGAATATATGACCGAATCGGTCACTATATCGGTCACTAATTTTATTTTATTTTTTCTATTATTTTTAAAATAACAATAAACCTGATTAAGGAATATGAAATATATTATATGTTGTATTAAATATATCAAAATTACACTATCTGAGATAACCATCAAAATAATACCACAAGTTTTGTTCCAAATGAATTTTTCATTCATGGATTAAATACTTTCTTGTATATTGAAAATTTAATCTAAAAATAAGTAGAATAAACTAAAGTAAGACTCATAATTATGGAGATGTTAGAAATTAACAAAACAAATATAATAGAAGTATCAGTTCATAATTCAGGTGGTTGAACATCCATCTTCTCCATCAAGAGGAGTAGCATTTTATCATTTTTCTGAAATTTTCTCTCATTAGTTAACATTCTTTTACGGAGATCATCCCTTTCAGTTTCAACTTACTGTAACTTGTGTTTTAATTGTTCAATCTCCTCTCTCATAAGTTGGACAGATAATGAAGTAGAGTCCTGACAAAGATTTCTCCCAATTGCTTTGCTTGACTCAGATCCAAGCCCATATACTTTGTCTTTGTTTATTCTAACAACTTTACACCAAACCTGTAATTCATTAGGTGGAGAGCCTTCTGCAATAGATCCTAATTGGGAGGCTTCTTCCCATGCACAACTAAACTCTGCCTATAAATCTTAAAATATAATAGTAGTAAATTGGATAAAAACATAAAAAAAAGATACAATTGTTTAAGAAATTAACATATGAAGAAAAATAAGGAACTTACATCCACATGTGTTAATCTTTGATTCACCCATGTGTTATCCTTTCATTGGTGTGCTTTGTGAAACAACTCCAATGGGGTAGGAGGTTTTTCATTCAACTTTGTCTAAAATATGATTAAAATCACAAACTTAGAAGTGCAATATCCACCATGAAAGAAAAAAAGTTTGTCAAGTCATGACAATATATAATGTAATAACTATTTTTCTCTTCCAAGATAAACAACACCATGCAATCAAATTTGAACTAACTAATGTTACATTCTTTCCACACCTAAATGTAGTCCAAGGGTTCCATAATTCACATATAGATTATAGGTTCAAAAGTACAATATATAGGACCAATACATGCATAAACCAGTATAAAACAAACTTTACCAAATTTTGGTTAAAAAATTGTAGTTAAGTTAAAAAATGTTATAGACAAGGTTGATGAATAAAATGATAATAATATGATTGAAAAAAAAATGAAAACTTTATTTTGGGTAAAATTAAAGAACCAATGGGAGGGGTTGGACTTGTACAAAGGTCATTAATGAAGGCATTATAAATGTTGAAAGCAGAAAGGTGGGTTTCATAAAAATACTAGTATAAGAATATGGTAAAAGCACAATGGTTCACCATTCTCCATTGTCTATTTTGGCATCAACTATAGACATGAAAGGGACTACTAAATGAGTAATACTACAGTTGTGATTTCCCTAAACTCATGCATGAACTCTGGCTTTTGAATTTGACAACTAATATATCATAGGAGAGCTGACCAAATTAAGAATTCTTAACTTTTCCGGATCACAAATTCAAAATTTGCCAACTAAGTTAAGGTTTCTAGGTAAACTACAATTACTAGACATCAGGAACTAAGTTAAGGTTCCTAGATAAGCTACAATTCAAAATTATACTATCAGTATAGAATACCAAGGAAAAATAGTAAATTAGCATGTACAAAACTTTCAAAATTTGCAGGTCTGCAACATACTAATGTAATGTGTCATTGATATTGCAACTCCTTAATATCCTCGTAAATAATAAAACAAAAACTCATTATTAATATTTAATCATTTACATTTTGTATTTCTCAAATTAGTACCTATAACGAGGCACTGACTCCAAAGAAAAGAACAAAATAAAAGATAATTACAGTAATTTACTCACAAAAGTTGAATCAAGTCCATTCAAGTCATTAAACCTCTTGTATTTCATATTTTAAGGAACAAAAATATATGGTTAGAGACAAATTTAATGTTGTGGCCTTAGTTATATTTAAAGATTCAATAATACTAAACTAAAGGAGCTATTACTTAAGTTTCCAATTTGTAATCTAGTAAATCAAGATAAGAAATTTGCTTTCGTAGCACCAACCCTGCATTCATTATCATAAACAACACATAGAAAAAACATACCATGTAAAACTAAATTGAATAAGGAAATTCAAATGGATTGAATAATTAGTACCGTGTTTATAGAGGTTGTGTTCGTGATGTTTTATGCTTGGGTTAGAGGTTGTGAAATTTTGGGATGAGATTTTAGGTCATTGGGTTAGGATTTAAATTCATCAGGGTTAGGGTTCTAGTACGAGGTTTCCTAGGTTTTGGTTAGAATTGAGGTCGTCGGAGTTAGGTTCAAGCTCACGGAGGCTTAGGTTAAGGTTTGATGTCGCCTCAATTTCAGGTTGCTTAGATTCAAGGTCGTCAATGTTTGGGTTAGGATTGGGGTTCGAGATCATTGGGGTTGGCTCGAGGTTAGGGTTCAATGTCACTGGGGTTTGGGTTAGGGTTCGAGGTCACCTGGGTTTGTGCTGGGTTTGACAGCACTGACAATTTGGGTTTGACAGCACGACAATTTGGGTTTGACTTGAGATTGAGGTTCGATGCCGCTAGAGTTGAGTTTGGACCTCGAGTTCGCTGGGGTTGGGGTTCGAAGTCGTTTGAGTTTCGATTGGGTGTTTTGGTCACTAAGATTTGAGATTCAAGGTCACTGGGGTAGATTTCAAGTCATCGGAGTTGAGGTCAGGTCACGGATGTTGGGTTTTAGGTTGCCATGTTGACATTTCAGGCTTCTGCTGGGTTAGAGATCACTTCCAAGTTAGCTATTGAAGGGTGGAGGATTAGGGTTAGAGAGATGAAGGTTCTAGGTCAGATTAAGCATGGTCTCGGACAACAATGATGGAATTCAACAATGATTGGCACAAGGCCATGAGTTAGATCGAGTGTGGTTACACAAATTGTAAAATGTGAGCGCGAAGAAGATGAAAATTTGGGAGGGTAATAATTAATAAAATATAACTATTTACTAATTAAATGGATTAAAAAAATTAAATTAAATAACAAAGTGACTGAAATAGTAACTCGATTTTATGTGATTGAAAATTCAGTTACTAACTAAAAATAATAATTTGGTTACTAATTTAGTCACCGATAGTAACTAAATTTTTTCAGACTACTGATTTTGATTACTATTTGACATTTTTCTAGTAGTGTTAATCGATTATATGACTTATTTTTTAGTCTCGTTACTGCATGCGAATAATCAATTAGATGTTCTGCTAATCGATTATCTGAATCAATTGCAACAAATTTTTACTCTATAAAAGGGTGTAAACTTTCTACTGTAAAACATATCTTTTAGAAACGATGAAAGCATCAAAAGAACGTTGTAGGCATCAAACATTTGTGACTCTGTAAAACGTTTTGAACAAAGTCAAACTCAAAGAATAAATTACTTGACTATAGGATACAGTGTTCCATAAGTCAAAGGTGGAATCGTTCTTGTCTTTTTCTTTGTGAATCTTAATTGTATTTTGATGTATGTAAAATGAACTACATCAAATTAGCTTGAAAATTATGATAATAAGTATTTTCAAGTGTTATGATTTGTGTTTAGATCTTGATTAAAGGTTGTTGTAATCAAGATTTGCGATTAGGTTGTAATCTGGTTACTAAACAAGTTTTAATGAAAAATTTAAGCTAAGGTTGCTTGGTTAGACTAGATGTAGATTCAAAAGAATTGAATCAGTATAAACTCCTTTGTTTTTTTTTTCTCTTTATCTTGATATTGTTGTGATCTTAATATTGTTCTAGTTCTTTTAAATGTGATTATCAGAAAAAAGATTTTAAATAGTTAATTAGATTTGAAAACCTAATTCACCCCTCTTAGGTATGTTTAAACATTCACATTTTTCTAATACAAGCTAAATTATTATAATTACCATTTCAATTAATAAATACAATTATTTAAAAAAACTAATACCTTATCTAAAACTTAAAAGATAATATTTATAACTCATAACTTTAATTATTGATAATTTCACTTATTTAAATATATATTTTCATAATTTCAAGGTAAATTATTAGTAATTTTTTTCATGAGTTCCTTACTTATTGACATAATAATATGTATGACTAGAATTATTAATGAAACTCAGGATCTTATTAAGTTTGTATAAATATATTTATCACAATTATATCACAATATCTCTCCAATTATCTACTTCTAAACCATTTATCCTTACTTGACTTGATTCTTCTTGTCATATCTAATCCGATCGATTATGAATAATATCACTAACTTGATTTAACCTTGCACACATTAATACTCCTCTCTTAAATCAATCTTATAAACATATCAGTACTTTATCATATAATATTCAATTTCATATAAAGATACTTCGCTTGAGCGATTACCTCTCGCTTAAGAGAAATACTTATAGTATTCAACAAAAATATTTTATATCTTCTTTGTTTAAAAAATGTTACGTTATTTAAATAAAATAACTATTTTATTTTGTTTTTTTCTTGAGATATACCATGTGTTTCTGGTGGAATTTAGATCGATTTCGACTCCTAAGATATTTTGATCCTAATCAAAATTCTACCACGTAAGTTCTTTTAGCTTAGGCTAGCAAATTAATTTTCAATCAAAATGTGTATGAGGATCGAATTTTACCCGATTTCAAAGATACTATTTTTGGTGTTTTGTATTAAGAATACTCGAAGTAAAGAAAGCAGAAAATGTATGGAATCGAAAAGTTGTGCTGGAACTTAGACTGCTAAAAAACGTAAACTACGAAAATCTTAAATTTGCTTTAAGTGTAAAAGACAGGGAATCGAAACAGCAACAATGTAAATACCGAGAAATCGAATTTGTAGGAAATGTAAAGGACAGTAAATCAAAGGTGCAATAAATGACTGGAAATCGAAATTGCATTAATGTAAAATGACCAAGGAATTTAAACACGGATACTTAACTTGCATTGAATCGAAATGACGAAGAATCGAAAATACAGAAACATAAAATTGCTTAATATAAAGTGCATCAAAGTAAATTACCAAGGAAAGTAAAGAAAGCGGTAAAGGTACTCGATGAACATGGAAATCTAGATTGCCAGAAGCTTCATGGTGTTCGTCGTTTCTCCGGTAGACTTTTTCACTACTAATCCTGTTCTCTGCCAATTTCCCCCTCCTCCCGTTCCTTCCTCCTTTGCTCTATTTATAGGGTATCATTCAAGCCTTCCAGGGGCAGTTAACAAAACTGCTACCACGTTCTACGTGCATGTTGCAGTTTATCTTCTACAGTTTCCCACGTTCTCACGATCTTCGACTTCTATTATGGTTTAGAAACTGCTTCCTATATGTGCGTTTGACTATTCTTCCTTTCACGGTTTGGCCAAAGTCTCGATGTCCACGTCGATTGGCTTTCTTCACTCTCGATTTAGTGTTTTCGAGAACTCCAAATTGCTTACGATCCCTTATTAACCTTGATCTCATATAACTCTAATTTCTTAGTTTTTATTCGATAATAGGCATTTGGTTATCATTCACTCGATTCTCGATTGTACTTCTCGATGTTATGTGCTACGTACTTCTAATTAGACATCGAATGATTTTTTATCTATCTTATCGATTTATCAATCAGTCATATTTCTTTCCTTCGTTTTCGATCGCTTTTCTCGATTTTCCACTAACAAAATGCCCCCTTGGAAGAATATGAATAGTTTCTATTTATATTCTTTCAATATTCCCGCCTTAGTATTTGGAGGCCCACAGAACTTAGGGTTTAGGGTTTCTGGGGTTCTAGGGTTAAAAGGCTTTTGGGCTTCTTTTTTGCTTTATGTCGTCGTCTCGTCAGTCTGCTGCCTTACGGTACAAGCCACATTAATTACCTTTCACCTCGTCGTTTCCAGCTCCCTAGGTGATTTTCCCCTTCATCTTTTCATTGATCTTTACTTTGGTTTTTTCGCGAACTTTTACCTCTTTACAACTTCGTCTTCTTCCTTGAGCTCTTATCTTCGTCCTTGCTACCTCACCTTTTAACCTCTATCCTTCTGATTTCCTCAGCTTACTATAATGGCAACCTCATCTAAGTTTTCTGATTTTTCGGCTCCACCTCTTCCTTCGCTGACGGCTCCCCTTCTGGAGATCAATAACCAGAAGTTTGCTCCAGTCCCTCTGATGGAGGAGGCTTCTCAGAAAATCGCTGAGACGCAGGTACTCATCCCTTACACTGCTGATGGTGTTAATTTTGTTTTTGGGGGCCCTATCCATTCTCATGGCGGATCTTCCCTTAACCTTTCCCCAAACAGCCCAGCTCTTGTCCAACAATCTCAAGTTAGGGTTGATTTTTTGAATCTTACTTCTAGAGTATATCGAATTGGCCCTCCTTCCAAAAAGCCTTTATACATTAGATGGTTCGATAGAGTTAAGACTAAATTCGGGAATCATTGGAGAGCCGTGGGGATTTACGACTTCTTGCACTTGTCTCGATGTGACCTATCTCATTTGGATATGACCATGTTTTTATCTGCTGTTCATTTATGGAATAAGGAAATACATGCTTTGGAATTACCTTGTGGTCCTCTTTCACCCACTCTATTCGAGGTTGCTGCTATCACTGGTTTAAAACCTTCGGGGGAAAGATATTTTAAGGGTGCATGTCCCTCGGATAGTTCTTTAAGGTCTAAAATCGATTGAGAATCGAAGGCCTACGGACATTTCCTCGAGAAGCATTTTGTCGATGACGAATCGGTCGTTATAACTGATGAAGAACACATAGCTTTTTTGGTATACTGGTTATGTACCCATGTTTTCTGCCCTCGATCTATCCAAATTTCCTCCCACTTCTACGACCTTGCCTACCTTCTTCATATAGGTCAACCTAGAATAAGTTTAGCCAAATTTTTGTTAACCCATGTATATACTACCTTTGATGAAGCCGTCGAGATTTTGAGTGCCTCCAAAGCTTTGTGAAATTTTTCTGGCCCTATTTGGTTTATACAGTTGTGGCTAAATTCGATTTTTTAGAGCATCCTTCCCCCAACTTCTACCGTCCCCCCGAGTGTAAATATAGAAGGTGCTCGATTATCTTCTCGCCATCCTCACCACAAACCCGACGAAGCGACTTACTGTAGATATCTAAAATTTTTGTTAACTAGGCTTCGTTTCAATTCGACTTTGGCTCCTTTTGCTGCGCATCTTGGGCGAATCAGTGACCAAATTCGAGGGGCAACCTGGTTTACATCGAAATTTCCTGCCTTGACACCTGGGTTACAATCAGAGTTGGTCGATGTATGGAGTAATTATTTGACTCAAGACGTGTTAGTATCGGGTTTCTAGTCAAAAGATTTTAGGTTCATCTCTTACTACCCACAACTTTTTTCGAGACAATTTGGTTTGAGTCAATCTTTACCTTTCTTCCCCCTCGATCCCTTCCCAAAGTCCAAGTTAAATGAGTCGACAATCGGACGGGAGTTGGCTAAATTACTACCACAAACCCCACTACATTTTTATCCCTATGCTTTTGAGTCAAATTATTTATCAACTGTGGGTTTCTCTCAATGGTGGGTCGATTGGTTCTCGAGTAACCATTCTGCTTTTGACGAGGTCCGACAAAAATTAACTGCTCATCCTTCTCTTGTATTGCAGGACAAATCGAAAGCGAAGAAAGGTACACACTTCCACTGTCTTCAAATATCTCGATTCGAGAATTTTTATCAAATATGTTACAACCCACTGAAATTAGAATCGACCTATTACGATGCTGTTATCTCCTTATCCAATAAAACAGACACTAATCGATCGAACCACAAAATAATCAATCCTCTAGGTAGAACCCCTTTTGAAATGTATTGCCCAAATCGCCTTCCCACTTTTCCCACAGCTCCTTTTGGACTTGCCAAACCTTTATCTCATCCTAAATGGGTTCGAGAATTGAGACCCCAAAGAGAAACACTTCGCCCAAAACCCAAAAACAAAGATATTTCTATATCGAAATTATCTTATTTTCCTTACCTCTATCTCCCTCAAATTCTCCTACCTTCCTGGCTTGTACATATCGATCGAGTCACGATTTTGACCCCATCACCTTTTGGTGAGATTTTACTGCTTTTTATGCTTTTTTGATTCTGTATATTGTAAGCTAATCTGTCTTCTTTTATTGACAGTTTCGAAGTCCACCAAGGTCATCGCTGTCGAGAAAGAGAAGGATTGGGAATCCTCTGATGAATCAGACCCGTCGGCATTAGTCAGGAAGCGCAAACACTCGGCCACCATTTCTTCATCTTCCAAAAAATCTAAGGTTATTTTCGATTCCTTGTTTATTCTAACTTTTCATTTATAGTCGCTTCATTTGGGTTCTGACATATTTCTGTATTGTTTTTCGATTTCTAATCTTAGAAAAAATCGAAGAGTCCTCGATCCACTCAACCACCTGCCATAGATCCATTGTCGACGGACTCCAATATAATCACTGAAGTGGGTCAAATTACCCCCACGACACATTCCAGTCACGTAAGTGCCTTCTTTGCATCATTTTATATTCTTAGATCTCGATAAGACCTGTTACCTGATTTCGATTCTTGATATTTTTTAGGATCATCCATCGGCGACTATATCGACAAATGTCGATTCTCAAATTCAAACATCAACACCCCCTCCTGAGGTATCACTCTTCTATAATTTTGTATGTGTTTGTTTGACTTTTTATATATTCCCTGTTCTGATATTTGTTTTCGATTTATAGCAACCTGAGGCTATACCGATTCTTCCTCCTGCCTCAGTACCCCTTGCTCTACCTCCTTCTGGTACTTAACTTTTCCCTTCACTGTTGAATTTTCATATCATTCTTCATTATGAATTCTCGAATCACCTTTTTGATTCCTTTTCTTTTCAGTAAATATCCCGGTAGTCCAAGTTCAGGACTCTCCTTCCTCTGCTTCCGTGGAGCGACAGGATTCTCCCCCTTTTTCGATGCCTCCTTTCGAGTTGCTTTCGGCGACATTACCCGAGATAGGTGCGCCTGCCCCAAGCAATGTGCCAGAATATCGAGCTGCAATCGAAGAAGATCCTTTTTCAATACTCGATATTCTGTTATCAGAAGAAGCGACGCCGTCGGACTCTTCCAAGATGCCTATGACCTCAACTGAGGGACCATACCAGCTGAAACAACGTTTTCGATCTTTCTTTTATTCCTCGCCTCTTGAAGTTCTGGTGGAGTCGCGTGACAAGAAGAAACAATTTCAAGATATCATTACTGCCCTCGAGACGTATTCTGATGATGATCTCCCGAGGGGTCTCGATGTGGAGGTCGCGGCGGCTGCCGATTTATTCAACACAGCATATGCGGCGAGGAAGAAGAAACAATCGATCTCGACCAGGTTATCTGACATTGCTTCCTTCCAGATTGAGAAATCGAACTTACTGAAGACTCAGAAGCTTAATCTGGATGAAGCATTATCTACACAAGCTTCGATTGACAGCGAGATCGAACAGCTGGAGAAGAGGCTCGCTCAACTTAAGTTGCAGAAGGATGTTGTTGCTTCAGAGATAGATTCGATCAAGTCCTCTGTGAAAGAAGTAGCATTGTCTCTGGGGCAGAGTATGGAGCGCAAACAAAATCTGGTCGCCGAAGAGCACTCGATTTCTTCTTCTTGGACTCAATTGTTAATAGATTTTGATCAACTTAAGACTCGATACTTATCTTTGTAGAATATTATTCAATTTAATTTTGAATGTTTATTTCTCTTATTCGAGGTTTATATTTCTTCAAATATTTGCCATTTATCGATAGCACTTTGTCTTTGTTATACCAATCGATGATCGAATAAGCGTTACTCGATAATACTTTGATAACTTCAAAAGGTCCTTCCCAATTGGGTGACCATTTACCATAACTTTTACATTTCTTGTCCATTGGTAAAATTGTTTTCCACACTAAGTCGCCTTCGTTAAACGTTTTCTTTCGAACTCTTTTATTGTAAACTCGAGCAATTTGATTCTTTTGTAAAATCATACTATTCAATGCCTGCAATCTTATTTCATCGAGTTCATTTAATTCATCATACATCAAATTCTAATAATCACAATTGGGTAAATCATTCTGCCTCTGTATTCGATTCGATTCAATATTTATTTCGATGGGTAAAACTGCATCGTGTTCATAGACCAACTTATATGGGGTATTCTGTAAAGAATCTTTAGGCGAATTTCGATAAGCCCATAAAATTTGCAATAACGTTTCGTGCCATGTTCTGGGTCTATTACCAACATGTTTTTTAATTAACCAAATAATTACTTTATTAATTGCTTCGACCTGCCCATTCGCTTGAGCATAATATGGGGTCGATGTTAATAACTGAATATTTCTCGATTCAGCATATTTAATTATCTTTCGACCAGTAAAAATTGTCCCTCTATCCGTAGTAATAGACTGTGGGATCCCGAATCGATAAACAATGTACTCTTTAATGAAATCGATTACATCCTGCTGATCAACATCTTTTAATGGTATTGCTTCTACCCACTTTGAGAAATAATCGACAGCGACAATTATATATCTATGTCCCTTCGATGATTGTGGAAAGATCTGTCCGATTAAATCTATAGCCCACCCTCTAAAAGGCCAAGGTTTGATAATCGAGTGTAATTCGCTAGCAGGAACCTGTTGTATAGGACTGAATTTCTGACATTCTTCACAGGATTTTGCATACTCGATACAATCTTTTAGAATCGAAGGCCAATAATAACCTTGTCGAATTAATGTCCATTTCATTTTCTGACCTATCATGTGGGCGCCACATATTCCATTATGTACTTCAGCCATTGCTAAATAAGCATCATCATTCCCTAAGCATCTAAGTAATACTCCATCGATTCCTCTTTTATATAACTCATTATTTAACAACACATATTTTACTGCTCGATACCTGATTTTCTTATCAATTTTCCCATTGGGGTTTTGCAAGTAATCTATAATCGATTTTCTCCAATCTTGGTCATCCAGGTTACTAATATGTAAAATTTCATTCTCTTGAGGTAATTTTTCTTTAATTTGAATAATTTCCTTTAAATTTTCCAAAGATATTTTATACTTGGATGCAATTTGTGCCAAATCATTAGCTTCTCGATTGAATTCTCGAGGAATGTATTCGAATGTTATATCATCGAACATTCTACTTAAAGTCATTACCCTTTCTAGATATCTGACTAAATTGGTGTTAATATACTTGTACTCTTTTCGCACTTGTTTAATTACTAACTGCGAATCACCTCTTATAATTACATGTTGAGCTTTCAGCTTAATCAAAGTCTCAAGACCTGTTATCAAAGCTTCATATTCGGCTTCGTTATTTGAACAAAAGGGTTGAACCTCGAATGATAACTTAGTCGGGATATTACTTGGAGAAATAATAAGAACTCCTACTCCATATTTCTCCGACGTGCTCGAGCCATCGAAATACATTATCCATTTACTTATTTCAATAAATAAATTTTCAGTAGAATCAACTGTATGATCGGCCATGAAATCGGCAATTATCTGTCCTTTTATCGATTTTAAAGATTCAAAGGATAAGGAAAATTCTGTCAAAGCTAATACCCATTTTCCTATTCGATTATGCATAATAGGTTTCGACAACAAAAACTTCAAAATATTATTTCTGGAATAGATTATTACATCATGAGGATTCATTACATACTTGAGTTTTGTACAAGAGAAATATAATCATAATCCTAACTTTTCGATATCACTGTATCGAGTTTCAGCATCGTTCAAAATTCTACTTAGATAATACACAGCACATTCCACACCATTTTCATCTTCCTGTGCTAGTAGACTGGCTATTGTTCGATCTGATGTTGATACATATAACTTTAATGACTTGCTTTTCTTTACTGGTATCATAATCGGAGGATTCGTCAGCATCATTTTAATTTGCTCGAAGGCTTCTTGATGTTCCCCCTTCCATTTAAACTCTGCTTCTTTTTTCAATTTTAACAAAGATGAAAAAACGTAAGTCTTTCCAGACCAAATTCGAAATAAATCTTCTCAAATAATTTATTTTTCCTAAGAATGACTCATGAATCGTCTCTTAGTTTTTGGAGCGTAAGTATCTATTATAGCCTTCGCTTTGTTTTTATCGATTTCAATACCTTTTCCGTGTACTATGAATCCTAAGAATTCACCAGCAGATACACCAAAGGCACATTTCAAAGGATTCATTTTTAATCTATGTTTTCTCATTCTCTCGAAAGATTTTCTCAAATTGTTCAAGTGTTGACATTTTTCTTTCGATACCACAACAATATCATCTATGTAAATTTGCATAAAATCATTGATCAAATCATGGAAAATTAAATTCATTGCTCTTTGATATGTTGCCCCAGCATTTTTCAATCCAAATGGCATCACTATCCATTCATAAGTACCTAATGCTCCCGGGCATCGAAAAGCTGTTTTAGCTATATCATTTTCAGACACAAATATCTGATTATATCCTGAATAACCATCTAAAAGACTTAACATTTCATTATCAGCTACTGCATCTATTAACATATCAGCGATTGGCATAGGGTATTCATCTTTAGGAGTAGCTAAATTCAAATCTCGATAATCAATACATACTCTCATTTTACCATTCTTTTTAATAACAGGAACAATATTAGAAATCCAATCGACATACCTGGCAGTTCTGATGAATTTTGCCTTTAGAAGTCTCTCGATTTCTTCCTTTATCTTCCCCATCACCTCAGGTGCGAATCTTCTCGGTGCTTGTTTCACTGGCTTTTTCCCTTCTATGATGGGTAATCTATGTTCGACTAGACTTCGATCCAATCCAGGCATTTCTTCGTATTCCCAAGCGAAGCAGTCCTTATATTCTTTTAACAAGGAAATCATGTCTTCCTTCATTTCTTTTTCGAGGTATTTGCTGATATACGTAAGCTTCTGATCCTCGATACTCCCCAAGTTAATCTCTTCTAATGGGTCCTGAGCCTCGACCTTTTTGTGATTTGATGTAATAGATTTTTCGAAACCTAACGAAGAATTATCGTAAATACAATCAAGTATAACTTGATCGCTTTTATTTGCAATTAAAGTCGAATGAATCGATTTATTTAATCCTATCTTATTACTACTACTACTTTCTTGACTCCTCTTTTCATCTTCGTAATGTCCCAATCAAGCCAAGAACCCTTCGTAATCTCTATTCATCTTCCTCGGCCACTTTGAGGTTGACCCCCTCTTTGATCATAACAAATCCTTTCTTCTCATTCATCTCTAAGAATCGCTCCTCATGTAACTTTGAATTAAAATCTTCGACCGTTTCGAAGGTAAATGGCTGGGCCAATGCCAGATTCTGTAGTGTCCGACCCGCCTGAGATACGAATGTTACAAATTTATGTTGGTCTCTTGGGATTACTTCGAGATGTCCGTCTCGATTCCACATAAATAATTTCTGATGAGCCGTCGAAGGCACGACTCCTACTCCATGAATCCACTCTCTGCCAAGTAATGCATTAAAGTTGGCATGTGATTGGACCACAACGAACACAGTAGGTCTCGAGTAAGTGCCCACTTTCACATCTAAGGCATCATGCCTTCTGAACTTGATGTTTTTCCGCTGAAATCGGAAATCATAATATTGTGCTTGACTAAGTCTTTCAGTTCAATGCCAAATTTCTTTAGCATAGTAATTGGCAGTATGTTTACCGCTGCTCCACCATCGACAAGGACCCTATTCACCATCTGCCCTTGAATCTCGATATTCAGTAATAATGGTTTCAGGTGGAACCTCATTTTCTCAGATGGGGGGTCAATAAAAGCAGCTTCTCTATGAGGAACTTCACATGAGGTTTGTGTTACCCATGTTATCTTTGGCCTTATGCTTTCCGAATAGAAATCATCTTCCCGCTTGGCATCTCTTTGTTCTTGGTATTCTTTGTATTCGCTAACATATTCTGCGGGTAGAATTGATATCACTCCGATTTGATGCTCATCCCAAGTACCCTCATTCTTATCATCGAAGAATTCTCTTGCATATTGACTCTCCATCGGTACAATATTCTCTTCAAAGTTTCTATAATTATTCCAATAAGGGATCCTTCCTCCTCTTCTCCAGGGCCTTCCTCGGAATCTCCTTTGGAATGTTGGGAATCCAGTGTTCGATCCTTCATCGTATGACAATCTCTCAAAGACATCATTGCTCTGAAGTCTGCCTCTTCCTCCTCGAGAAGGATACATCTCTCTTCTGACCCATTGCCTTTGATTTCCGCTAACACCAGAACCAACGAATTTCTGTTGACTTTCTTCGATCGTTGGTCGGGCCGTTTGATCCACTTTGTCATTTTTCCTTTTATTCTGGCTCTCGATCTTCTTCATCTGTTCTAATCTGAAGGCTTTAGCAGCCGATTTATCGAACACCGCACTGCATCGTGGGCATAACGACACATCTTCGTCTTTTTCTTTCTTCCTATTCAAAAACTCAATGAGGGAATCTCCTGATCGAGGGTAGATCTCCTTTTCGAACTCCTTCTCGAATTCACTCAGGTCAAATTCCATATCTTCCTCAGATACATCCATCCTAACGTGTTTGGGATCAATGTCTTCAGTAACATCGACCATGCCTATAAAGGCCAAATTTGTCAATCGGACATCCTCAGTCATGGTCGTTTGGGATTCGAGGTATCCTACTTGAGCCTCGAAGGGACTCGTGTCGACTTTCATTGTCATTTCTTCGAACTTCAGCCTTCCTTGGTCGATCGCATCTTGGATCGTGTTCCTGAAATGTATGCAATTGCTAGTCCAATGTCCATAAACATTATGAAATTTGCAATATTTTCGACCATTCCTTTGTTCTGCAGAGGGCAGTTTATGATCATCACTCAATTTAATCTGTTTATCTTTCAATAAAATATCGAAGATTTTATCGGCCTTATCAAAAGTATATGTTCGATTTGCCATTTTGTCTTTTACTTCATTTTTCTGTAGTAATTTACAGATATATGGAGCTCCTACTTTGAGCTCGCTATATTTACTTTCTCATCGACAGTCTTTTCCACATCATTCTCTCGTCGTGGGATCTGTTTCATACACATCATTTATATATGCTATTCTTTCTTTCTTCATTGGTTTCTCAAATTTCTTATATCTTTGTTTTTCATATTCAATTTGTTCTACTCTTCTCACTTTATCAGCTAACTGAGTCATGTCATTTAATGGTAAATTGACTAACTTTTTCCTAATCGAAAATTCTAAGCCTGCAGAGGCCATTCTGACTAATTCATATTCAAGAATTTGAGTAAAGCATCTCGATTTCATTTGTCTAAATCGATTCAAATAATCATCTATGCTTTCATGATTGTATCTTTTTATATTCATCAGGTCGATGAGACTTACTTGAGTTTCTCCTCTAAAGAATTGCTCATGAAAATTTCTTTCCAATTGCAGCCAATTATATATCGAATTGGGTGACAACGAAGTAAACCAAGTAAAAGCATTCTTAGTCAAGGAACTAGGGAAATATTTCATTTTTAATTCTTCGCTCATCGCCAAGTCCCCACATTCGATCTGATATCGAGCTACATGCTCGATAGTTGATTCACCAACTTCTCCAGCAAATTTGGTGAATTTAGGTACTTTGTATCCTCGAGGTAATTCCGTCTCGAGAATCGTATTTGGAAAAGGAGACACAAAGTATGTTTGGTTGGGTGGTCTAAATTCTATCCCTTGGAAATTCATCCTTTGTCCTAACATGTGATTATTTTGCATGTTATTTTGATTATACATGTTTTGAAATCCCTCATTCATATTTCCATAAATATCATTTCTCCCATGTTGATATTCATTCCCTATTTGTTGATCATTGTTCCGATTTCTCCTCAATAGATATGGGGGATTAATGTTAGCATTCTGGTTAACATGATTTTCTACCCTTGTTTGTCGAGGTATTGCCAATGCATCCCCGATACGTGACATTTGATCTGCTAATATCTCGAAACTAGCAGTAGTATTTTGAACTAATGGATTTAAGACTGTAGTCAACTGTTGTGATAACAAATTTACCATTTCAAAGTTGCTCTCATCCATTTGTTGCCTAAGTATTCCTAATGAGTTACCTGGAAACTCCAGTATCGCATTATCGAGAGTCTCAAGATTAGATCGGTGATAGTCCCTATCAAATGCGTATCTCCCATGATCCAAGTTTCCTCTATGATCTAGATTTGGAGGTGTCTGTTGTGTGCCTAAATTCTGTCCGCTCCCTGAATTCTGGGGGATTGTTAAGTTTTGAGATGCCCCTAAATTTGGAGGGACTCCAAAATTTTGCGGCATACCTAGTGTTTGAGGCATTCCTAAGTTATATCTCGGAATTCTATGTATCGATGAAGTACCGGCCCCATTCATATTATTGAGCGAAAACCCAGGTAGTCTTACACTCGTATATGGCCCTGCATATGTTGTTGTGGGGTTTCCCATATTTTGTATATTATTCGGTGCCACTGTACTAGATCCTACTTGGGTGTTTGCTATTGTGCCTGAATTTTGTTCATTACTCACAGGTATCGACATACTCGTAGTTGTCGATGTTATAGACATACTCCTATTGTGCCCTTGCCCCCCAGTATTTGGCGGAGGCACACCACTTAGACCCTCACTGTTACTCTGGTTATTTGATGAATTCTGGCTCATTCTTATAACTCTCCCACTCCTTAATCTCATACACTTTCGAACTAACCAATTTTGTGTTTTTCAACACAAATCAACCCCCTACCTGGCGCGCCAATTTGTTTCTGGTGGAATTTAGATCGATTTCGACTCCTAAGATATTTTGATCCTAATCAAAATTCTACCACGTAAGTTCTTTTTGCTTAGGCTAGCAAATTAATTTTCAATCAAAATGTGTATGAGGATCGAATTTTACCCGATTTCAAAGATACTATTTTTGGTGTTTTGTATTAAGAATACTCGAAGTAAAGAAAGCAGAAAATGTATGGAATCGAAAAGTTGTGCTGGAACTTAGACTGCTAAAAAACGTAAACTACGAAAATCTTAAATTTGCTTTAAGTGTAAAAGACAGGGAATCGAAACAGCAACAATGTAAATACCGAGAAATCGAATTTGTAGGAAATGTAAAGGACAGTAAATCAAAGGTGCAATAAATGACTGGAAATCGAAATTGCATTAATGTAAAATGACCAAGGAATTTAAACACGGATACTTAACTTGCATTGAATCGAAATGACGAAGAATCGAAAATACAGAAACATAAAATTGCTGAATATAAAGTGCATCAAAGTAAATTACCAAGGAAAGTAAAGAAAGCGGTAAAGGTACTCGATGAGCATGGAAATCCAGATTGCCAGAAGCTTCATGGTGTTCGTCGTTTCTCCGGTAGACTTTTTCACTACTAATCCTGTTCTCTGCCAATTTCCCCCTCCTCCCGTTCCTTCCTCCTTTGCTCTATTTATAGGGTATCATTCAAGCCTTCCAGGGGCAGTTAACAAAACTGCTACCACGTTCTACGTGCATGTTGCAGTTTATCTTCTACAGTTTCCCACGTTCTCACGATCTTCGACTTCTATTATGGTTTAGAAACTGCTTCCTATATGTGCGTTTGACTATTCTTCCTTTCACGGTTTGGCCAAAGTCTCGATGTCCACGTCGGTTGGCTTTCTTCACTCTCGATTTAGTGTTTTCGAGAACTCCAAATTGCTTACGATCCCTTTTTAACCTTGATCTCATATAACTCTAATTTCTTAGTTTTTATTCGACAATAGGCATTTGGTTATCATTCACTCAATTCTCGATCAGTGCTTCTCGATGTTATGTGCTACGTACTTCTAATTAGACATCGAATGATTTTTTATCTATCTTATCGATTTATCAATCAGTCATATTTCTTTCCTTCGTTTTCGATCGCTTTTCTCGATTTTCCACTAACACCATGATTATTTAACCTCTATTTCTCTTTTTATATTTAGTTTAAAAGAAATTACTTGTTTGAGTAAACTCTAAATAGTACTAATTTTTTCTCATTTATAAATATTCTTTTTTGAGGGACATGTTACTCCTTAAAAAAAATATTATATTAATTATATTTTCTTCAGTGACGTTTTACTTAAGTAAATTGTTACCTAATGACTTTTTATTTTAGTGATAACTTCACTTTATTTTCCTGTTATTATTTCTAAACTTAAGTTGTAGCCATTTGTCAAATATTAAAATCTTTTAGAAAATTTGTAATGAGACTGATATTTAAAAAAAATTAAAACAGTTTAATCTTTTATTTATAATATTGTCAATCCATTAACGCATGTTTTATTTTAAAACATAAATTTAGATATGGTTAAATTGACATTGTTGATCCATAACATTAATTTTAACAAACAAACAAATTTTAAGGCTTATAATATAGACGTAGCGATAATTCATAACCAGTGTATTCATAATTTATAAAATTGAAAACCTCAATTATAACATACAAAATTTCAATTTATTCATCGAACCTTTTTTCAATAACTTAATCAAATTAAATAAAAGAAATAAATAACAGAACTTAAAAGGTAATTAATAAAAGAAGGTTAAATTGACAAATCTAAACTAATTTGATTTTAGTTTTTAAAACAATTAAAAAACCACTTGAAGAGCTCTAATATATTAAAAATGATTAAGAGTATCTTTTTATAATATAATTTTATTTTTACAATAATAAATCATCACTTATGATATAATAAATATAAGCATAATATTCACAATAGAAAAATACTCATACTTAAAAAATTAAAATTATTTATTATATATTTTATTTTAGGTCTGGATAATATCACAACCTGCATCACAATTTTATAATTAAAAAATTACTTCAACTTAATAAATTCTATATATTACTTTTAAACGATTTTGAACATTGACACGAAGATGTAACATATTTCATTTATTACGTATAAGGTAGGTATAATTTACACAAACAAAACATAGAGGAATATTTATTTGTTATTTTTTTAATTAAGTTTTATATTTTTGAAATAGATTATATATATATAAGTTAAAAATTAATTAAAAATGTATCAGGATTTAATTATTCCAGTAAGTTGTAATAACAATTTTAAAAAACTACATTCATGAATATATTTATTTTATGTATATAAAAAATAATTTAATTTAAAAACTATTAATAATATATATTCTGATATTTTTTTTTGTGTTTTTATAAAATGTACATATGTTCTTCCATGAGGAACTGATAAGTTGAACAATCGAAGGTAAAAAGAAGCAAAATCAAAGAACAGTGTTTGTGTTCATCGTGGAGTATTCTTCTCTTTGAATCATTCATTCCTCTCTCTGAACATGCCCTCTGCTCAGGATCCATTTTACGTTGTCAAGGCCGAGATTCAAGAATCGGTAATTTTCTTCTTTGATTATTTTATTTTGTTAACGATTCGGACAAGGTTTCCCATCCCCCTTGGATGATTGATGCTGCGGATTTGAGTGAATGAAGGCTAATTTGTCTATTTTGTTTTTTTAGTTAATGGTCTTATTAGTTATTGACATTTCATTTTGTGTCTCTTAGGCTATTATTAATATTAATCTGATTAGGTTTTTTTCTACGTTAATTTGGGATTTTTGAAGGAAACCCGATTGCGATCTGTGGCTTTGTAGTGGATAGACGGCACGATTTCTTGTGGGTGTATCTGATTGGAGCATAGAACACACTGAAAAAGAATTTTACTGTGTGTGAATTTGGGGTTTTGGGTAGAATTGGAGTGGGATCTGTGATTGAAACAGGATATTATGCTAAGCATAATTGATCAGTTTTTTATTCTGTTTTTTGAAATGGGATTATGTTTAATTGATTGCCTAATTTTTTGTTAATTTCTGTGAAGATTGATAACCTGCAATCTACTTTTCATCAATGGGAAAACACATCCAATGCTGCAGAACAAGGACGTCTGAGGAAGGAGGTTCGTGCTGGATGCGAAAGCATAGAGTGGCAGGTAGACCTATTGAATGCGTATGCGGAATCAATATGATAGAATGACTTATTGTTAGATCATATATGAGCTTTTTCATTCTTGCAACGTGTTCTTGCCATAAGTTGCATTAATTCAGATCTAGCAGATTAGACATGCTTTTTGGTTCTCCAATATCTTGGTGATTTCTTGGAGGGCAGGATTTGATGATTTCATTTAACTCTCTAAAACACTTCAATACTTACCTTTTTTACTTCCTTGAGTTTAAGGTCTTTTATTCTGCGACCTAGCCTATATACAACTCCTGAAGTGTGGTTTTTGATAGAAAGGTGGATGAATTGGATAAAGCAATTGCTGTAGCCTCTAGAGATCCTTCTTGGTATGGAATTGATGCAGTTGAACTTGAAAGCCGAAGGACATGGACAAACGGTGCTCGATCTCAGGTATGTGAAATGTATGCCATTTTTTAGTATGTAACTTTTTCTAATATTCCAATGCTGTTTTATTTTCTTATATACACCATGCACAAAATATTCCTTTTTATGTTGCATTATTAGGTTGACACAATGAAGAAAGCATTGGAGGCTGGGAAGAGCTCAAGTACCACAGGCCACGCCAGTGTAAATGGGATGCGCCAAGAACTCATGAGGCTACCAAATTCTCATCAAAGTGATACGTACAACCAGTATACTGGCCGAGATAATGATGATTTCATACAATCAGAATCAGATAGACAAATGCTTCTTATAAAGTATTTCTTCCCCCTCTCTCTCATGCTAATTGTACTGGATTTTTGGATGTCTTTTGTTCTGCTAAGGCATAACACTTTTTTTTAAGTTGACTTTTGTATATCTTTGTCAGAATAGACTCTAGTAATAGCCATTTTTCTGCATATGTGGTGCATAAGAATGTCTTGTTTGGTTGGTTGATTAAATTATTATATAGGTCATCCTCCCACAAGCTTTCTAAGAAATGAATGAAATGCTTCTTATGTGCATGAAACTTGTAACAAATTATTTTTTGAGCTACAAAGCGAGTCAATCCACAGTGTCCTCCTGCCATCAACCCCCAAAGTGGGACGGGTTAGCTTGTTGGCGAAAAATGGGTTGAAGGGTGCAACCCACCTTGTTTCGTGTCAGGTCAGTGGGTTAGCCAATCAAGGAGTAAAAGGCTGGTCAGGAGGTGGACAATGATGGGTTGCCAACCCACCCAGATTTAAAAAAAAAAAAAAAACTCAATTAAATTTCAGAATTTAAGTGTATTTGTTAGTTGAAAATTGTTGTACTAATAAGGGATGACGTCCAGCGGATCAACCTGCCAACCCGTTTAAAAAAAGCGGGGTGAGTTGATATTTTTAGTTGGTTAACCCGTTTTCATCTGTCCCGCCTAACCCGTCATCCGGCAAGGACGGGGCGGATTGGTCCGTTAACCCACTTTAAAAAATATTTATATATTAAAATAAAAATAAGAATGATTATAATTAAAAATATTATATTTTTTGGTGTTACGTCGTTGAAATATACAAATATATTATAATATTATAATTTAAATTATAAATATTAACCAATTAAGTTTAAATTATTGATTATAATTAGGTATTTTAATACATAAATATAACATATTTCAATTTATCTAATAAAAATATTAATTAATAAATAAAAACTTAAAATTAATTATATAATTAAAGGTTTATTAAAAAAAATATAAAAAATTTATATAATAAAAAATACTGGTGGGTTAGTCTGCCAACCCTCTACTTGACGGGGTGTGTTGGGGTGTGTTGGAGTATGTAATCCGTCCTGACTAGGGTGGGCTAGCCTGTTTAGTTTCATTTTTGGCGAACTAGAGATTGAGCGAGCCAAAACAGGGTGAGCTGATCCGTTTTGTCATTCCTAGTATTAATGGAGTAATTTAATAGATTATTGTTACAACAAATTGCATTGTTTATTGTTTTAAAGAATTACATTTTTTCTTCTAAAATTACAAAAATAGTTGGATGCAAATTAGAATAGTTTTGGTAAATGGTGATGCATTTAAATTGGCTTTTTAATTCGTTTTGTCACCCTTACTATTTGTTGAATAAACTGTGATGTTAAATTTAAGTGATTATTCTGTGTGATTGCAGGCAAATTTTCTCCTTTTCACATCATTTACTGCTTGTAAATTTTTGTTTATGAAATTTTTTTTCCCATTATCTTTTTTTATAATTATTTGGGTGATGTTTGGATCTACTCCTGCCATTTACGTATCTTTGTGTGGTTAAACTTCTCTATATGCACTTTTAGGAAAAGAAACAAAAAAGAATTTTCGTTAACTGAAATGAGCTTCTTCAGTTACTGCATGTAAATTTTTTGTTTGTGAAGAAATCTTCTCATTATCATTTTTTATAATTATTTGAGTGATGTTGGATATACTCTTGGTGTTTACTTACATCTGTTTGGATAAACTTCTCTATATGCACTTCTAAAAAGGAAAAAAATCAATTTTCGTAGACTAAGATAAGCTTGTTTATAAGTTCAGATGAATTCAAGCAAAAGTTGATTAGTAAAAGTTTTCTCATATTAGTTTTTTTAAAGAGATCATTTTTATTTTATGCATAAGCTAATTTTAGTTTATAGAGATTTTTTTTATAATTTTTTTCTCCGAAGTATTATAAAGAATTTTTTTAAACAGACCTTCCAAGTAATTACTGCAATGGTTGATTTCTTTTCTTCTTCGTGGAACGAAAAAGAAAACAGAAAAAGAGTAATAAAGTCATTAGTAGGTAACCTATGAAAAGGCCAAAAGCATGAAATACACTGCTCAAGAATTTTGAAAACCTTATGCCCATGTTTATCCTTTCTGGAAATGCAATCTGCTTCTGGTTTCTATTTCAGTTTGATTTATGTATATCTCTTGTGGTGATAGGAAACAGGATGAGGAATTGGATGAGCTTAGTGAAAGTGTACGAAGAATTGGAGGTGTTGGACTTACAATACATGATGAACTCACTTCACAGGTAATGGCTTGAGAGGTTTTACTCCTTGATATTTTGCTGTAAAACATTGATGGCTAGGGAGTTATTTTTGCCTCTACCTCTTTTTTTCTGAAATTTCTGATACTTGCACTGTCAAAATCAATCTTAATGATTCAGGATAAGATTCTAGAGGAACTTGGTTCTGAGATGGAAAGTACAACAAATCGTCTTGATTTTGTCCAAGTAAGTTTTTCAATCTATTCATCATTTCTCCTTCAAATCGTCTAGTTTGGTTTTATCTTCGAGAAATTTATTACTTGAAAGACACAAATTTTACCTCTAAGATTGCTGTTATTAATTAATGACAAAGGAAAAATATTGTGACGTTGATTGTGATACATGCCAATTCTTGAAGAGGTTGATATGTAACTATTATATTATGCTTGCAGAAAAAAGTGGGAATGGTTATGAAGAAGGCTAGTACAAAGGGTCAGATCATGATGATATGTGGTTTGCTGGCCTTGTTCATCTTCCTCTTTATCTTAGTATTCTTCACCTAGTCATTGAAATGGAATCAGTCTCTGTGCTCTTTGTACATGAAAAGAGATCTCATTTTTTTTGTTGAGATTAAAGATTAATAATGGAAATGCATTTAACTATTAGTTAAATGTGGAGGCCTTATTGTTTTATGTTTCTGGAAGGTGGTAGAAATTTCTGATTGTGATGAAAATGGGGAGAATGTATTGTAAGATTTATAATAGGATTTTGACGCTGATTATATTGGATTAAACCATTTTCTGCTGCATCAAGTGTTTCTTTATTATTGTTTCTCATTGATTTGACAAATTTGGTCTTTCCACATCAATATGGCAATATTTAGTTAATTTGGCTCTTGGCATTCCGAGTGCGTCAATTATCTATAATGAAGGCTTCCGTGAGGGACGTTAATCGCTAAAAATATAAAACGAGACTATTTACGAAAGTGTAAATTTTAAAATTAGGGTTTGTGTGATTTAGTTTTGTTTTTTAATTTTTAAAAATAGACTTAGTAAACAATTTTGATAAGAGGACGAAAGTGGAAGATGATTTTATAAACTCATTGTCAAATAATTTTTAAAAAATATTATGATCTATTTTAGTTTGAATGTGAAAAGTTTTAGTTTTAAAATACTAAAATATGTTTTAAAAAAACAAAAAACAATCAATTTTTTACTAAAAAGTGTTTTATTTTTTTTCTCTTTGAAATAATCAAAATAGAAAGAAGATTATGTTTTTTAGTTTTTATTAATGATAAATAATTTAAAATTGAACCTTCTCAAATTCAATCCGAAATATTTGATATCTTTCCTTCATACTTTTTGTCCTCAGTTTACTACCTCGAAATTACATCATCTAATATTTCACCGCTCCATTTCATTTTTGAGACATTTTGATGCAAAACATTTTAACACGTAATCACATTCAAACCCCTTCCCCTAATATTTTATTCTCAATAAGTGGTTTTTTTTTTTTTTCATATGGTTCATATATCAATCATAACAAATTATTACTATAACAATATAATAACATTACATGTCCTAATACATTTCTCATACAATATGAAGACACGTTATAGATTAAGGTATTAATCTGGCTAGAATAATTAGTAGAATCTAAGATCTTATTAAATCTGTACAAACATAATTGTCTTACCACACTACACTGTGTCTCCCGAGTACTCACAATCACACACATTTCAGTTGATTATGGATCAACTCATTGTCTCGACTTATTCTTCCATACATAAATATATCTCAGTATTAAGAATATATAATACCAATATATCATCACCTAATTCATCACACATGTCATTTTCTTATATTTATAATAAACTAGATTTGTTTTGGACTAAATATTATAATTATGTATTTTTCGATATGATATTTTCATAACTTTTTACGTAAATATCTTTTTAGGCTAATTCTTATTTCATTGGATTTTTCATTTTAGGGTCTTTAATTTGAATATGTGGAACATAAAATTTAGAGTTCAGAGTTATCTCTTCAGCTTCCTCTTATTAATCCCGGGTTTAAAATCCACCAGAGTTCAATACTTTAAATTTAGAGAGAGCTTAGAGTGTTTTATTTTAGACAGATGAATGTTTTTAGAAACTATTCA
Organism: Sphenostylis stenocarpa; assembly: GCA_963425845.1. Taxonomy (NCBI): domain Eukaryota; kingdom Viridiplantae; phylum Streptophyta; class Magnoliopsida; order Fabales; family Fabaceae; genus Sphenostylis; species Sphenostylis stenocarpa. The sequence goes on from OY731403.1 coordinate 20,431,771, forward strand.
GCATAACTTTCTATTTATAAAGGTTTTCAAGAAGTTGAATGTACTTTTATATTTATAAAATAAAAAATTACATGCTATAATCTCCCCATTATAAAAATTTCCATCATTGAAAATGAACTTACTGATAAATAAGTACGAATAGAATGCTCATGTCCTTTAAGTTCCCAATTCAAATCACCATACATGAAATCCCATATCACTTTCACCATACTGATCATTTGATCCCTAAATTGCTTAATTTGGTGATCATTTATTCGTACTGGTCAAGCTTCAAATGACAGGTTTTCTCTAATTTACACATTATCTAACTCTAGAACATGGCTTAGCTCATACACATATTTTCTCAATTAAGATACGTGGAATACATTGTGTATATTAACTAGTTATGGAGGTAACTCTAACTCATAAGCTATTGTGTCAATCTTCTCAAGTGTCTGATATAGTTCAATAAATTTAGGAGTCAACTTTCTACATTTGAGAGCTCTTCCAACTCCTGTAATGAATCTAAATCTTAACAATACATGATCTCCAATAATAAACTTTAATGGTCTATGTCTCTTATCAACATAAGACTTTTGTCTATTCATAGAAGTTCTTAGTTTCTCATGGATCTCTCGAACTTTATCAATGGTTTGTTATATGATCTTTGGCGCAAGTAGAACTTTCTCTCCATCCTAGTACCAACATAGAGGTGTTATGCACTTTTTTCCCTATATAGCTTCATATGGTGTCATCCCAATGTTGGCATGATGACTATTATTATACATAAAATCCACCAAAGGAAGTATCTTGTCCTAACTCCCCAAATGGTCCAACACACAAGATTACAAATCCTCCAATGATTGGATGGTCCTCTCTTATTATCCATTTGTTTGAGGATGATAAGTAAAACTTAATCTTAGTTGTGTCCCCAAAGCATCCTATAAGGGCTCCCAGAATCTGGATGTAAATCTAGGATTGAATCAGAAACTATACTAGAGAGTATATCATGCAATCTTACTATCTACTTGATGTACAACTAAGTTAACTTGGTCATAGAGATTCTCAAGTTAACATATAGGAAGTGAACATTCTTCAATCGATCCATTATCACCCATACTAAATCATGTGCCCTCATTATCCTAGGTAAGTGAGTAATAAAGTACATGGTTATGCTATCCCACTTCATTCTGGAATTTCCATTTGTTACAATAGTTCTGCTAGTCTCTGATGTTCCACCTTAGCCTCTTGGCATACTAGACAGGCAGATACATACTTAGCCACATATTTTTTCATTTTAGGCCACCAAAAGGACTCATTCAGGTTTAGATACATCTAGTCATGGTAGGAGGCAAACTAAGTTTACTTTTATCGCTCTCATCAAGAATAATCTCCTTTATCTCTTGATTAGCTAGAATGCACAGTTTATTCTGGAACCTCAGTATTCCATTTAATCTTATACTTGCGTCTTTCATTTGATGCATTCCCAACTACCGTTTTGTACTTTGTAATATAGGATCTAACTATTATCTCTCCTTGATCAATCCCAAGAAATCATTAGTTATAATAAGCATAGTACAACTAATGAGATAATGAGATATTTTGACTCCCAAGTTCACATCACTAAACTTTTTTCAACAATTTCAACTTTTCAATCGTCATAGTTGATATTTGAACAATTTTCTGGCTCAGGTCATTTGCAACCACATTAACCTTCCATGGATGGTAGTTTAACTGAAAGTCATGGTTTTTCAGAAATTTCATCAATCTCCTTTGCCTCATGTTGAACTTCTTTTGGCCGAAGAAGTATGTTAAGCTCTTATGGTCATTAAATACTTCAATTTTGGCACCATATAAGTAATGCTTCCATGTGTTCGATGTAAAGACCACCACTGCTAGTTCTAAATTATGGGTCAAATAATTCTTCTCATGTACCTTCAATTGTCATAAGCTACAACCTTCTTTTCTTGCATCAGTACACAAACCCAATCATTGGTAAAAAGCATCACAAAAGACCTCAAAGGGTTTAATTGTATTTGGAACAACTAACACTAGTGAGCCAGTTAATCTCTACTTTAACTCTAAGAAACTTTGCTTTAATTCCAAGAAATTTTGCTCACATTGATCTATCTAAGCAAATGGTTGATTCTTACGGGGTCAATTGTGTCAATGGGGTGACTATCTTGGAGAATCCTACTATAAATTTCCTACAATAACTAGTGAAGCTTAAAAAACTCTGGAGTTCAATAATTGTCTTAGTATGTTTCGACCTCAGTCTACTTTGGCGAGATCTACTACAATTTCTTCGACTGCAATTACATGCCCCAAGATTTATACTCTATCTATCCAAAACCCACATTTGGATAATTTAACATATAATTGTTTCTCCCTTAGAATATTCAAAACCATTTGTAAATACTCTTAATGATCTTTTGTAGTCTAAGAATAAATAAGTATGTCATCAATAAACACCATGACAAACTTATCCAAATTAGGGTGGAATGTCCTATTCATATAGTTCATGAATATTGTTGGGGCATTTGTCAATCCAAAAGACATGACCACATACTCATAGTGGTCAATTCGAGATCTAAAAATAGCCTTTTTACACATCTCATTTTTCACTAATATTTAATGGTATCTCGATCTCGAATAAATCTTCAAAAATATTGTTGCCCCATGAACCTGATCTAGCAAATCATATATCACCGAAAAAGGATATTTGTTTTTAATAGTCAACTTAACCTATAATCGACACATAATCTGGAGATGCACTCGACCTTATGAACTTTTTTCTCTAACAAATCTTTAATTTGTTTCTTTAATTCTGTTAATTCTGTTGGAGTCATCCTATAAGGAGCTATGGAAACTGGTCAAGCTCCCGGAACTAAAACAATCCCAAACTCCACTTCTCTTCTTGGAGGTAATCCCATAACTTCGTCTAGAAATGCATCTATATATTCATGTATCATAAAAATATTACTCATTTGATTGTTGCTAGTCACTTCCATTTGTGCCGGAATAATGAAACATTAAGCTCCATCTTTCAACTCATTACTAATTTGTAAAGCTGATATTATATCTCTTCCTTTTGAATTTGGTAGAATTACTTTCCTCTGACCATAACCGATGAGAATATAATTGGTAGACAACCAATCCATTCCTATAATCACATCTAGATCTTTCAAAGGCAAACTAATTAAATTTACCTTAAATTTGCACCTCTAAATCAAAATCAGATACTGAACACAAACCTTTGAAATTACCACCAAGCTAGATCTTGTTGTAATCATAATCAATTCAACAAATAATTCATTGGTAGGAAGTCTCAATTTCTTTACACATGCATCAATTATAAAAGAGTGTGTAGCATTAGAATCATATAATACTCTCAAGGTATTATTAGCAATAGAACACAAACCTTGCACCAAATCTCTTGATTATGAAGTCTTAACTCAACACAAAAACTTTGTCAATTGCCCAAGGCTTTGCATCACTCCATTTCGATCTAGAAGATGCAGCTCTTGAAGCTATGGTAACTGTCTTCCTCTGATCACAATCCTTCTCCTTATGCCCTGTCTTTTGACAAAAAAATACTGACAAGGAAAAGGTATTTGTGGTGTCGTTGGATTCGTCAATTAAGGACAAAAACTTTGGTAGTGTGACCCTCCACACCTAAAACATCTTACTCTCATTTGTTCCTATTGTGGTTGTTAAGTTACACTACCACTACTCTTACTCTATTGGGGTCGCGCATAAGGCTTCTTTCTAATCAACCATATTCTTTCCATTCAAAGAACCACTTGACTTACTGTTAAATACTTTGTTTCCACCCGTCTTAAGGCTCTCGTTGTCTTAGCCTTTTCTACCAAGACAAGAAACTCTCTAAATAAAGGTACCACCAGAAGTTTCAACTTTGTCCTTAAATCTTCTTCAAACTTCCTACACCTCTAGGCCTTAAAAGTCGCTTGGGGTGTAGAATTACGTCCAATGCTCAAATCTAGTGGCATAATCATGTACTTACATACCATTCTACTCCAGTCTAACAAATTCAACCTCGTTCTCAAATTGAGCACTCTCTAGGAAATACTTCTCCAAGAATCTCTTGCAAAAATTCTCCCTATCCACAAGAACTCAACTTTCTTAGTTAACAAAAAACGTTGCAAAGGCAACTCTCATATATTTAGGATTCTTCTTCACTTCTCGCATCGACTTCTCTACTGTATCTGGTCCTGCACTACCACTAAACTTAAGAGGTTTATCCGTGATAAACTCAGTCAATCTCATTTGCTCCACCTGACGATAAGGAGTAGAGGAAGTTATCATTCCCAACCTAACATTCCCCCATGCAACCTGTTGTTGTTGAGCCATTACAATACTCTATTGTTGCATTATAGCTACCATCATGTCCATAGCCCTCGCCAACGTGTCCACGTTCATTGGGGAGGAGGTCTAGGTGGTATGGGTGTCATCTTGTATAAACAATTTAGGGAAAATAAATTAGCAACATCTAACTTAGTTTCCTCACTTAGCAAACACACACATATTCACAGTAAAAGCACAACAAGCTCACTTCCCTTAAGTTAAACAAGGATACAATCAACTTTGATACCGTAATTATTACAACCCTAGAAATTGCTACTATTACAGTATATTGTGTTGTGAAGTAACTTTCATTGACTAAATGTGTAAAAGGGGTATATAATGTTTAACAAGTATTTAATGCAAAAATGATCTCTACTAGTACAAGATCATGTCATAAAATACAAATAAACATGTGTACAATACAACAAAAAGAGAAAAGAAACATTATATCTTAGACTAGTCATGTTGTTCAAATATAGTCTCCATACCTGTAATATTATATGCTCTCGTGTAATCAATACATTCATGGCAGTCAAGTCCATAAACAAGAAAATAAGGATAAGTTAATTATTCAAATGACAATTCACCATTTAACTTACCATGCATATAATATTAAACAAGTATATTATATCACATCAAATTTCATCATATCACATAATTTCACATCACATTTATATTTGACTAAGACATATGCCTTCCGGAATACTAATACTATGCTCCAAAATCAAAGACTAACATTTGTGGGTCACATTGAAATCAATATTGTACTAAATATTCTTTGACTACCAGTACCATTCTAGTTCTCTACCCACAAAGTAGGACTATTAACAACATTATCCAGCTTGATACACCTCTCTCATGATCTTAGGACAAGTTAACAATAATTCCTCCATCGACTCCTCGCCTACTAATACCTTAGTCTACTTGACCGAGTCTATAAGTGTAACTTGAGTTCACATTGAATCTGCACGAGCATAGTAACCACACTAACACCATATAGTAACTACTCGAGTACCCACAATTACATCTCAGTCGATTATGGATCAAATCTTTGGTTCGACTTACCCTCACATACACAAATATATCTAAGTATTAAGAACACACAACACCACCATATCATCTCCTAATTCATCACACATGTCATTTTCTTACATTTATAATAAATTGGATTTATTTTGGACTAACTACTATAATTATATATTTTTCATATTTGACATTTGCCTACTCTTCTAGTCATAACTTTATCTGTAAATATCTTTTTGGTCTAATTCTTATTTTATTGGATTTCTCATTTCTGAGGCTTTAATTTGAATATATGGAACATAAAATTTGGAGTTTAGAACTATTTTTTATAATTTTTGAAGTATAGATAAAAAAACACCCTAAGAATCTCTCTTGAGGAAAATATTTTAGCTTGAGTGAAAATTTAGCCACGTCAATTTTCTCTCCTCTTACTTGAGCGAAATTTTAGCTGACTTAACTCTTGCTTGAGCGAAAGTAGCCTTGCTTAAACAAAAATTGAATCGACTTAACTCTCGCTTAAACAAACCATCACCTCATTAGGTCATCTCTTCAACCACTTTGTCCTCGTTCAAGTGAATTATGTCTTGTTTGAGCAAAAATTGGCCCGAGAAGTTAGTTTTTTCTAAGTTTCTTGCTTTTTCCCTCCCAATACCCAAAAATATAACTCATTTGTATCATAAACATGTAATAGGAACATCAAATAACACCAAAATACATAAAAATTCCTTTCTACTCTCATGACAACACACTAGGACATATATACTTTCCTCCCAAACTAGTTATTACTTAAATAATCAACTCCCCTTACATGGATATTCTTGAATCTTAGCTTCTCTATACATATGTGCAACCCACAATTAATACTCCGATTCCAAAACTTGAGTAACAAACCCATATAACAATGATATATCTTATTACGTGGATTCTTCCTTAAACATAAAAATAACCAAAACCACAAAATATTAAAAATGACTTACTCATTTTGAGTCATGTATGTTCGGACAAAATCTTTCTTTATTCTTTCAACTTCCTTTTATTACTTTCGAATTTAAAATCCTATCAGAATTTCATTACTTTAAATTTAGAAAGATAAGTGTTTTATTTTAGATTCAATTTAAATTTCTATTTATAAAATTTTCCAACAGTTGAATATATTTTCATATTTATAAAATAAAAAAACTACATTATTATAGTTTATATGATAAGCAATATATATATATATATATATATATATATATATATATATATATATATATATATATATATATATATATATATATATATATATATATATATATATATATACCTATTGTAATGTTCCTCGTAAAGGTAAGACTGAGTAATCTGAACCCAGTCATTCAAAGTTTTAACCTAATTTATTTTTAGTTTTTATAATTTATGAATTTTTAAATTTTATTTAAATTTTTTTTTATTAAATAAGTTTTTTCATTTTCTCATTCTTAAAATAGTTTTTAAATTTTAATTATCATTTTTTTATTGTTCTCAAAAACAATTTTTAAATTTTTTTACTAAAACTACTTTTAAGATTGTCTACTAAAATTATTTATTCTCTAAAACTAAAAAAAAGAACTAAATTAAATAAGTCCTAGTTCTATTTTTAATTTTTAAAAATTATTTTAATAAACAATTATCAAATGAGTTTTTTTTAGTTTTTAAAAATTAAAATACTGAAAGCTATTTTTAAAATAAATAAATCATAAATTTATAAAAAAAAATTATTCAACTTTTTCATTTTTATTAAATATGAGATTTTAACATTAAAAATAAATAAATATAATAAAAATCTTACTCGTATCATGTAAATTTTAAGTTTGTTAACATATAATTATAGTTTACTCGTTAACCCTGCTAAAAATCATATCTGTAATTCTTTATCTTCTTGTTATCCGATACAGATCAGTGGCGGATCTTCTTGGGAGTTGAGGGCGCGTGGCCCCAAAGTTTTGTAACTCTCATGTAATTTATGATTTTGGCCCCCCAAACATAATAAACATTTAATATATTTACTTGTATATTTACAATTTTATCCTCTCAGTCCCTCCTCAGTTTTGTAACTCTCATATATAATTTATGATTTTGTTTCCCTCAAAACTTAATGATCATTTAATATTTAAGTATATATCTACACTTTTATATTTTCACCCTTTTATATTCTTTCTTCTTTTTATATTTATTTTTTATTTATTAATAATATATTATTTGACTCCTCCAAGATCAATGGTCAAGATCCGCCACTAGATACAGTCATGTTTCATTTGGTTGAGGTTGTCGGAATTTGTGTTCATGTTCCATTTCTTCGTTGGAAAGGTATATTGTCTAAAACAACATATCTACCATTTTCCCCCTCATTCAACTTTGTTAATTTTTTTTTTATAATTTAGAAATTATTTAATTTAGTTATTGGAGATTAATCTTCTTATAAAATTTGTTTGAAATATAAAATTATTTGTAAATATATTTTAAATTTTTATAAAGAAATTGATTCTAGATTAAATAAATATTAATCTTCTTTGAAAATTTGTCTTAAAGACAAAACTATTTGAAAATATAAATCTTAATTGTTGTAAGTTTTTATTTTTATTTAAAATTTAAATATATATATATATATATATATATATATTATTTTTCTCTACTTTTTTTATTTTTTCAGGTAAATTTAATAAATTAAATAAAAGCAAAATAAAAATACAAACACAGGTACGTTTCTGTTATATATAAATTAAATTATTATTTTGTTAAGTATTTGATAAAATTTTAAATATAATTAAATTTAAAATGATTAAATATATTTTTATTTGACATATATTATCTTTAAAATATTTTTTCAATTGAAAATTATTATCATGAGTTATTTTTTCAACTATATACAATATTTATCTATAAATTAAAAATATAATATATATATATATATATATATATAAATTTATAATTATTTCAAGTATTTATTTTATTATTGAGAATTGTATGATTATATTTGTTTGAATTTTTTTCTATCAAAAATATTATATTTTAAATGTATTTTTATTTTAAAAATCAGAATATATTTTAAAATGTTACTTTTTTTAATAATTTCATTAATAGAGACTAAATTGATTAAAATAAATAAATAATAGATGAAATATAATTAAATCAAACCTTTTCTTAGACAAAATACTTTTTAGATAGAATGTATGAAAAAAAGAAACGTGTATAATTCAACTTCATATCTATTTGATTGTAGTTAATAATATTGAAGCATTATGTGGATTATTAAAATAAAATAACAATTTTAATTGAAGGATAACAAAATTAGAAGGTAAGAGATTGTACTTAAGCTTTTTCATTGATCATCAATGAAACTTTGATAAGTAATTAACTATATTTTCTACACTAATAATATTTTTATATTGACTAAAGAAAATACAAGCGCTTTTGTGTACATGTATTTGTATTTTTTATTTTAATAAATTAAAATTTAATATTTATTATTTTTAAAATATAAATATTATTTAAAAAAAATATTAGATATGAGAAAAGATTTAACGAGAACATGTAGTTGAAGAAATAGAAAAAAAAGCAACAATTTATAAATATTTTATTTATATTTGAGAAAAAAATGAAAAAAAAAAGTGTGATTAGAGAAAAGAAAGAGAAAAAAGTTCTTGTTGTGGAAGAAAAATAAGTGAAAGAGAATATATAAGATAAATATTTATTAAATGATACTAAGGTTAACAAAAATCTCTTTATATATTTTATTGTAAATATATTGATATAGATATCATTGATGCTTTTTCAACGTAATGTTGAAAAACTGGTTTCTTGACACACTATGGATTTGAATCCTCTGTGCTTAAACTTCATGAGAAGTAGGCAGATGTACAAGGTAAGAGGGATTTCAATTATCATGAAAACTTGAAGAAAAATAAATTTGTCAAACTCTTTTTTTTTTTTTTTAATATAAAAGTTTACAATCTCAATTAGAAACTTGCATAAATTCAGAATTAAATTCAAATCAAATGTAATTTTTATCCTCCAATAACAATTTAAATAATTTAAAGAAATTGACTTTTTTTTTACTGTTTTAAATAAAAAACTTATATTTTTATGAATTTATATGATTTAATCATTTATGTAGTTTAATATTATTAAACGTTAAGGTAATGTCAAACTACGTTATTTTTGTGATTTGCAGGTTGTTGATTCTGCATAAATATGATGGTAGATATGATATAAGGAACTATGCTTTATGGTAGAAATTAGAGGTGTTTAGGGGATTTCTATAAAGTTGGTGTAAAGCATTTATGAGTCTCACATAAATATTTAGTAACCAACAAGGTGAGAGGATTTTGTCATGAGGAATTTAACAATTCAGGATAGCATTTCAGGTTATTTGGAAAGAACTAAGTTAATCATTATAACATGCAGACTCATTGCAAATGTATAAATAATCAGGTTATTTTATTGGTTATATTCTTTAAACAAGGTTCATCAATGAATCAAAATTTATAGAAACCTGAGAACACAAGAATTCTATCAAAATTCTTGAGGAACAAATACATGTCATACATGGCTTTTCAACATAACGTGTGGCTAATCCAAGTTCAGAAAGGTCTTCTAAGTTGTTATGAAAACTCAAGTTGGAGGTTGCCAGGTACCTGGTCTAAAAGATGCACCAGATCCAGTTGGCTCCGAAGACCTGAAAAGAAAATTTTGTGAACAGATAAATATATCAGAGTTAAAATATATCTCTGATGAAACCATTTACCATTTTTGGAACAATTGTTTAGTTAACCAAAATTAAGATTAATATACGCTTTGTCCAATCATTATCTTAGTTGGCTGAAGAATATACACATTTGGACTTACTCCGACTCATCTTTTGTTTTTTCAGCTAAACTCTCTTGAGGATTCCTGCAGAAAGATCACATGAGTACTATTAAGTTGAATAACTGTGCGTAAACTAGATTTTGCAAAAAAATAAACATGATTTCACAGCAAATAGAAGACACTAACAACAATTGCCAGTGATTAAAGAACATTTAAAACATGAGGAGGCAATAAATATGGATTCAAGACCATACCACTGAGATCAAAGTCATTTAGTCAAAGAATGTCATTTCCAGAGAACATAATCTGATTTTTTTTTGTGTATCAGTAAGAGTTCCCTCATACACAATCACTGGACCTACTCTCTAATTAATTTTTTTTATTAAGGGTATGTTTGGGAGTTTGTTCATCATGGTGGTTAATAGCCTTGAGAATATGGTTTTTTACCAAGTCTAATAGCATAATACAATTCATATAGCCAACTTCACCCAGTGGCTAGCGAGATAAGGGTATCACAATGATGCAACAGGAATAAAGATAAGACAGCCACGCAACTTCCTGACAATATTTTAATAAAATAATGAAAACTAAATTAATATCAAATTTTGGTAAATGAATAAGATAATAAAAGAATCAAAATTGTTAAGCTGGCCAAGAACTGCAACACATAGCAAAGCCCATGCATTTAGAAAATAAATTTAGGTAAAAAATCAGTCAATTTCAGAAGACTTACCTTAAGCCACCCATATTACTAGTTGATTCTTCCACGTCATTACCTAGAGTGGAGAAAATATGTTAAAAACTATATTCAAAGGATAGGTAATGTATAGATGTATAGCAAGAATTCCCTCTTTCTGGAAGTCATTGTCTCTTCTGTCACAAGGAGTGGGATAAAATCTCAGAATGGTGTTTATGACCAAGAAAAAGTAAACATAATCATTTGCATGAAGTAATACAAATCCTATTTGTTTTATTTTTCTTTGAGGGATAGGGGAACATTTTGAGATCAATCTACTTACATGCTTAATTTCAGTGTAAAATAATAAGTTTTCTTTCAAAAGAAAAAAAGCTCAATGTTTATGTAAAAAAGAAAAGGATAGTAAGACGACCTTCTGAAGGAACTGGAAATTGTTGAATAAAACTTTTCAAGTCTGGACCACTGGCTTTTCCTGCATAGAAGTTATATATTAATCAATAACTCCCAATAAATAAAGAACATTACTATATCAATAAAATTATAAGCATCTGACCAGGGCTAACACGTTTGCCTTTACTTCCTTCTTTGGCTATCCTTTCTTGTTCCTCTTTCTTGAGAACTTTGTGAAAAGAAAAAAAGTTTGTGTTAAGGTATAGGATGATAGAACTAAACTTGCCAAGAATGTTCTTTCATTATGATTACAACTATCGCATGAAATGCCAAGGACAAAGTTAGGATAAGAATATAATTAAATCAGAGTAAGATATTAAATTCACAAAATTAATTTGTTAAGGTGGAAGTATAATTGGTACATACGAGCAACATTCTGTCTGACTCGTTCACGTCTTGCTTCCAATTCCATCATTTCCTGAAGGGAAAAGTATTATCAAGTAATAGTAAAATACCATACTTTTCAAAGTGCCTAGTTACAAAAAAATTTACTTCCCAGAAAACATCCATAAAACATTACAACTTACAGGGTTAGCTTAATAGTTTGTTATCCCATTGCAAATAAGTTTTGCATATAAGTATTTCTGCAAAACTAATCAACTAAATAACTAAATTAACATGGATAGTCACATAACTCAATTTAACTCCCCAACCCAACAAAATGAAAGAAAAACCAAAATCAAGAAAAGTGGAAAAAATACGACAGAACGCTAAGACAGTTCTGCAGAAGAAGGGCATGGGATAATATAAATAATACAGAATGTTTCAAGAGCATTGTCCTATCTGATTAACTTATCCTTGTGGCTTTATCCTGTTATCGAGACTCAAAATACCAAATCTGAGATATCGTATGGAACTGAATTTTTTGCAGCGAAAAGCCCATAACAGAGTAAACTCAATGTTGCATTGGATAGTGGACAAAATCCGATTAGGAAAGAATGCATTGTTGCACTGGGGAAAAAAATATAGGATAGCACCTACTACAGAAAAAAATAGTACAATCTTCAGTTTTGGTGATTTAGGCATGTGCCGAATAAACCTACAGAAGCCCAAGGAAGGAGAATTAGATGGAGGTATCTCAGTCAACAGTGGGAAAGGGAGACTTGACAAAAATATGGGTAAAATCATTGAGTAGGATTTAGAGGTCAATGGTTATTTATAGACAAGATTCACAATAGAAGATTATGACATCTTTTGGTTCCTGTAACTAGCCCTGCCAAGAAGAAAAAGGCTTGGTGATCGTTGTTATTGAAAGAAGAATCACAAAGTTTTGATAATATATAGACAGATAAATAGAGACAAAAAAATCAATATTTATTCATTGCAAATGAATCCTTGAATATAAACAAAACTTTGAATGGAAAACCAGTGTAAGCAACATTAAGTTATCTAGCCGAGCCATGACTGAAAATGTAAAGAAGCATCAACAGCTTTGTCTTGGATAACTTTATGGTACTAGCAAATGATATATACAAAGGTGTATTGCAATTTACCTCTGGAGTCGGAGCCTTTTTACGCTGCCCATTCAACCAACATATCCATTCAACTAAAATAATTCAACAAGTAATTAACTCTTAAGCATAAGAAATAGGATAAAGATTTTTTTTTCTTCATAAATTCAACATATAAAATAATTGGATCGATCCCTGAATCAAAATGTAATAATAAATGTAATAATTTAGCAGTTGAATGTCGACCAGTGTAAAATATATACCTGGAATAGAGGTAGGATCCTCCTCTCCCTTAAATATCACCCATCTTTTCTCTTTCACTAGTAAGCCAGAACAAAATAGCAAAATCAGACGATTCACTATAAAATGAACTACAATGTAAAACACACAGAACAAAAAAGAATTCGAACCAGAGTTTTGAAATTCCAAATTCACACTCCACTAAAATGATATCTTAATTCTAAAGTGATTCAATCGAGCAGAAGAAAATAGTACCAAAAATTTAGTTGCCAACAAATCAATAAATTAATTTTATTTTTAATTATTTTACTTTCTAAAACAAGTTCAGTCTCAACCTTGTTTAAAGTTTCACGAAATCCTATAAGAGGCTCTGTACAATGTAGACATCAAACAAGAACCAATAACCTCAAAAAGCCTATGACAATTGCAATGTTAGTTCAACTACTTTATCTTTTGGATGTATACCAACAGGTTTCTTCCTTTGGAGATAATCCTGCGGAGGGTTGTATCAATTCAACCCCTCTCCAAGGTTTGTTTTTTCACAGAATTCAAATCAAGGACCTCCCACTTCAGAGTATTTATGTACACAATCATGTGGATTTGTATCAATTCAACTCCTCTCATTTAGTCAGAGTTCGAACCAATTACATCCTAATTAAGAGTATTCTTGTAAACCCCTCTCGGGCAAAACTCAACCTTTTTGGTTCATAACCATATCAACAACCAAAATAGAAAAGCAGATCAAATTAAGAAGATCACTAAATCAGGTATATTATACAAGTAAATGATTGATAGTGAGGTGAATATTGCAATGCAAAAGCACCCCTCTTTGGTAAATTACAGACAGAGTTCATACAAGACAAACTAAACATGTACAGACCCAAAATCTCAAAACGCAACAAAAAAACAAACTCATGAAACACACACATACAGTAATGATAATAATAACATAAAAGGGTTTATAGAGAGATAATGGAAAAGCACTTACTGACACCATCAACCTCTTCATTTCTAGTGAAATATTTGTTTCCTGCTTTGTCCACTCCCACCTTAGTTCGATTGCTCAACAACCCAGAAATCTTCCCAAGCAGTCTTTGCATTTTTTTTTTAATTGTACTTTTTTCCGTAGAATTCAAACGTGTTGCAGTGACAACATCGCTGTTGGAAAAATCCAACGTTGGAGATTGGAACTGCAAAAACTTGGAATATGATTTGTTTCTATTCAACGTTGATTCCAGAGAGGGAGTGTGTGAGCCACGGTGAAAAACGCACCAGCCCAAACGGAATAATAAATGGAGTAATTTACCAAACGCGCCCTTAGAGTGAGCTCTCTGAATGAAAAATTAAGGCAAACCATTCAATTTGTTTGTAATTTTAATTTCAATAATCTCATTTTACATTATTTTAAATAATCTTATATAAGTTTTTGTTTCATTTATGTTTATAACTTTTATTTATATTTCAATTTTTATAACTTGAAAAATATTTTTAATGCTTAAATATTAAATTTGAGAACTTTATCATATTATATTAACATATTTTAATAATGATAATGTAGATTTAAATTTTGAAATCTTAACTTATCACAGCCGAATTGACACCAAATATGGGTTTCAAGATCATCACGCTACTCAAGATCAAAATAGTTTAATGTCATTTATTTTATTCAATGTATGTTTTTATATATTTATTTTACCCCTAACAATATATCTATCTGTATATAGACAGAGAGGAAGTGCAAAAATCAATTCTTGCTTCAAATTCAGAGTTACTATTTGTAAACTGGGAAGCCCAATTTTCCAAGCCCAACCAACACCACTACACAAAACAAAACCGCCCAACAATACAACAATCCTTCTAAAAAAAAATAAACTCATTTTTCTATCCCATGTTTTCTCTATCAAAACCCCTCTTCGCTCCGGTTCGCCCCACCCAGCCTCCGGTTCGCTGTGGGATGCGCGAGCTCCGCCAACGAATCCACTCCGTCCAAACCACGCAAAAAATCACCGAAGCTATGAAACTCGTCGCCGCCGCTAGGGTCCGCCGCGCCCAGGAGGCAGTCGTCAACGGCCGCCCCTTCTCCTCAAACCTAGCTGCAATGCTGAACGACATCACCCAGAGCCTCCAAAACGACGACATTTCCACCCCTCTCACCGACGTCAGACCCATAAAGACCGTCGCCCTCGTCGTCATCACCGGCGACCGCGGCCTCTGCGGCGGTTTCAACAAATGGGTAATAAAAAAAGCCGTCACCCGAATCGAGGAGCTGAAGAAACTCAATCTGGGGTGCATTGTTATCAGTGTTGGCAAAAAGGGTAACTCGTTTTTCACACACAACATCGAAAAGACACACCCTTTTGTTAAAGTCGACAGCTTCATCGAAATTGGTGGTTTTCCCACCGCGAAGGAGGCTCAGGTCATTGCTGATGATGTTTTCTCATTGTTTGTTAGTGAGGAGGTTGATAAAGTTGAGCTTGTGTACACTAAGTTTGTTTCATTGGTTAGGTTTGAGCCTGTGGTTCAGACTTTGTTGCCTTTGGGTGAGATTTATGATGTGAAAGATGAGGTTTTTAGGTTGAGTTCCAAGGAGGGAAAGTTGGCTGTGGAGAGGGATGTTGTGAGGTTGAGGAAAGAGGGTGAGGTGTTTTTTCCTCTTATGGAGTTTGAGCAGGATCCTGTTCTGATTCTTGATGCCATGTTGCCTCTTTATTTAAATAGTCAAATTTTGGGGGCTTTGCAGGAGTCTGTGGCTAGTGAGCTTGCTGCTAGGATGGGGGCCATGGCTGCTGCCACCGACAATGCGGTTGAATTGAAGAAGCGGCTTTCGGTTGAATACAACCAGGAGCGGCAAGCGAAGATCACTGGGGAGTTGTTGGAGATTGTGGCTGGAGCTGACGCACTAACACCAATTGACTGATGAACGTGACTTGGTTTTGGTTTTCCTTTCAATTGCGTGAGGGAGATTGTAGCTGGAGCTGAGGTACTAACACCAATTGACTGATGAATGTGACTTGGTTTTGGTTTTGGTTTTCCTTACCATATATGGTGTTTAAGAATGAGCTTGGATCCTCTCTAGATTGATCTGGATCGGCCTCAATCTGAGTAGTTGAATTTGTCGCTGTACAACATTCAGGGAGAAAAGAAAATTGGATGTATAGTAGAGATTTTGGATGGAAATAAGTCTTTCAGGAGAGGCACCCTATGAGAAAGAAGCAAGATGTGAGCATTCTGGACGAGATTGAATTGTTTCCTCAAGAATTCTCTCTATTTGAGATCTTGATCTGGCACCACATTTTCTCTCCTCCCTGATTATTGAGTAATGATAAACTTAACAACTCTGATCGCAGTTGGATGGAATCCATCCAGTTGGAGAGGACCCAAGCTCAAGTGTTGTTGACTGTAGTTCATAACTTTATGAAACTTAGTCTTAAAATTTGTAAAATGTTGCAAAGTGTTATTCACTTTACCCTTGTGCCAATGAAAGTGGTAGAGAAAGTGGGAATGACACTTGAAAGTTGCAACATCCGGGAAACCAGGGATTGAAATGAGAGTTTTGTAAAGGTAGGATTAAAGTGAACGATGTTTCAATTTTGGATGCCAAAGTGAGGGTTTACACATTATGTGGTTGAAGTGTTTCCAACTTCACTAAGTCTGTGTTTGTTGCAAGTGATTTACTGTTTGAAAGGATAAAAAAGCGGGATGTTATTCGTTTGCATATGATATGAGAGAATATGCAAGCGCTGATTTGAGGGAGAGGGGAGGAAAGCTCACCCTGTTAAACAAAGAGGATTTGAGAGGATAGGCAGAGAAAGACACATCATCAAATGAAAATTAACTTATTTACCCTTCTCCATCTCCTGCATGTGAACACACAGTGCATGGAATCCACGGCTCCTCTAATTTATGCAATATATATATATATATATATATATATATATATATATATATATATATATATATATAATTAATTTAAAGTTTTTATATTGATGTAAAATAATAATTTACAATTATATTATTAGTTTTTATAATTATTTGTTATTATTAATCAATATTAATTATTATTTTATATTTTATAATTATTAGTCAAATAATTTATTTAATATGTCAAAATTATAATTTATTTATATAATTTTTAATAACTTGTATATATATATATATATAAATATAATTTTACATCAAAATTATATATCCTAAAATATAATTTATTTTCATTTCTATAATATATATATATATATATATATATAAATAAAAATAAGTTATATTGTGGAATATATATTTATATTATAGTAATTAATATAAATAATATTTTACAATATATATATATATATATATATATAAATATAATTTTACATCAAAATATATTTAAATAATTCTTGTAAGAGCGGTTAATAACTTAACCGCTCTTAAATATCAAAATATGATAGCGGTTCAAGGTTAACTGCTATCTAAAGTCTCGAGTATTTGAAAATATGATCGATTATTTTGGAAAAGTAATCGATCATATAATTATACATCAAAATAAATTTAAATTCGGAGCCTTTAGATAGCGGTTAACCTGAAACCGCTATCAGATGTGAACATATGATAGCGGTTCCAGCATTAACCGCTATCTAAAGTCTGGAGGATTTGAAAAAGTGATCGATTATTTTGGAAAAACGATCAATCATTTGCAAAATTATATCTTCTAAAATATAATTTATTTTCATTTCTATAATATATATACAAATGAAAATAAGTTATATTGTGAAATATATATTTTATATTATAGTAATTAATATAAATTATATTTTATAATATATATATATATAATTTTCTATCAAAATTATATATTCTAAAATATAATTTATTTTCATTTCTATAATATATATATAAATGAAAATAAGTTATATTGTGGAATATATATTTTATATTATAGTAATTAATATAAATTATATTTTAGAATATGTATATATATATATATATATATATATATATGTAAATATAATTATACATCAAAATAAATTCAAATTCTGAGCTTTTAGATAGCGGTTAATCCGGAATCGCTATCAGATGTGAACATATGATAGCGGTTCCAGGTTAACCGCTATCTAAGGTTTCAAGGAATTGAAAAAGTGATCGATCATTTTGGCAAAGTAATCGATCATTTGAAAGTTTATATCTTCTAAAATATAATTTATTTTCATTACTATAATATATATACAAATGAAAATAAGTTATATTGTGGAATATATATTTTATATTATAGTAATTAATATAAATTATATTTTAGAATATATATATATATATATATATATATATATAATTTTCTATCAAAATTATATATTCTAAAATATAATTTATTTTTATTTCTATAATATATATACAAATGAAAATAAGATATATTGTGGAATATATATTTTATATTATAGTAATTATTATAAATTATATTTTCGAATATGTATATATATATATATATATAAATATAATTATACATCAAAATAAATTCAAATTCTAAGCCTTTAGATAGCGGTTAACCTGGATCTGATAGCGGTTCCAGGTTAACCGCTATCTAAAGTCTCGAGAATTGAAAAAGTGATCGATCATTTTGGCAAAGTAATCGATCATTTGAAAGTTTATATCTTTTAAAATATAATTTATTTTCATTTCTATAATATATATACAAATGAAAATAAGTTATATTGTGGAATATATATTTTATATTATAATAATTAATATAAATTATATTTTAGAATATATATATATATATATATATATATATAATTTTCTATCAAAATCATATATTCTAAAATATAATTTATTTTCATTTCTATAATATATATACAAATGAAAATAAGTTATATTGTGGAATATATATTTTATATTATAGTAATTATTATAAATTATATTTTCGAATATATATATATATATATATATATAATTTTCTATCAAAATTATATATTCTAAAATATAATTTATTTTCATTTCTATAATATATATATATATATATATAAATGAAAATAAGTTATATTGTGCAATATATATTTTATATTATAATAATTAATATAAATTATATTTTAGAACATGTATATATATATATATATATATATATATATATATATATAAATATAATTATACATCAAAATAAAATCAAATTCTTGAGCCTTTAGATAGCGGTTAATCTGGAACCGCTATCGGATGTGAACATATGATAGCGGTTCCAGGTTAACTCGCTATCTAAAGTCTCGAGGAATTGAAAAAGTGATCGATCATTTTGGCAAAGTAATCGATCATTTGAAAGTTTATATCTTCTAAAATTAAATAATTGAGACTTTAGATAGCGGTTAACATGGAACCGCTATCATATGTTCACATCCGATAGCGGTTCCGGATTAACCACTATCTAAAGACTCTGAATTTGATTTTATTTTGATGTATAATTATATATATATATATATATATATATACATATTCTAAAATATAATTTATATTAATTACTATAATATAAAATATATATTCCACAATATAACTTATTTTCATTTATATATATATTATAGAAATGAAAATAAATTATATTTTATAATATATAATTTTGATAGAAAATTATATATATATATATATATATATATATATATATATATATTTGAAAATATAATTTATAATAATTACTATAATATAAAATATATATTCCACAATATAACTTATTTTCATTTGTATATATATTATAAAAATGAAAATAAATTATATTTTAGAATATATGATTTTGATAGAAAATTATATATATATATATATATATATATATATTCTAAAATATAATTTATATTAATTACTATAATATAAAATATATATTCCACAATATAACTTATTTTCATTTGTATATATATTATAGAAATTAAAATAAATTATATTTTAGAAGATATAAACTTTCAAATGATCGATTACTTTGCCAAAATGATCGATCACTTTTTCAATTCCTCGAGACTTTAGATAATCGGTTCGGTGAAACCTCTTCATCTCGGGCACAAAAAGAAAAGCGCCTATGGTTGATGTGATGGAAGGTCAATTTGACAAACTAACAATGAGGTCTGGACACATTTACAGATTACCTCGGGCAAGGTAATACATTGACCCAACGATTATCTGACATAGCTGAAAGACAGGTGATCGTCATTGAACGCAGAAATGAGTTAATTAATGAGTAAGTTAATGTGATGAGACGATCATCAACATTTCAACATTCGGAGTCAGATATATGGGACATGTTAGTCGGCATGAACCTAAATGACGAACAACTTATGCTTCAGTGTTAGAATCATTTGTGTACTCACGAATCACATGTTAGACGACTTTTTGGCTTGCCCTCACATCTTCGTCTCTCCCAGTTGTTCATGTTCTTGAGTGGAAGTGATTGAATGATCTGAACTGGAGGACTTGACTGCAAAAGATGAATAACATTATAATTATTTGTTTGAAGAGCATTAGTGTGCATAGGTTTATAATTTTAGTAATGTTTCATTTAATTATTATTCTATTTTCACTTGTATTTTATATTTGTTTTAAATAATAATGTACAATTATATTATTAGTTTTCATAATTATTTGTTATTATCAATCAATATTAATTATTATTTTATATTTTATAATTATTTAATTATTAGTCAAATAATTTATTTAATATGTCAACATTATTTGAATATGGATATGCAATGTACGTAATTTTGTAATTGTTTATTTATATAATTTTTTATAACTATCTAAAAAAAGTTAATTTTGTAAATTTGTTTCCAATTGCAAACACTTTTAAATTTGTTTTTTCTTTTAACTATATAATCAATGTTAAAATATGGATAATTAATTAAAAAATTATATTTATAATCATTTGAACCTTATTTTATACAAAGGGTAAAATGGTAATTTTCTTAAATAATCAATTAAAATTATAATTTTTATATCTCATATCAATCAAATCATTCATAATTTCCCATAAACTTTTCTTTCACTTTCCATTCATCCAAACAACTTTAATTTCATCTCCATTTCTCTTTAAATCTCTCCTTTTCCACTCTCTCATTTTCACTCTCTCAAATCACTCCAACCAAACAAAGCATAATAGAGTCTTAAAAGTTGATTGAAAAATCATGTGAAGAATTTTGACCCGTTTCGAAGAAAGGGCATTGCTTTCCTCTAACATCTCATCACTGTAGTTGCTTGCTTCTTGGTTTTGTAATTCAGGAGTTAAAACTCTGGTTTAATTAAATAAAACTCACAGGATCAAATCAAAAAAAGCTAATTTTGTTGGCAAATTTTGGGTCATGTATATATATCATACATATTTAAATGTGTTAGGGTCATTATTTATTAAGTCAAATAATAAAGTGATCTGACTAAATTAAAGTTTTGGCTAAAAGCATATGTCATGAAAATAAAATTGTGTAGAGACCATAGAACAATTTCTAATTTGATGAGGGGCCAAATTGGAAATACTAAAACTTAAGTAATTAACCTAATTCTGGTTATCTAAAGGGTCATGGTCCCCTTCTGAGAGCACACACACAGAACGTAAGTATCAATCC
Organism: Sphenostylis stenocarpa; assembly: GCA_963425845.1. Taxonomy (NCBI): domain Eukaryota; kingdom Viridiplantae; phylum Streptophyta; class Magnoliopsida; order Fabales; family Fabaceae; genus Sphenostylis; species Sphenostylis stenocarpa. Next base: position 20,453,352 of record OY731403.1, read on the forward strand.
CGTTCCTTTCTTTCTATCCCCATCAAGAGAGAAAATCAAGAGGGAAAATACAGGTGCTCTTCAGGTGGAAGACCATAAGATCAATATAGTGCTCTACAAAGACATCATCGTTATGGCTAATTTAGGTACGCTTTCGCATTCGGTTACTGAGCATGTTTATCGGTATGGGATTATGTTTATGTTTGATTGTTAGAATCAAAATCAGGATTATTATTATTATTATTATTATTATTATTAATTTTCCAACAATTGGTATCGAGTCGCCCATATTTGATTCATGTCTGTTTAATTTATAGAACCCTAATTATGAAAATTAGGATTAATTTTGTTTTAAACAATTCAGATTACCCAATTTTATGAACCCTAAGTGGAGGATAATCTCTAATTTTTGTGAACCCTAAAATTTAAATTTGGGGGTAACATCCCCAATCTGATTACGCTTGTCGATGGAGCAGTGGAGGAAGCTATGGATTCTTCTTCTTCTTCGTTTTTCACTTTTGTTTCGAGTTTAAGTTTCAAGTTTTATCGAAAAAAAGAAACAGTGTTTCATATTTCAATTTTTCTTGTATTAAGTTCTCTGTTCTTTTTTGAATCTTTTGTTTTTATTTAATTTTATGGGTTTGGAATTGGGGGTGGTGTTTGTGGAGTTCCCAACACAGAGAATCTTAGGTAAATGATGAATGTTTCCACATGTTTGACTGTTATTATTTTATTGCATCTATCCCCTAGGAATTTAACGAAAATTTGATGTTAAATTAGGGTCCGAGTGATTACTTGTTTAATTCCCTTTTAGGGTTTAGAGCGAGTATGATAAAGAGACTCAGAACTATCTCTCGTTTCATCCCTAGTGTGATTTTAGGAAGATGTTCATCCTTTAGGTATTGGTGGAAAATGAGGCCTTTTTTTTCATCCTTTGATTTGTTATAATGAGGTGATTCTCTTTTGAATTAGTTTGCAAATATTAAATATTTGGTTTTGTTATATAAATAAAATATTCAATTTTTGGTAGTTTAATATTTTTTTGTGAGCAAATTGAGTCAAGAAGTCATCAAAGTAACTTCTCTTGAATTGGGCAGTTCATGAAAAATATTGAATGTTAGTGTTTGTGTATATTCATGCGAGTATTAGTCAGCTCAAAGGAAGATTAATATTTGGTCGAATTGCATACACACTTGTAATGATAAACATGTGATAATTATAAGGATTTGCTTTGTCGATGATAAATCAATCCAAAGACTGGTTTGTTGTTGGACGTGCTTTATTGTCAATGTTTGATTATTACAACAAGATACCTCTAGCAGTTAATATTACTGTCCAAAGACTTGATATTGATGGTGCATTGGGTATCTTGAGATGGGTTAAACCACTATTTGAATATATATTATTTATTTTTTATATAATGTGAGCATAATTAGTTTATTTCTTTTGTTCTAATCCAGCTACAATTGCTTCTGTATCTGCCAATTTAAATTATGTTCCGATCCTCAAAAGTATGTTTCCTACTTTGGTCTGTTCTGAAGTCAATTTAGCGTCAGTACCCAATAACACTTGGTGGTTAGACTCAGGTGCAACTACTAACATCAGTGTTTCTATAAAGGGTTGCCTAAGTTACCGGAAGCCAATTGATTCTGAAAGATGGATATATGTTGGAGATGGCAAATCGGTAGAGGTGGAAGCCATAGGGCATTTTAAATTGTTATTGAGTACTGGTTTTTATTTGGATTTGAAAGACACTTTTGTTGTGCCGTCATTTAGACGGAATTTGGTTTCAGTTTCTTATCTGGACAAATTAGGTTATTTGTGTTCATTTGGAAACAATAAGTTCAGTTTGTCTTTTAATTCAAATATTATTGGAACTGGTTCATTTTTGCCTTATGATAATCTGTATTTACTTGATACTATGACCACCTATAATGAAACCCTTAATACAGAATCACGGGGTACTAAACGTAAAATTAAAAATACTCATTCAGGTGCATTATGGCACAAGTGTTCAGGTCACAATCAAATCGTGACGTTTGAGCTTGTGTTACACTCTTAAAGATATGGTAGAGAGTATGATTTGTCATTCCACCTTACCGGAGTCACTCTGGCAATTTATATTTTAAACAGAGTACCAACTAAAGCAGCTACCAAAACACCTTATGAGCTTTGGATTGGGCGACAACTTAGTCTGAAACATTTCCATGTGTGGGGTTGTCCAGCTGAGGCAATGTCTTATAAGCCAAATGAAAAGAAATTGGACTCCCGAACAGTAAGTGGTTATATTATTGGTTATGCTGAAAGATCCAGGGGATATAAATATTATGATCCCACATTAAAGACAATTTTTTGAGACGGGAACTGCTACGTTCTTTGAGGATATTGAGTTTGGGGGGAAGAATAAGATCAGGAACTTTGTCTTAGAGGAAGAATCGGTAACAATTCCAGAACCGATTCAAACAGTTACTTTTGATAAAGTAAGTTTGGAACCTCCACAATGCATTGTTAATGAACCCCTTACTCAAGATGATTTGGTTGTTCATGAAGAACAAACTCAAGATCCTCAAGAACCTGTGCATCATGAGCCAATAACTTTGCAGAGATCCACTAGAGAAAGAAGAAGTGCTATTTCAGATGATTACATGGTATTTCTTCAGGAACATGAAGATAATAATGGTATGATGGAAGATGACCCAGTTAACTTCCGTCAAGCCATGCAAGGTTCTAACTCTGAAAAGTGGATTGAAGCAATGAAGGAGAAGTATAAGTCCATGCAAGACAATAAGGTTATTGGGAACTTGTCCCATTACTAGAAGATATGAAACTCATTTGGCTTCAAGATGAATATTGTTGATGATTGTATGTATCACAAGTTTAAAGGGAGACAAATTTAGTCTCAATCAGTGCCCAAAGGGAATTTGGAAATTGAGGAAATGCAAAAGATTCCCTATGCATCAGCTGTAGGGAGTTTGATGTATGCCCAAGTATGTACGCGTCCAGACATAGCATACATAGTTGGGGTTCTAGGCAGATATTTAAGCAATCCAGGAATAGACCATTGAAAAGCAGCAAAAAGGGTCATAAGATATTTAAAGAGAACAAAAGATTATATGCTCACATATAGGAGGTCAGACCAGTTGGAGATCGCTGGATTTTCTGACTCGGACTTTGCAGGATGTCAAGATAGTTTGAAATCCACTTCAGGTTACATTTTCATGTTAGCAGGTGGTGCGGTTTCTTGGCGCAGTGTCAAGCAAACCCTTACAGCTTCATCCACCATGGCAGCAGAATTTGTAGCATGCTATGAGGCGTCGAATCATGGAATATGGCTGAGAAATTTTGTCACAGGGCTGCAAATTGTGAAAGGCATTGAAAGACCACTTAAGTTATATTGTGACAATAAATCAGCTGTATTGTTAAGGAAAAAGTACAAAGTGGACAGATTTTCATAGAACATTTGGGGACAAACTCCATGATAGCAGATCCTCTAACTAAAGGACTTCCGCCCAAGGTCTTTCATGAGCATGTTGCTCACATGGGTGTTTTACAGTTTGAGGAATTTGTGGTTTAGTGGGAGTTAGTCATTTTCATATATTTTATGTTCTATGTTTAATTTTATATATGTATACATTAATTTTTGGACATATTTGGTTATCTATAGATATGCGGTTTTTTGTTCATTCATTACACTTTGTATATTAAGGTTATTATATCGATCTCGATAAGTTAAAGTTTGGACCGAGTTGAAAATAGACGTGTACGAGATCACCTTCACGTAATTTTTCATGCTACACATTTCATGATGAATCCATGTCATTTGGTTATGTCGGGATGAGTAATCTTGTTGGTTTTAGTTGCGATGATGCAATGAAAAGCTGATTTGGTTCTATATCACGATATGATTAATGGACAGGACTTTGAGAATATGCTAAAGGAATATAATGACAATTTTGAGCTCATAAAGTCTAACACATTTGTAAGGTTGTAAAGACATATATATTTGTGACCGAGTGGGAGATTGTTGGCAAATTTTGGGTCATGTATATATATCATACATATTTAAATGTGTTAGGGTCATTATTTATTAAGTCAAATAATAAAGTGATCTGACTAAATTAAAGTTTTGGCTAAAAGCATATGTCATGAAAATAAAATTGTGTAGAGACCATAGAGCAATTTCTAATTTGATGAGGGCCAAATTGGAAATACTAAAACTTAAGTAATTAACCTAATTCGGTTATCTAAAGGGTCATGGTCCCCTTCGAGAAGCACACACGTGAGCGTAAGTATCGGTCCCGTTCCTTTCTTTCTATCCCCATCAAGAGAGAAAATCAAGAGGGAAAATACGAGTGCTTCTCCAGGTGGAAGACCATAAGATCAATATAGTGTTCTACAAAGACATCATCGTTATGGCTAATTCGATGACGCTTTCGCATTCAGTTACTAACATGTTTATCGGTATGAGATTATGTTTATGTTTGATTGTTAGAATCAAAATCGGGATTATTATTATTATTATTATTATTATTATTATTATTATTATTATTATTATTATTATTATTATTAATTTTCCAACAAATTTTGCTTGCTTCCAATATGTTCCGTAGAAAACTTGAAGGATCGGAGTTGAACATTGGCCCCTCAACTGTCTATATTTGTTGCCATGCATTAACCCCATCATAAAAGAGCACATTGATTCAAAAGAAACTCAATATAAAGCAGCTTTTTCTGTTTGAATTATTGATGGAATTAAAGTACGTGAACGAAATGGATTCATGCATCAAAGTGATGCGGATTGAAAAAAGATAAAATTTTTCCATCAAGTAATGTCTCTGGGGCCTATAATTGATGAATAGGAATATAGGGTACCTTGAGATGACAAGATCTTCACGCGTGCTCGAGTAATGTCTGGATGTCTATATCAACCCATACATGACCCACAATTTTTGGTTCTGGTTATTAACTTGACACTGTGGATAGCTCTTCAACTACAGTTTGATCTTGGAGGTACACCTTAGATTTGGAGGGTTTATAGGCCACGTGCTGTGGGAGTAATAGCACATGCATGGCTGAAGAAAAAAGATAAGAAAAATGAAAGTAATGTACTTCTTAACACAATGAGTGAAATTTATTGGAAATTATAAATTTGTTTGGGGAATTACTTAATCATTAAGTTCGATTCATGATCTTATGAAATCTAATGTTGTGATCCGATGTCGGAGATTTATTTGTTTTGCAAAAGCATGAGAGGTATTTCTATAATTCTATAATTTTTTTATCTTTTAAAATAAATATATATCTTTAGAAAAGCACGTGGAAAAAAATTTCCTATTTGAATGACATTGAATTTGGTGGGGCAAATTAACAGGTAGATTGCTCGTGCCAAAGAAACAGTAATGAATGAAAGTTGCAGTCTTTATTGAATACATATTATTGAACAGGTTTTTATCAAACCAAAGTTAACTCACAAGTTTAAAGAATATATATTCTTACAAAATTTAATTATCATAAAATTTAAATACAATTTACTTTAGTTCGATTTTATTTTAAAAAAATTCAAAAAAATCAAATTGATATTTTATATTTTAATTTTGACAGTTTTTTAAAATATATTATAATAAAATAATTATTTATTAAAAAAATATTTTGACAAAATTTCATAAAAGCCAAAAACATCATATTCTTGTATACGTAGTATTAGATATTCCTCAATGGATTATTCCAAGGACCACAAGAAGAACCATAGTTTTACACTTCTGGTTAGTGAACTTTCTTGGAACTTCAATGAAGACAAGTGAGACATAAATGCATATTTCACAACAGATGAACATTCTTTAGCTGTATTAGAATAATGTTGACTTTTGTTCGTTTTTTCTAACTCACTTGTTCTTATAAGCATAAGTGTATCAATATTATCAATTATAATATATTTTGATTAAATAAAAATCGATTTCACATAAAATCGTAAAAATTTTAAATCATAAACTTATTAAGTAAATTAACAAAGAGATGATTTTTCATAAAGATTTAGGTTAAAAATAAATGGCAAAAAATTGTAAAATATTTTTAGAAAAAATTAAATAAAAGAACTTAAGATTGGGTTAATTTTTTTCCTTCTTTTGTTTAATGGTTAGGTCAAATTAAGAATATCAAATAACCTATCAATATTGATATCACCTATTTAAATCATTCATATTGATTTCTACGTACATGAAATTCATAAAAAAACTTAATAAACATCAATTCCTCATACATTTAATAGATTTTCCCAGACATTAGGTGTAGGGTGTTAAGCAATAGATATATTCATTATTATTCCTAGATATTAACGTAGCAAATATTTTTAACTTGATCTAGGGTTTCAAGATATATTTTCCAATACATCCCAACATCAAAGATAAACGTTAAAAAACACAAAGGATAAAAATATCAACATCGATATAAAAAAGTTCAAAGGAAGTGCGTTCAATCCTAAGAGAATGAAGTTAGTCACTCATGATGATCATTATAATGATCCAATGAAAAAGAATTCAAGAAGAATTGAAAATTTGACGAAAACTGAATTAGATGACGTCTTTCTTCTTAAAATCTCGAACTCCCACTTTTTAAAACACATCTTATCTTTTTATATAAAAATTCGTGTCATTCGCTCAAGTGGATATTTTCGCTCAAGAGAGTACTGATGATTGTCGCTCAAGCGAGAATTTGTTCGCTTAAGCGATTGAATTTATGAGAACTTTAACGTATTTTCGCTCAAGTGAGTGTCCGTCTCGCTCGAGCGAATGACTTCCAGAAACGTTTAATGTATCTTTGCTCAAGCAAGCATTCATCTCACTCAAGCGAATCTTAGACTGAAAATCTTCTTCCCTTTTTTTCAATTAACTTGAGAATTATGATCTTTGCTCTTGTACCCAAGTATTCTTCAAATTCATCCTACATTAAAAAAAATAAAAATAAATTAAAATCATCATAATTTAAGTTGTTAAATAACAGTTCAAAGCATGATTACTTCTTGTCACTTAACATTAATCGTTGGAAAAAGAAAGGGTGGAAAACAACATCAACAACACTGAGGTTCACTGCACATGGATTATAAGAGAATATTATCAGCCTCCGCCAAATTTGACTCTGCATTAAACAAATCTATCTTTTTCTTTTCATGTTGTCTGGTGCCATATTCTCATCAGGTTTTGGCTTAATGTGGGAATGACTTCATGAGAAACTAATTGGACATGGCCTCTATCTAGTCTTATGCCTCATGACAAACAATTTTTCTTATCAACTTTTCAGGATAACCACATTTTTTTCATTTTTATTCTCTTTTCAAGATAATTCATGTTTCAGACTCTACCAAACACTGAAGTTAGACACACATCCGGGACTTTTTATTATACCTTCTAATCTCTGTTAGATTGATGAGTCCATAATTCAGAGGTGTGGCTCCAGAAATGAAGCTGAGATATCTGTGTCCCATCCCATAATGCACATTTTTTCAATAATGGTTAGCCACATTGCGTTGTAGTTCATTAATTTATTGCCTACTTGCACCAAAAAGAGAGTAGAATAACCCATATGACTCATATTTTCTAATCTTGCTATGAAGTTCAACTCAGAAAAAGTTTTCCACCTTTGTTTACACCAATAACAAACCAAATCAACCTTAACATCATTATTTTAAGAATGCTTACACTGCTTTAGGGTAAGATAATTAAGTGCCACAACACAACTTGTTTGGTCCCATGTTATTAACTTTTACGGCCGCCGCTAAAATTTTAATACATTTCTTACTTCATTTTTAACTACCACTTATTCATAATTTTAATTAGTCTAGATCTAACATGTTTCGTGTTACATCAATTTCAGGTAGTATCACTTTGGTTATGTTGGGTTATAAGAAAAAAAAAGTGAAGAAAGAAAAAAAATTATATATATATATATATATACTAGTTTATTATTTATAAATACAAGAAGATAGAAAATGAAAAATATTAATTTAAAATAATAAATAAATAAATAAAAATTAATAACCATATAATTATAACTTAATTTATATATCTATACTGAAGAAATTAAAGAGAAATATTTTTAAAAAATAATATTTTTTTTAGATTTTTCGTTATTTTTCTCCTTTTATTACCATCATAAAAAGGATTAATTTTTTTAATTATTTTTTATTTCATAAATTATAAATATTTTTATCATATTTATTAATAAAAGAGATAATATAAGAAAATTAATTAATATAATATTATATATTTGAGAAGAGAATAATATATATATATATGAAGAGTAAAAAAGACATAAAAATAGAAAAAAATTATATATATATATATATATATATATATATATATATATATTAAAAAGTAAAGTTTAAAGATTTATATATAAAAATAGAGAAAAAATATAATATATATTAAAAAGGAAAATTAAATTAAAAAATTAATAATATAAAAAATTGTAGTTCTAAACTTTTTTATAATATATAATAAAATGTTATTTTTTTATTATTTTCTCTCGTATCTTACAATTTTTTTGTTATTGATCATTTTAAAAATTACACTCTTCCTTCAAACAAACAAACAAACGAGATTTAACAAATTATGTTAATGTTGCACTGTGTATTTTGATAATTCAAGTCAACAATGTAGGGATGCATGATAGTGTCAGTTTGATTAAAGATTTGGAATTTGTGTCTTTAACCTAAAGTCATGCTAAAAATAGTTGAAAGAAAAGATTGAATATTATATACACTAAACTATTAACAGAAAATATATGTAATCCTAAAAGACATGATTCTGTTTCAGCTTTTGAAAATTTTTACTTTTCAGATTCTTTAGGTATAATTATTCTCACTTGAACCTTATAAATGTTTAGGATGGAACAAACAACACTACAACCATAATCTCTTGTTTTTTCTCCAGCTTGGAGGAAGGTATCTAATAAATACTTTGAATAACAGGTTGGTAATTGATGCATGTGAGTCACCTTGTTGTACATCATGAGCTTCCATCATAAATTATATTTTTTATGTTAATTATAAGTGATTATATAAAAAAATATTTTCATTATCTAATAAATATTTATGAATTTGAAAAGTGAAGTACACTTAGATTTATTTATTTCGTTTTCATGCAATTTTTAGAATAACTCAAAATTATGATTTTACATAATAAAATATTGTATATTAGTGGAGGGTAATACTTATGCTATAAACTTTTTTTTCTTCTAGATTTCAAATAGTGAGAGCAATTTCTAAATAAACAAACATATTATATAAACAAAATTACAAACCTTGGAGACAAATTTAAATGCCCACAAGTTCTTAGAACTAGATTTGTTAAGATTAATATATCACAATAATTCAGTGTTATATATTTTAAACTTGAAAGAGGTTGAATTAAATTTAAAATGATAATATCAAATTTTATGTGGAATAAAATTATGATGAACACCGATATCTTAGGACACATGTCTCTAAACTTAGGACCCTCGTGTTTTTCATTACATATGAATCTCAAAGTTAAATCTAAGACCACATGTTGGAGGGTTCTAGGCCCTTCCAATCAGTGCCACACAAGTTGGTGACTTGGCGTTTTGCTTTTAATATTGTGAGATCCTTTTCTGTGCCACGTCACAGAATTTTCCGTGTGTCAATTCTCTTTCTCTGTGCTGTACTATCACATTATTCTTTTGTTATTAATACTATTATTATTATTATTGTTGGATCATAATTATTATAGATGGTGGTGTCTTCGTCCACTTGTAATACCTCATAAACAAATTGAAGTGCAGAAAAAACAAAAAATGATTGTGCTTATTTATTTATATACTTATTTGTTAATACAAATGCATAGCATTTGTAACCTTCCGTTGAAAATTTTGACACTTTGTTTGCTTCTCTGACAATAACCATTCTTTATCTATTAGCCGTCCATTCACAAGGCAATGGATGTACATTTGTCATCATGTCAATGTTCCTCAGTTTTACCATTGTTACTGCATAGTTATATTATAGTTATGTTTGTGAAACTTAGGCTAGGTTCTAGAAAATTTACAGTTTTCACTCTTGGTGCTGCATTAACATAACAGCCATTATTCTGTGCTGCATAAAAGGTTTACAGTGTGGTAAAACTGTGGTCCAGAAAGTGTGACATGGATGTGGTCATGGAAAATGGACTTGTGAAAGCTATAAATGGAGAAGAAAAGGAAACCTGAGTCCTGGGAATGCCACAAGGAAAAGGTAAAGACACACACTTTTTTTTATTATTGTTATTTGAAGTGACTAAAAACAACTAAGCATCCACTACTGTTGAGGACTGTCACATGAAATTCAACATCTCTTGTTCTTTTCCTCTATTTTGCATTAAAGATTCCATTAGATGCAAGTTCAGATAAAGTGAGTAAAAGGGTTTTACTGCTCCTTTTTACCTTTCATTGTCAAAAGTTAGTCGCCTCAGGTCTGAAGAGTTAAATACATGGAGAGATCCATCATTTAGAGGGTCTCTAGGGGCAGAAGCAGAAGTAAGGTCTGTCTTATTCTTGCCTCTTGGGGTCTTGTTGCTGTTGTTCAGCTCTTGTGGGGTGCCCTTCTGTTCCATAAATCTATCACAAGCTAGATACACTCCTTCAATAGAGGTAAGGAATTCTTAGGACTTGGGAAATGTTAAGAATTTTAATCAACCTCAAAATTCTGATATCAGAATTAGAAGGGACTCTCGTCTCTAATTTCAACTTGTATATATTTTCAATATTGCAGGGAAGAAGAAAAAAAGGAGTTGTTTCTAGAATCAACATAAAGTCAGGTCTCCAGATCTTCTGATTCCAAGAAAGGTATACTATTGTTTACCTTAATGGAATATCAAAATATGTTTTTGAGATTTTTCTTTGCATGCATCTTTGAGTCTCTCCCCTCTGTCTCTTTTCTTCTTTCAACTTATATTAAGTAATCATGGAGTTTGGAGGAAGTTCAATTCTGATTCAATTTCTAGTGATTTTTTTGTTTTTATTTGAACTATGTAGGAAGTGATTGATGGAGGACAACTATAGTCTAAATAGGCAGAGGAGTGGAATATGGAGATGTTTGAGAGATGGAGACTTTGAAGAAGAGGAAGTTTGGGCTGTTTTCAAGGACAGACATGATTACAATATTTCTGGTGTCCACAAGCCAAAGGAAAAAGTGTCTTCCCCTCTTGCTGTTCCTAGGACTCTTCCAAGTGCTGCAAGGATGATCCCAAGGACAAGTAGTGGCAATAGTAGTGCTAGTTCCTCTCATGAAACCAAGGTTCTTCAGCAATCAGCACCTCTCAACATTCCTGACTGGTCACAGATTTATAGGAACAAGCCAAATCAGACCCCCAAGAGTGTTTCAAGGTTTGGTGACTATGCTGATTACTACCATTCTGCTGATGGTGAAGGTGATGGTGATGGTGTTATCAATGACGGTGGAGGGTATAGTGACGATGAGGAAGAAGAGGATGAGTATGACACAAAGCTTCCCCCACATGAGTTTATTGCAAGAAGGCTAGCAAGGAGTCAAATATCCTCATTTTCAGTTTTTGAAGGTGTTGGAAGGACTCTGAAGGGTAGGGATCTTAGCAAAGTGAGGAATGCTGTTCTCACAAAAACTGGTTTCCTTGAATCATTGTAAAAGGGGTTTCCATTAATCAAATTTGTGATGTATAGGGGGTAGATAGTGGTTTCTTAGTTATTGGGGTTGTGTGCATGTTGTGTCTTGAAGATTCATTGAGACATTTACCATGAAAAAACAATGATTCATCTTGGTTGTGGTGGTGGAAGTGAAATTGGCTTATGTGAAATTTATGGTACGTGTTGTTGAAATTGAATATCATAAAGCTATTACTCTGAAATGCTCCTAACATACTAACACTTAGCTGGATCAGAAATGTAAAAAATCTTCACATCTAACAAGTAACGTGAACATGAATGAATAGCACTGAACAGATCTTTTGTGTAGTGCTTATGCTCTTTATGACACAAAAACCATTGATTTAAAAACAAGAGTCCTATAAAGAATAAAAAAGATGCATGAGTTAAGGTGAATTTAAAATAAAATTTGAATTGTGATGTAAAGTTTAAACACTAGCAAAATCCAATTTAGATGAAGCAAGCATTGCCAAGTTCAAAGATAATTAAGTTGACGGGTTACATAGTTCTACAATTATTGAATCATACATATTGGGGGAAATTGAGAGAGACATGCCACCAACTTAGTGTCTTTAATTATTTATAAAAAGAACAAAGGTTTTTATATTATGTAATAATGTGTGATAAGGGAGGGGAAAAAGTGAGTAGTCTCGATCGATCAACTCCAAATAGTGATCTCCAAAGAGAAAGATCAATTATAAAGAAGCTACTTGTAGAGTTGGCTTTTAATACACTTTCTCCAAATTCATCATGTTTTATATCTTACACCTTGTAGTGTGTGTACATTATTGACTTTCTATGCTTAAATTAGTGCTCATTACTTAATGTTTAAAAACTTACTAAAATATATATAAAAGAATAAGAGATAAAAATTTATTTGTGTACATTATTGACGTTCTATGTTTATGTTTAAAGTAGTATTCATTATTTACTTAATATTTAAAAAAATATTAAATAAATCTAAAAAAATAAATGAAAAAAATTATTTTTATTTTATAAATTTTTTTATTATTAAGATAAATTATTATATTATAAAAAAATAAATAAATTTATAATTATTAGAATGAATAAATATTTTCATAGAAATGTTTAACATTTTATAATTATATACATATATAAAGTTTAAATTTTACATTATTAGAGATTTAATGTTGAGAATTGTAAAACAAAATATATATAAATAATAATGATAATTTATTATATAATTGTTGTTGAATGAGATTTTGTACAATTTTATAATTTAAATAAACTTTTTAATGATAAGTATTAGGAATTGTAATTATTATTATATCTCAAAATACGATAATAATTATTTGTAAAATTATTTTTATATATCTTATATAATATTTAATTTCTCGTTTTTTTCATTTGTATCGATTTATTTTAAATAAGACAAATATATATTTAGAAATATCATATCGAAGTTAATTTTATATTATTTATTTATAAAAATTTATTCAAATAAATTATAATTTTTTATAAATACATTTCCATTGAATACAAATGCCTTAAAATATGATATTATATGTACATGATATTATATTTCAGTACTCGTTTAAGATAAATTATGACTTGGTAATATATAATATATTGTAATTTATGTATAATATAAAGTTTATAATTATTGGATATTGAATTAGCTAGTGTTGATTGTACCCAATAAAATGTTTTGCACTGATTGTTTGTATGTTGTAAATAAGTTGATTATTGATTTTGTATTGTACTAGACAGAATGAAAATATGTCCGTGTTTGAATAATTATAAAACATATTACATATTAAAAAAATTAAAAGAATGATATGATGATGATTAATAATATAATTGTTATCATAAAATCATATACCATAACAGTATATATCATAATCATAGTGTTGTATGTTTTCTCCAAAAATATTATAAATTTATGAGACAAGCCTAAAAAACAATTATGTCATCGTATGACAATTTAACTTATTCATCATCTTACATTTTTTTCAAAAATTGTTTCAAGATTTCCTTATAATATTATTTATAACATAAAAATTGTCACATGACGATTAAAACTTATCATTAAAGGTTTCAGCACACAATAACGATTTAATTAATAACAAATTCAAAATCATTGTAATATATATGTTTTTAACCGTCATGACCTTTATTGTAATATTGCATGTGATTTAAATTTTAAATCAAGAAATAAAAAATAATAAAATTATAATATATAAATTGAAATAATTTGTTTCTTTAGTATATATAAATATGTGCTTTGTTAGATTTAAATTTTTGAAACCAATTCAATTATGGTGGGCTAAATTGGGTTTAAATTTTTAATATGATTTTATTACTTCTCAATAACAAATGTTCATAAGAATTGCCTTTTATAGTTTTCTATAAAGAAAATATATTAAACACGATCTCTTTAGTTAGACTATGACTAAGTTGAAGAAAATGACATATATATTATAACTTACACATCTTTACGAACAATAACTTAACATACAAAAAATTAGAGATTAGAAATAAATATGTTCTATTTACAAAGACGAAAATAGTATTTGACACTTTTTTTTTCAATAAAACTTACCTAATCCATGTTATTAATTACATTCTAATTTAATCTTTACACTAAAACAAAATTATATAGAAAATAAGTTTTTTTTTCTGAAGTTTAAAACAGAGTACATTTGTTTTAAGTTAAAACAGAGTACATGTATGTTTGATTTGGTTATTCTGTTAAAATCGTTGATAGAATCACATGCATGTGTATATAAACATAATAACAAATACACACTAATATTCTTTCCTATGGCAACAATTTTTATATCAAGAAAAAACTCTAAATCCTAAATCTTGAATCCACATTCATAAAAATATATTAAATATTAAATTAAATATTTTAGATTATTTAAAAATTGTATATTTTGATGTCTTTAAAATAAATACTAAGCATAGCAATAGTTTAAATATAATTTATATGGAAGATATGAGACCAATAACAAATGTAAAGATTTTTTTTTTTTAATGCTAGTTATTAGGAGAAGATTCTATTTAATGACAATAATGTGATCATGATTGAATCCACATGAATTATATATATATATATATAATATTATAGTAATATTGAAAATAAAGAACAAACTTCATAGTTTTTTAGTCTTCAAAGTAAACTAAAAAATGTAGATCAAATATTTGATAATACTTAAGATTAAGTTTTAATAAAATACGACAATAATTAATAATTAAAAAAATACATATTAATATAATATATATAATAATACAGATTACTATATGGTTGATTATTTTAAAGCCAATTTATATTATTTTGAGTTTCTTTATATTAGTGTTAAGTTTGGTTTGATTTAATTAGTTTTTTTTTATAATCTCAACGAACTAACTAGGAAATAAAATATACCTTGATTATAAGAATTCATTAATAAAACTTAAAAAAAAAAATCCTAATTTATAGGCTGAAATATACACAGAAACATGACTAGTCTAACGTTTGAAACAACAACAATGGATATCATTTGCATCAAACACTTTTCTTAACATTATTATACATGGCTTTCAAAATTATCTTGGTAGTCAAGTTTCAAACCCTTTCAATCTTGGATCAACCTTAGCAGAGACCAGGCAAATTGTCCCAAGGGTAGCACCCTTGGTTTTCATTTTGGTTTGTGGTGTTGGTGAGAGGAAACAATGAAGCTATCGGCTTCATATCAAGTCCAAAATTGTCATCTGTCATGCCACTACCAGAGGATTGGACATTGGACCCTTCTGGGACACCATTATTGAGCCACTCATGACTCTGTAAGTTGGAAGATGGAATCACTGTAAGCAATGATGACAAGTCCTCATTCGTGAATTTGCTGAAGTCAGGTGCCTCTTCCTTTGGTTTTGGTGCTGCATAGATCATTATTCAGATGGAATCAATTACCAAATTTTCAAAACTTTTAGTTCTTCAAATATGTTCTACACTAGGGATGATGCTAGATGAACATGCACTGTAAATGAAAATAGCACACTAGTTGCTACTCTCAAATTTTGAGGAAAATATTAAGAACAATCATAGGAGAAATTAATGATAATAGACTGGTATAAATCATTATCTGCTCTTAGAGTTATGACATGTACAAATTATGAAGAATAAAATTAATGCTTTTTGGACATTTTGATTGTGGGTCTAAAACCAATTTCCCATTAGAGATAAGTATTTTTACCTTCAGATAAATAACTACGTATAAGTGTTGTCAAAAACAAGATACATACAGTAACCATAATCCAAGAAAATGAAGCAAAGATACATACAGTAACTAACTATGATGAAACCAACCTGAAGCAGAAGAAGGCCAGTAAAGAGAGCTAGATGGAAAGTCCTCAAAGCCTTGGCATGCATCAAACACATCATTTCCCTCATTCAAACTCAAGTAACCTCGTTTCTTTGAGTTATGGCCCGAAGCCAAAGCCTGAGCCTCCAAGAGAAGATCCCCCAGCAAGCCACTACTAGTTTGAAAAGAAGGATCATTGAAGTCAATGTCAAGCTTAATGTCTTGCTCTTGGGGTGGTTTATAGAACTGGTTTGAAGGGAGCTCCAACTTGGGTTGGAAAGGTGAGGATGAGGAAGAAGAAACCCCTCGGTCGGATTCTAACAAAGAGGGTTGAAAAAACTGAGAGAAACCTGAAGAAACTGGGAACCTGAATCCATCAAGATGTGGGAATTGGGCGGTGACAGGAGGGTCAGGGAGGGAGTTGTAGCTTGGAGAGGCACGGTAGCGTTTGAAGCGAAAAGGGGTGCATAGCATTGGTGCTGGTCTTTGGAAGGTGAAAGAGAGAGGGGAGGGTGAAGAGGAGGAGAGTGGAAGGGGTGAATGGTCTAAGAAAGTATGATGTGAAGAAGAGGTGAAGGGTTGTCTGTGTTGGAGAGGGGAACTGAGAGGGGAATGATGAGGTGCAGTTGGAGATAGAGGTTGTTGTTGTTGTTGGTATTGGTTTTGGTTTTGGTGTTGGTGTTGGTGGTTTTGATTGAAGAACTCAAAGTTTGTGAGATTGTTAACAGGGTTTGATCCTGTTTGTGTGAGGCATGGGGAAGAGGTTGATGCTGTGGGTCGATGGTGATCTTGCTCATCTGAATAGAGAGGGAGACCTTGCCTTTGGCGACGTTTGATCCGTGTGTTCCAATAGTTCTTGATCTCATTGTCTGTTCTCCCAGGCAACTATGTCACAACAACAACAACAAAAAGAAACTAGATTTCAAAATCTTAATCAAATGTGTTCTTTTGTTAACTTTTAATTAACATGATGCGTTCAAATTGAAACAATAAATACCATGAAAGATATATATACATATACATTTTTTTATCATCACACGTCATGTAAATGAAAGAACACATTCTAAATGCACAAATTTCTCTATTCAATGCATTAACAAAGAAACAATCAGAGATATCATTTATGTTAATCATCATTTTTGTTAACAACGCCATATATATAAACATGTCACATCAACGATCACTTTAACATGACATGCTTAAATGCATATCATATTATTAGTAAATGATGATAAAAATACAAGAGTCAAAATTAACAGAGATTTTTCTGAAAAGACTAGAATTAAAACTCGCCACTTTTACATGAGAACTTATAGTTTTTTGTTGTATCTTGAGTTTTTGAGTAATTAGATATATCTGTGGATAGAATATATTCATGCAATTATTTTTTCTGCAGATGTGAAGAAAAGAAGATGAAGAAAAAGCCTACCAGAGCAGCCATTCTGGCCCATTTGTTGCCAAGCTGTGAATGAAGTTCAACAATGAGCTTCTCTTCCTCAGGAGAGAATGCACCCTTCTTCAAATTGGGCCTCAAATGGTTAGCCCACCTAAGCCTACAACTCTTCCCACACCTATTCAACCCTGTGTTCCTCTGCACAGCATTCCAATTCCCTTCACCATGTTTTGTCACATATTCCATGAGAACAGCATCTTCTGCAGCTGTCCAAGGACCCTTCTTCAGCACCTCCTCCACAATGCCACCACCCCCACCACTACTACCACCGCCGCTTCCGCTGCCGCCGCCGCCACGGCTTTCATCGCCACCAAATTCATTATCGCCAAACATTGCCAGCAACCCATTTTCACCATTGGCGGCATCATTAATGCTTGCCACGCCCTCCATCAAGTTCCAATCCCTTCCAAAATCAGGGCAATGAAATAAAGCAGTTGAACCTCCCCCTCTTGTTATGCGTTTAGCTTCTTCAATTCTCTGTCCATATGCCAAATGTTTAAGCTTTATCTCTACGTGTTCTATGCATGCATTTCATGAAATAAACTACGTAAAATATCTACGTATTAAACTTAATTCTTAAGTTCCAAATAAACTATGTAAAAAGTTACTGTGTATACCAAGTTTTGAGAGAAGAAGAGAGGGTAGGAACAATAGTTTATGTTGGCCACGGCGACGGCGGCCAGACTTACGGCGGTGAAGGGTGGTGGAGGTTATTGTTGTTTTGGAAGGTGGAAACAGAATCTTTTGACAGAAACTGAATGAGGGTACTTTGTTTCCACAGTGGTTTTTGAAGAACCAATATTTAGAGGTGCAAAAATTTCGATTCCTATAAACTCTCAAAGCCAATGGTTCCTATTAGCCCTAGCTGTTATGTAATCTCGTGACAACTCAGTTTTTGCTTGTTATGTGGAATTCAACAGAAGGGACAAGCATTGTGGGAAACACAGATTGGTGCTCAAAATAGAAAATAGAAAATCCATCACACAAGACTCAGGGAATGAAAGGAACTTGAATTTGCATGCCAAACTTGCACACACTACTGTGTGTCATTACATTTTATAAGGTGGCATGAAACACGTCATGCATGTAAAATATGTGTTTTTACTTATTAATAATATCGGATTATATACAAACAATATATATTCGTTATTTTAGTTTATTAAATAAATATAGTTTAAATTTGTAACATATATGTTACAGACATTTTTTTATTGATTTGTATAGTTTATTATATATAAATTATTTGTTTTAAATAATATATTTTAAGATATGTATATTTTTTAAAATAAAATTATATTAATCGTATTAACTATCAACTTTTTTTAACGAGGTTATATTTGAAGAATAAAATATTTAATTTATTGAAGTAATTTATTAAGTTTTTCGTTGTGCACTAGGATTTTGATTATTTTTTTCAAATTTAAATATGGAGGATTATGTATATTTATAATATTTTTATTTCTGAGTTTATACCTTTAAATGTTATTTTAAGTTAATTATTATGTATTAGTTTAATTTTAAAATAATTACGTTTTAGTAATGAATTTTAATATTAATTAAATATCACATTCATACTTAAATTCAAGTATATTTATATTAAAGAACATAATGAAGATCACTCCCAAAGTTTTAAAATTTCATGAGTTTCAACTGATATAGTTGGACTCAAGCTTTTTTTTTGTCTTTTTTTTTTAATCAAAATCGACATAAATTTACCTTCTTATTTTATATTGTATTTTTATTATTACATATTACAAGAAAATTGTAAAATATATGAAAAATAGTTATATATAAAAAAATGGGTTGTACTTACAACTCAGTCATTTTCAAGAAAATTATTCTGTAACATACATCCACTTTTGTTATCATTTTGTGCAACTCAAGTGATCATCAAATAAACTTTTTTTTTTCAATTTAATTTTATCTAAAATCTCAAACTTAATCTTCTATCTAAATAATTGGGATGTATAATGAATTTAAGATATAGAAATGTGAATTGAAAATTTATATTTTATATTAAAAAAAACAACTTTTATTTTCCTAAATCATATTTCTTCAATTTGGTATAATGGTCTGTTCCCAACCACATTCTTTAATATTCATTCAATAATTTGTACTTAAAAAAAACTCCTTAAATTGGGTAAGTTTTGAATATGAACTTTGTTTCTTCAAATTCTATTACAAGTGAGATCTTGATAAATTGTTGAAGTTCAAATTATAGATCCTTATAACTTCTTGAAGTTCAAATTATGCTTTTGATAAGTGAAAATAGGGGAATGACGGTGATAATTTTGGAGTCCTGTTCAAAGACATTGTAGTGACATTTTTTAAAATACTATCAATGGTTATAAATAATTGTCGTCGTATAGAGCATATAACAACGGTTATTAAACACTCGTTGTTAAATATTGGCGACACAAGTTTTTTTATGACAGGTGTTTATTAAATGTCGTTGTGTGTTCTATATGATAATATTTATTACTAATAACTATCCATGTATCTTCTTAAACTTATTCTCATTCATTCTCTTCCCTCATTCTTCCTCTTGTAAGTAATTGTTCTATCTTGATTAATATATGAATTAATTTACTGTTTGTATTGTAATGATTGATAGTAATATTTGATTTTTTTTAGCAAATTTGTGTTGAAGTCGGGGATGTATGATCTCCGATAAATTGCATTGATAACTGAATTATGTAGTTATGTATACATTATAAAATCTAGAAATGGACAAAAATTGAATTAATTATGCTCACATAACTGATGAGTATGAGAAAAAAGTGGAAGAATTTTTATTATTTGCATAATAGAACACTTCAACTAGTTCTACCCGTACCTCAAAGTTCATTTAAAATGAAAAGATATGACGATGCGAGTAGTCATACCCATACCTCAAAGTTATTTAAAAGAAGAAGACATGACGACGCGATTGGTCGTATCTATACCTCAAAATTTATTTTTTAAAAAATAAAACACATAGTGACACGTGCAGCCAACTCGTGTCTAAAGAATTTAGTTTGAAAATAAATATAAAAAATGAACACTAGGGTTTTGAGAGACGAGCAATCATAACCATAAGTGTTTCGTGAGGGCCAACAACCCAAATAACCTAAGTCAAAGCACAGGACTGGTAGCTGCTAAGTCGCAAATGCATAGGCCGACAACCGCTAAATCACAAATGCATTGGTCAACAATCACTAAATCGCAAATGCATAGGCCGACAGCCGCTAAATTACAAAGACATAGATCGACAATCGCTAAATTGCAAATGCATATTTACAATATTCCTTAAAATCACCATACAAAGTTATAAGATACAGTTAAATATTCAACCATACAATTTAGTTAAACAAATTTGTCATCCAAACAACACAGTTACAACACACTCTAGTTAACACAATCCAACAGTGAAAGAAATCATGAGTCAACCTCAATAAACCCCATCTACATTAAGCAAACCCCATCAGAAATAGAGGGAAGAGGAAAAAGACAACAATATACAAGCTCTAGCCTACAACAAAACAAAACAAACAAAATCATATAAGAACCAAATACTCTTATTTAGACCCGGATAACCATGATCCAAAATCGAATATCCCCATTTAGACTCCATTCCCAACCCACATCAGAACTGAACCAAAACCAAAACTTATATACATGGTAACAACCCCACACCGAACATGTACATCCTGAACTCATATCAATTCAACCTTGACCAGGGAAAACATGACACCCAATATGTACCCCCGAACTCAAATCAATTCAACCTTAACCAGAGAACAAACATGGCCCAATAGGAATCCAGAGTTAAACATGACTTAAATCAGGAAACAAACTCAAACAAACCAAGGTAACATATCTAAATGAAAATCAACCCAATTTAGCGCGATTGGAAAGAAAACTCCAGGAACAAATGAAATCCATCAAGTGAAGGGAATCTGAAACAAGGAGAAGAATGAAAGAGATTGGTGTGCGAGTGACCTAGGGTTTGGTTAGTTGACGCAGTGTTAGGGGTGCAATGCTCATGGGTAGCACAGGGGCCCATGATGGAGTTCGTAGTGGTCGTTGGCGGTGCAATTCGCAATGTTTGGGAGAGGGTCTTACTTGTTGGGTTAGATTGTTAGACTTAGAATCACACCTGTATTTCCTAACAATCTCCCCCTCAAACACACTAGTGGTCCTCCTATGTACCGTCGTTCACTCTAACAGGACACGCTTACCTGACTCATTCTGTCAGAAAGACTTTCGATATAAAGACCACCACTCTAACCCACTGTCGATCAAACTTCGGCTCTATACCACTTGTTGGGTCTTTCGAGGGGGATTCACAGGGGAGAAACACATCAATGAGACATGAGACCAACCCATATAAGGATTGACACCACTTTCAACCCAAAACTTAAGGCATTAGGTTATGGGTCATACTTCCTTATATGTTGATCAACTTTCTCATTCTTATCCAATGTGGGACTTAGAGTCACACTTATATTTCCTAACAAAAGTGGGGGTTGCCCCCTTATAGTAATGGTTTTGAAAAGATGGGGATGATTGCCCCGATTTTGATGGTTGAAGTGACAAAGATAGGAAGAACTGGTCCCAAGGTAGAATTACCCCCCATTTTGGCGGCGACACGACCTAAAGTGACAAGATTGCCCTTCACTTGGCTTATCGAATGTTTAAGAAAATTCAAGAATTTTGCTCTATTTTTCTTTTTCTTTTTTATTGTATGCTTTTTTTAGCAGTCATGTCGTTTGTCAAGAAATCTTATCATAGGATCAAGCGTTGCAAAACCAGACAACCAATCCTTAATCAGCGTGGACTTTATTTGGCTTGTAACGTGGTTATGGGTTAATGGCTATGAAAGAAAGGGGTATTAAGACAAAACAGTATTTGTAGGTTATTTGAAACAAGGATTGTCGACCCAAGTTATGCAACTTTTACAACCAAGGTTTGGTTTGTCTAACATTTTGTTTCTTTTTTCTTTTCCGATTTTTTTTCTTCAAGATGCTTATAGATTCTCGATTCATCCTATTTCTTGAATGATGATTTCCTTTTCTTTTCTTCCCTTTTTTTTCTGTTGAATGTCAATTATTAAATGCATTTGATGTAACAACGAGTTGACTTTTGATATGAGAAATCCTTGTTTAAGGGTAATTTGATAGAGAAAATTTTTTTTTGCTCGAAAGGGGGTAGCAAGGGATATTGTTTATATATTTTTGGGATAAAGAAACATGGTCACACATCACTTTAAATCATGACTATCTTATTTTTCCAAATATTGATCCTACAACAAAATTTGATAACTTTCGACACAAATTGCCTTTTTATTATTTATTTTCTTTATATTTTTTGTCCTGTTTTTTTCCTAGACTGCCCTTATGGGTTTTCAGTCTAGTGGACTTTTCTTTCTATTTTTTTTTCAGACAAGATAAACTCAGTGGAGTTGCTTCAAAATGAGGTCACTTTACTTTGTACGATGATGAATGTTATTAGAGCAAATCCGTTTTTTTACGGAGGGACTGATGGGCTAAAGGATTTCAAGCACCATGCTTATGATTACTTTAAAGGAAATGTTGACTTGTCGTCTTTTATCAAGGCATTGGATCGAAGAAAGCGCATGACATTCCTCACCATTATATTTTTTTCATTTATTTTTTGAACTTTTCATCAATTTTTTTTGAAAAATTATTTTAAAAACGTCATGAATTTGATGACTATTCAAAAGAAATAATTAACTCAACATGCAATTTTGCTTTTTTTTTTGTTTGTCGTTTTTTTTAATTTTGCGACACCCGTTTAGGACTTGATTAGAGCTAAAACCAGTATATTTCCATGCTCTACGAAGAAAGTCGTTGTGCTCATTGATAAATGTAGAATTCAAAACCTAATGTGATATAGAATAAACTTGTTAAACAAACCATTGTCATTCATATAAGGGTATAAAATTCTAACATATAACAAAAGCTAACAAGACAAGAATCCTAGAAAAATCATGAAGGTGAACCAAAACTAACATTAATCAAATCAAAATGGTCGTCAGGTCTTCCCCTAGCCCTCGCTCTCCACAACATTTGCAGAAGTGTTGTCATGCCCTAGTAAAGGATTGTGCTCAACACTGGGTTTGTCTTCCTCGAAACTCTACCATCCAGAATCGATTAGAGCTTACACCTTGCGCTTGAACCCAAAGCATTTCTCCGTAAAATGTCCAATAGCCCCTCCATGATAATCGCATATGGCATTCACGTTGTAATTTCTCGGGTATGGTAGCTGCATAAGCTTCATGGAGCACATAGCAACCAACCTGTTGTGAAGGAGGTTCGGAAGCAGCTCTATATAAGTAACAGAAATGGTAGTAAAATTAAAGTCTTGATTAGAACCTCCCTTTAGGTCTGATCCTCGGCCTGACCCATTGTAGGAATGCTTAGGTTAAGATGTTGGACCTTGAGCAAATTATGCTTGGGGGAAAGCTTGTTGTTAGGAATGATAGGTACGGGTTGCAGGTTGTAAGTAGTTTCGTCCATAAACTGGGGCATGGTTCACCTAGAGGGTGTGGAAGATGTTGCATGCACTTCCCATTCTTTCCCCGATTTTGCTATATTTGAGGTCGTAAACATGCCAGGTGCGATTCTTCTAGTCTTCAGACTGACCTCTACTCTTTTCCCAATTATGACGAGATCAGAAAAGTTTGAGGAGATGCTGCCTATCATATGCTCGTAGAACAAAGATTGCAAGGTGGTTAAAAACATAGTCATCATCTCCTTATCTTGTTGCGACGATTCTACTTGGGCAGCAACTTCTCTCCACCGTTGAGCGTATTCTTTAAAAATTTCACTTCCTTTCTTCATCATATTCTGCAGCTGCAGCCTATCAGGGGTCATATCAACGTTGTACTTGTACTACTGCATGAATGCATCTACGAGGTTCCCCCAAGAATGAATGCGGGTAGGTTTAAGGTGCATATACCAGTTTAGAGCCATATTAGACAAGTTATCTTGGAAAAAGTAGATTAGCATCTTCTCGTCATGAGCAAAGGATGTCATCTTCCTACAGTACATGATTATGTGACTCTTGGGACAGGTCATCCCTCTATACTTTTCTAATTCAGGCACCTTGAACTTTGGAGGTATAACAACATTTGGGGCCAAGCACAATCCGACAGCATCCCCAAAGCCATGACTTCGTCTCTCCTCAATGGCTCTTAGCCTTTCTTCCAGGATGTCCCACTTCTCTTTGGCTTCGACATCTTCAGTGACCACAAGCATGGCAGTTTGAAATGGACATTTCACTTGAGATCTTTCTCTTGTCACCAGGTGCAAAGCTCCTGGAGGTATAGTGACCTAAGGTCCCTGAATGGATTTGCCTCAGACATGTTTCCAGCTGCAAGATGTATTGTAGGCATATGGGTCCCGTATTCACGTGTTTGAACTAGCATTTGAGTATTTTTTTTTTCCTCTTGCTTTTCAACAGCATGAGTCTTGTTAGTGCTTTTGAGGGCTTCCAAAGCTTCCAGAATTTGATTTATCTGGCCTTTCAGCTGATCAATGTCGGACCCCATCGCCTCTTGAGAGTTTTCTCAATCTTCCATTATCTTCTGATTTGCTTGAGTCCTATAGGGATGTCGCGGTGGCTTAGTCGTTATTCGTCACACACGATTTCACTCTTTTTGTTAGTTTTATTAACAGGAATTAGAATATGGAAGACAAGATGCATGCAAAAAGATGCAAAACCAAAAAGGGAAACTGGTGGCAAATCATAGAACTGAATAAGTATCCTTTTTTTACTTGATTGTATGAAGGAAATTAATACATGGTCAAACTTGTGTAAAACAAACTTATATTGTTTCTTCATTATGGTTGAATCTTATTCTTTCTGGACTCTATATTAATTTCCCTCTTTCACTATGATAACCAATCAGTTTTATGATTTCTCAGCTCTATAACTAAGACATAATGTATAATTGAATGTATGAAATGCATGAGGAAAGAGAACATGAATTGATTCTTCTCTTATTACGTGAAAAAAAGGGAACAAATCCATCAAGATGAAAAAGATAATGCATATGGTATATTTGTTGTGTAAAAATAGAAGTGAGGGTACAATAATGCATAATTCTTCCTTTATGCCTTAATCATGGTTCAGAGTAACATTTAAAGATCTAAGGCAACTTTTATGCATACTCACAAGGAGGACATCCTAATCTTAATGGTAGAAGGCCCCTAGAGCTATGACATATTTCACGACATTTCCCACAACAGTCAATAAACGACCAGAGATGAGAGTACCAATGAAGCAAACAGACTCTAGTTGGGGTTCTCACAATGATCAGCCGGAAAGTACATTCCAAGCGGCATTGCTACACAACCCCTTTAATTCTAAGCTTGCTCAGACTTGGGTACAGGGTTGCACTCAATATGGAATGCATAAGTATGTGTGTGTGTGTGTGTGTGTGTGTGTGAAGGGAGGAAAATGCATACCTAGCCCTCACTTGCAAAACAACCAGAAAAATCCCAGGCAGATGTAACAGATGTTGTCTACCCTAGGGTTCAATAATTCAATAATTTTATTAGCAACACTATCAAAACATCAGGAACAAACAATGTAAAAAGAAAGGAGGAAACAAACATTTAAAACTAACAGATATCTTGCACACTCAACTAATTAGACTTGACTCTCAAACACATCCCCAGTGGAGTCACCATCTGTCGTAACCGAAATCGCGGCGGAACGACGGACCAAAAAAAGATTTTAAGATTTGATAATCACCAGATCAGAGTTTTGGAGTCGCCACTATAGTTTATTCAGGAAAATTATGGAAAAATCATAAAGATAAGACAAGGTCTACGAAAACTGGATTCAGATTCATGGAGTCGGTTACGAGTAAAAAAGGTATTAGCACCCTACAACGTCATTCCTAAGACGGTTACCCTTAGTTGAATGTGTGAAATTAGATGTCATGTTTAAAATATTTATTTTCCCCAAAAATCAAAAAACAAAGAAAGAAAAGAAGAGAATAGAAAAAAATATTTTTAAATTTTCTGGGGCCCAACAAGGGTTGACCTTGCTCCTACGTATTCTCATTCAAAATGAGAAATCAGGGTTACGTAGTTCTTTATAGAAAAAATTTGTGTGTTTGATTAATGTTTTGAAAATTTTATTTTTTTGAAAAAGTTTTGTATTTGGTTTTGCATATTGTTTTTGATGTTTTGCAAACACATGATGACATTCAAAATAGAGGACATGACGACTCGAACGGCCGTATCCTTAGCTCAATTTATTTCAAAGGAGAGGACATGAGAATGCAAGTGGTCGTATCCGTACCTTATAGTTTATTTAAAAGGAGAGGACATGACGACGCAATTGGTCGTACTCGTACCTCAAAATTTATTTTTTTAAAATAAGAGACATAGTGACGCGTGTGAGCACACTCGTGTCTATGGGTGTCAATATGGGTTCTAACCCATGAGTCAACCCAGCTCACCACAGGTTCGAGCCTGATTGAGTTTGATTTTTTTTATTTTTATCGATTATAGGTTAAAAATGAACCTGACTCACTTAAACCACAGGTGAAACAAGTTCAAGTCGGGTTATGGTGGGTTAGCCAGCAACCACCATTAATTTTAAATTTTAAAAATAATTATAATAATATATTAACCCTAATTAATCATTTATTTTAAATTTTAAAAATAATTATAATACTTTAGTAACCCTAATTGATGTTATCCTATCTCACCTCTACCCTACATTGTCGTTGCCGCCACAAGTCAAACTCTCACTCAAGTTTGTTATCAGTTGTTCGTCGCACCACTACGTTTGTTGTTGCACTTGGGTCACTTGTCTTTTCATCTACCAATCGCACCACTTTACCACCGTGTCAACTGTACCGCTTTCAAAGGTAAGAATTTGTACCATAACCTAAACGATTGGATTGATTAATCTTCATTTGAAAATTGTAGCATCTATACATTATTTGTTGTTTCTTATTGATTTATACGTATATCTCTTTAATATATGAATTTTTTACTTCATTCTTTCAAATTAATTTACAGTACGGAATCTGAAACAATACATCAAAGTGTCAATGTGAATTGTGTTGCTAATGATTTTATTATTAATAAAAAACTCAATGAGCCAATTTCAGTTAATAATGAAGATACTGATGTTGAGAAAGAAAGGAAGAAAGCAAAAGTTTCTACATTCGAAGTTTGGAAATATTTTTCAAAAATTGGTGTGAAAGATGGTAAGTAAAGAAAAGACAAAATGTAAAGCATGTGGGCAAGAATATATGATTGGTGGGTCAAAAATAGGTATTTCAACCTTACTCCGTCATTTGAAAAAATGAAATATTAATCCAAAATATCATGATATAGGAAGGGGTGTTAAAGTGAGTCAACCCGGCTCACACGGGTTGGCTCACCATGGGTTGAGCTGAAAATAGATGAGCTCAACTCGACTCACTTTTTGGTGAGCGAGAAATTTTACAACCCGGCTCAACCCACCACAGGTTGGTGGGTTAGGTGGGTTGGCTCACTAACCCATATTTTTTTTAAATGATATAAATATATATATATATATATATATATATATATATATATATATATAATTACATTATAAGATATTAACACAATGACATTATAAAGATACTAAGTAAATAAATTTAACATCCAAATCATTCAAATAGTCTTACACAACATTATAGTCTTAGAAAAAACCAAAGTATCATCCTGCTACATAAATAAAATTAGCAAATAACTATAAAATACAATTTGAGATATGTCAAGCTATTCAATTTGCAACCGGTGGAATTTGTTCTTTTGGTCCATGAACAACATTAGAATCATGTCCTAAAAAATCTAGAATAATTTCTTCTTCCTTTGTAACATCATCATTATCTTCATCTACAAAATAAAAAATAAAATATTAGAAAATTATTAAAAAGTATGATAATAAGAAAGTATTAAAAATAAATAAAAGTAAATTACCATTATTTTCAAAGCCATTTAACCAATTTTTGATTAAAATAAGTGCTTGAAGATTGTTAGGAAGAAGACTAGACCGATATTTGTTGAGCACGTGACCTCCAATACTAAATGCAGATTCACTAGCAACTGTTGTTATTGGTATGCTCAATACCTCACATGCCAATCTACAAAGATTTGGATAACGTTCTTGACGGTCCTTCCAATAGCTTAAAATATCTAACTTTGGAAAATATTTTGGCTCAAGTGGTGTTTTAGTCAAATACAAATCCAACTCAGATTTTCCAGTAATATTAACATTTTAACTCACATAATTGATATATTCCTATAACAATAAAATGAAAAATAATCAATTATTTAATAAAGATTAGATAATAACAAATAATAACAACTATAGGAAAGATGACAAACTTACATTATATGGATCAATCTCTTGATCTTTCTCTATATTGAAATATTCTTTTGTTGAAAGAATAGGTTGAGAACTTGATGCATTTGATGAATTTGATCTTCCACTCACATATTCTTCAAAGAGTTTGTACATCTTGCCTTTTATATGATTAATTTTTTCATCACAAGCGGAAGAATCAAGCTTTGAGTAATAAAATCTAAGTGCTTCAAGTTTCATCCTAGGGTCAAGAATCATAGCAATTGAAAGAATGACACTATATTCACTCCAATACTTGCCAAAATTTTTCATCATCCTTTTTGCCATATCTTTCATTAATGGATCATCACTTTTGAGTGTCTCCCTTAACAACCACTCAATTTTCCATACTTGCATGAAATATTCATTAGAGGTTGGATAACATGAACCAGAAATCAAGTTGGTTATCTTATAAAATGGCCTCAAAAATTCACACATTCTTTTTGCTCTTTTCCACTCATCATTTGATGGACAATGTTTAAAATTTCTATCACGTATAGTAAAACTTCCAAAAGCACGACGATACCTAAGACCACTTTCAAGCATGAGAAAAGTAGAATTCCATCTAGTAGGTACATCCAACTTTAAGCCAACCTTAGTATCAATACCTCTCACTTGAACAACACATTCTGTAAATGTTATTTTTCTTGCCTCTGATCCTTTCACATATTTAATGCTTTCTCTAATTTTTTGCAAAGCAACTTCAGCCACTTTTAAACCCTCTTGAACTATAAGATTCAGGATATGAGCACAACACCTCACATGAAAAAATTCACCATCACATAACAAACTATTTTGTAAGTTTAATTGGTCACCCAAAATTTGTTGCATGCGATCATTAGCACTAGCATTGTCCAAAGTGATAGAAAATATTTTTCTATCAATTCCCCATCCAGTCAAACATTAAAACACTTTATTTGCTAAATCATGACTTGGAGGTTCCATTTTACAAAAAGCAAGAATCTTACTATTCAATCTCCAATTATTATCAACAAAATGTGTTGTCAAACAAATATATCCCTCTTGAGTACAAGCAGTCCAACAATATGATGTTAAACAAATTTGATTATGACATTTATGCATTTCATATTTCAATTTCTCCTTCATTTCAAGATGGAATTCCCACAAATCAGACACTATAGTATTCCTACTCACATGCTTTACATCCGAATTTAAATATGAAAGCAATTCTCTTATCCATTTATATTCAACAAATTTAAATGGCAAATTATGTTTAATGATAGCCATTGTCATTATCTCATGAACATTTTTGTGATCAAGTTCCCTATTTCTTAACTTTCCCATGTTGTCAATCATCATTGCACCTATATCATGATATTTTGGGCTAATATTGCATTTTTTCAAATGACGCAGTAAGGTTGAAGTACCTATTTTTGACCCACCAATCACATATTCTTGCCCACATGCTTTACATTTTGCCTTTTCTTTACCATCTTTCACACCAAATTTTTGAAAAATATTTCCAAACTTCGGATGTAAAAACTTTTTCTTTCTTCCTTTCTTTCTCAACATCAATATCTTCATTATTAACTGAAATTGGCTCATTGGGTTTTTCATTAACAATAAAATCATTACCAACACAATTCACATTGACACTTTGATGCATTGTTTCAGATTCCATACTATAAATTAATTTGAAAAAAAAAAGTCAAAAATTCATATATTAAAGAGATATACGTATAAATTAATAACAAACAACAAATAATGTATAGATGCTACAATTTTCAAATAAAGATTCATCAATCCAATTGTTTAGGTTATCGTACGAATTCTTACCTTTAAAAGCGGTACAGTGGGTACGGTGATGTAGTGATACGATGAACAGATGATAAGATAGTGCAACAATAAACGTAGTGCTGCTATGAACAACTGATAGGGTTTGACTTGTTGTGGCGACAACGACAATATAAGATAGAGATGAGGCAGGATAACATTTAGGGTTACTGAAGTATTATAATTGTTTTTAAAATTAAAAATATAATTATTAATTAGGGTTAATATATATTATAATTATTTTTAAAATTAATGGTGGATTGCGGGTCAACTCACCATAACCCGGCTCGAACCCGTTTAACCCGTGGGTTAAGTGAGTCGGGTTCATTTTTAGCTCATAATCGGTAGAAATAAAAAAATCCAATCCAACCCGGCTCAAATGCGTGGTGAGCCGGGTTGGCTCACGGGTTAGAACCCATATTGACACCCCTAGATATAGGTGCAATGATGATTGACAACATGAGAAAGTTAAGGAATAGGGAACTTGATCACAAACATGTTTGTGATATATGAGTTAGTGAGTCAACCCACCTAACACAGTGGGTTGAGCCGGGTTGTAAAATTTATTACTCGCTAAAAAGTGAGTTGGGTTGAGTTCACCTATTTTCAGCTTAATTCATGGTGAGTCAAGCCATGTGAGCCAGGTTGACTCACTTTGACACCCCTACACGTGTCTAAGGAATTTAGTTTGAAAATAAATATAAAAAATGAACACTAGGGTTTTGAGAGACGAGCGATCATATCTAACCATAAGTGTTTCGTGAGGGCCGAT
Source organism: Sphenostylis stenocarpa (assembly GCA_963425845.1). Classification (NCBI taxonomy): domain Eukaryota; kingdom Viridiplantae; phylum Streptophyta; class Magnoliopsida; order Fabales; family Fabaceae; genus Sphenostylis; species Sphenostylis stenocarpa. Next base: position 20,484,727 of record OY731403.1, read on the forward strand.
AGCCCAAATAACCTAAGTCGAAGCAAAAGACTGACAGCCACTAAATCGCAAACGCATAGACCGACAATCGTTAAATCACAAATGCATAGGTCGACAATCACTAAATTGCAAATACATAGGCCGACAACCGCTAAATTGCAAACACATTGGCCGACATTAGCTAAATCTCAAATGCATATTTACAATATTCCTTAGAATCACCATACAAAGTTATAGGATACAATTAAATATTCAACCATACAATTTAGTTAAACGAATTTGTCATCCAAACAACACAGTTACAACACACTCTAGTTGACACAATCCAACAGTGAAAGAAACCACGAGTCAAACTCAACAAACCCCATCTACATTAAGCAAACCCCATCAGAAACAAAGGGAAGAGGAAAAATAAGACAATATATAAGCTCTAGCCTACAACCAAACAAAATAAATAATATCATATCAGATGCAAACACTCTTATTTAGACCCAAATAACCATGATCCCCATTTAGACTCCATTCCCAACCCACATCAGAACTAAACCAAAACCAAAACTTATCTACATGGTAACAACCCCGCACCGAACATGTACATCCTGAACTCATATCAATTCAACCTTGACCAGGGAAAACATGACACCCAACATGTACCCCTGAACTCAAATCAATTCAACATTAACCAGAGAACAAACATGACCCAATAGGAATCCAGAGTTAAACATGACTTAAATTCGTAATCAGAGACACAGGAAACAAACTCAAACAAACCAAGGCAACATATCGAAATGAAAATCAACCCAATTTAGCGCGATTGGAAAGAAAACTCCAAGACCAAATGAAATTCATCAAGTGAAGGGAATCCGAAACAAGGAGAAGAATGAAAGAGATTGGTGTGCGAGTGACCTAGGGTTTGGTTGGTCGACACAGTGTTGGGGGTGCAATGCTCACAAGAAGCACCGGGGCCCACAATGGAGTTTGTACTGGTCGTTGGCGGTGCGATTCACAGTGGTTTGGGAGAGGGAGCTACTGGTGAAGGTGGAAAAAGTGTTCTTGAGGCTGGGAGGTGGCTCAGCCAGTGGTGGCTTGGGGTGGAGAATCGACCTTGGGTGGCACGCGTAATGGGTTGTGGTGAGGGTGGTTCTAGGGTGGTTTCGGAGGTTTGGTGACCGGATGTGATGGAGGGAGAAGCGGTTGGTGGCTCGATGGGGATTCAGTGGGTGGTTTGGTGAAGGAGAAATGGCTGGATGTGGGGTAAGCGTGATGCGGGGAGGGTGAGACCATGGAGGCTAGGGTTGACTCACAGTGGTTGTCGGGTTTGTGCAAGCCAACCGTAGTGGTTGGCAAGGTGAGGGAAGGTGGCCACAGGTAGGAGGCACGATGATTAGGGTTTAAATAAAAAAGGCGTATGTTGGCAATTTGGTGGTCAGTAGCGTGGGTGAAGGTGGCGTGAAGTGAGAGAGGAAGTGAAGGTGGTGATGGGGCTTGATGGTAGTCGCAATTGAAGGTGGGGGAGAAGAGTGGTGGAAGAGTTGCTGCTGGAGTTGAGTAGGGGCTGCTATGCGGGGAAAAAGAGGGATTGAGAGAGTCAGTGCGTCAGTAAAGGTCCTCCATTTTAAAGTCAAAAATTAGGTTAAGATTTTGAGAACTAAGGTAAAAAAAAAGGGTTCGGCCCAAAATTTTGCCTCTTAAATTTTTATCTTAAAAAGCTACTACTTCATTTTCCTTTTTTTCTTTAAATTATTTTTTTATTTTTCTTTTCTTAAAGTTTGTAGAATGTTATTAAAGAAAATTATTATTATTATATTTATTTTTTTCCTTTTTTCTTTTTTATTTTAAAGTGCTTAAAAGAAAACATTTTTTTATCTTTTTTCCTTTTTTTATATTTTAATATTTTTTCTTTCCTTTTTTTCAAATATGTTATCATCTATTTATTATTTTATATCTACCCGGACGAAATTGGGTCTTGACACATTGCAGAAGAAGTCATTGAATTTTGTTCAGAGTATATGTCGAATGCAAATCCTATAGGACTTCCATCAAACTCTTGGCACAATAGATGATCAACAAGTAAGTATTTACGATGCGTTTATATAGTAATTAAATCAAGTTAAGATGTTCTTCAAACACATTTGTATATATTAAACAATACATATAAGGTAGTTTCTTACTTATTTGTTCATAAAGCCATTATAAAAAAGAATAACCCAAGACAACTAGAGAAGTGAGTGTTGATGCAACATAACAAGACATTTATGACATGGTTTAAAGAGGAAATCATGAAAGTTCTGATAATATCTGAAACATTAACATAGCTAGCAAATAGACTTAAATTTGATGTCTTATATTGTACCGGATATGATATTAATAATTGTTCCTTCTATACAAAGTCTCTGGATGATAAAAACACTGTTCAAATTAGTGGTGTGACTCTTAAGACAAAATTCATGTAGTTCTTTACTTCTAAGGATTAAAATCCTGTTATTAGATCAAGATTGTATTATGGTGTAATTGAGGAGATTTAGGAGGTTAGTTATACTAATTTTTCACTGTCTATTTTCATGTATAAATGGGTTGACAATAAGAGTGGTGTGAAGATTAATGGATCAAGGATGACATTGGTTGCATTTCGAAAGATAAGATATCAAGATGAACCATTTATCATGACACATCAAGTTTCACAAGTGTTTCATGTCAAAGATCCTACTTCTAAACATTGGTAAGTTATTCTTTATGAAAAAAAAACAAGATTTTTCTTATGAAAATGAACAATTTAATTTTGATATTTATCATACTTGTTTATTCACATCAACTATAATTAATGATGTTATTAATTATGTACATGCAAATAGAAAAAATCATGATGAAAGAATATACATATGTATGATATATATTTATTTTTTATTTAAATACTTATAATTATTTTTAAATTATATCTAACAAATTCTTTTTTTTAATAAGAAAATATCCAATGATGAAGGATCGCCTCTTGAATTAGAGAAGACATAAAAAAAGTTTAGTAAAGAAGTTACTAGGTTGAAGTCGCTCTCACTTAGACATAGACATAGTAATAGCGAGATGACACACTTCTTACTATTGATGTTCACAAAGGTGTGGTCTCTTGACCAAATGTTGAATTTTTTAATAACTACCTCAGTGTATTAACTCATGAGAAAATAATCGTCGTCCAAAAATGTCATAATTTTTCATATTTGTACTAGTGGCTTGTCTTAAAAAAATAAAAAATTGTGTATAGAAAAATATAAATATATTTAAAACAATTTTAAAAAAATTAACAATCTAAATATTTTTTATTTTATTAGATTTTAACCTAGTTCTAGTGAGATCAAATATTTGCATCATTTAAAACACACGTATGGTCATGTGTATTGTTTACAAAGAAATGTTTTGGCCTTCATGGTTTATGTTAGTTTAATTTGAATATTTTGATTTGCGTTTATTTAAACATATGAATTTTAATAAAATTTTCTACTTTCATTTTATCCGAAAAAAATATATAAATGACATATTTCATGCTTTCAATTTTCAATAATAATTAATAATTATCATTATACTATTACAGTACAAATATATCAACGTACTGGCAATTACTTGAGATAAATATATAATAAATTATTATAAAAAAATTATTTTAATATAACAATCATTAATTTTATTTAAGTAATAATAATTTACATTAAATATTTTTTATTTTATTTTTATTCTTAATTTATTTTAAACAAATTATTTCAATATTTATATTTGTAATAAATAAACTGAAAAAAATATTGATGAAATAAAATTATTTTAATAAATAATATATTTTTATTTATCTAATTAAATTATATTTTTATAAATTAAATGTTTTTTATTAAATGATTTGATTAATATTTTTATTTTAAATAAGTTATATGAATTATAAATTTTTATTTATTTTTCCTCTTTTTCTCTTAATCCAAATATTTTCATTTTTCATTTTTTTCACCTGGTATTGACTTTTCAAATTCAAACACATCAATAATCAACCTACCTTTCTACAAAGCTTGTACTTTCACAATACATAACTAAAATAATGTATAATAAGAAAAAAAACCTAATATATTCATAGGACCATAATCTACGTTAACAAGAATGATCACTTATAAAATAGTTCTTAAAGATAATTAGGAAAATTAAATATGTGCTTTAAAAAAAATGTTCTAGAGTTAAAAAAAAAATGTTGTTATCAAAAATAAAATACCATATATTGAAATTATTTTTCTTTTCTTAACAAATTTTCAAAATGTAACTTCGTTCCAATTTTTTTTATAGGTTAAAGATACTTGTTGAATCTTTCCAAGAATTTATAGGAGAGAAATATAATCAAATTAGATAAAAGTTCAACCCAACATAAAGATTAATATCACGTTAAATTCAAAACTTTAAAACATTAGTTAGATTATGGGTCATTATTTATTACATGTTATTTAATTTTCTCATTTTTACTCAATATAAACTCAGAATCACAATTAAATTATTAAATTACCCAAAAACACTTGCATTCATAATTCACATCTTTAATGGTAAATATATTTTTTAATATGATAATCCAATTTGATTATTATTTTTTTAAAAACAGTTTTCATTTTTTTTAAATTTTTAAAATTTTTAGAATTTATTTGATAAATATTTTGTTAAAATAATTTTTGTTTTTTAATTTTTAAAAATTAAAAAATTAAAATTGATAAAATATATTTTTTTAATAACATTTTTATAAATAGTTATATTAAGTCACTTATTTTTATTATTTTAAAATTTTCAAAATTATTTTTCAACTTTCCTAATAATTTTTTTGTGGGTTTTTAAGTTATTATCTTTCGTTTATAATAATTTTCAAAAATAAAATTATTAAACAATTTTTGCTAGTTATTTTTAAAAATAATTTTTAAAAACTAGAAAAAAAAAACAAAAAATAAATCCAGAAGCTTTATTATAAATCAATAAGCTTCCCCTTTTCCTTTTTATTCAACTAATCTACTCTACAATAAAGAAACCACATCTAATTTCACTGGATAATCTTGAAACTAAAGAAGTTCAATTATTTTTGTCCTACTCAATCTCTTTACTCTCTTAAATACACATTCTGAAGGTTATTTTCTTATTTTTGCTTTCTTCATTTTATGATTCACCATAGCAATTAATAAAAACAAATTATTCTTAACTATTTATCCCTTTCGATTTTTTTTCTATATTAAATTTTAATAATTTCGTTAAAATGATATCAATAATTAAAATATCTTATATTCCAATTTATATATTTCAAGACATTTATTTATTATATTACTTTTGATTACAACACAATCCATATATAAAAATATTTATTACAAATTTATATTAAATGTTACTAAATAATATTTTAACGTTAATAAAAAAATTCATCCAAATTAGTATTTGATTCAACGTATAAGAAAATTCGTTGAACTACCAAGAATATGTTTACGAAATTTCGTAATACCAGAAATAATGATAAACAAGTTTAATGTCTAATTCAAAAGAATGGAAAAACTAGTGTAAGGAAAAAAAAAATAGAAAATCTATTAACCATCACGATTGTTTATCTTGGATCCAATGGTGGTCATTAATTATGGTTTTCAAATTTTGATGATTGGTTCGTTGGTTTTGAGAATTGAGATGTTCAGATGTTCAACTTCTTCCACTTCAGCAAACTTGCCGCTTCTTCAAGTCCAAGGCTTCAAACACAACAACAGTAAAGTGACTGGAAAACGACACCGGTTTGGTCGATGGTGAAAGGCTTGCACGGCCAGAACCTTCCCGCCGACGTGGCGCAGGTGGTTGATCAGCTGGAGCGCCACTGCTTCGCTCCCGATGGATCACTCATCTCCAAGCCTCTCTTCAACGATCTCCAACTCGTATCTCTCTCTTCCCATTATGATCGCTTTGTGTTTGTGAAATGTCCCACCACCCTTGCAAAATGGATCCTCCGTTTTTGTTTTTAAACTAGAAACATCTGTCGACCCATTTTGGCAAATTTCCGAAATTTTAAATGAAATTGAGTTGGGTATTGATTTTACGTGTTAATTCGCAGGCCAGAGAGGAAATGTGCAGGGAAAGACTGCGTTACCTGGAAGCCATGGTAAAGGGTTATTTATATAATGAGTAAATATTTAGTGTCTGTAGAAAGGATAAAACTTATACACAATACTTGAGGTGCCGTTTGTGTTGTTATTGAACCCGGGATTAGAATTGTTCCTCTGTAATCCGTGGAATGTGGCTTGCATTAAAAGATTGTGTGGATTATTAAGATGAATCTTCAATTCTGATTGGATAACATTGAAACAACACCTGAGGTACTGCATCTAAGTTTAAAATAGAGATTTGTTAAATTATTATGTGATATTTGGATTAAGAATTGTGATCTGGGGGCGAGCTTTCAGATTTAAGTATCGTTGGAATCGTGCGAATTAGTCTCCTCACCAATGTTTTCAATGTACTCTGTAATTTTTATCTCTCATATAGGGGTTTGGTTGCAGGCGATATATTCTGAGGCTATTGCAATGGTGGAAGAGTATCAGCAAGCCATTTCTGTATCTAACCTTGGTGGAATTAGAGATACTAGCAACCTTTATCCACAGCTCGGGTTGAGGAACTCTCCTCAGGTCTGAAAACTTAGTTTGATTTATGAACAAAGATATTGCCTCTGTGAAAATGTTTTTGATTTTGGTTTTAGAATATTTGACTGAGCGCATTGTGTGCTTCTATGCTTTTCCTTTTTGGCCCATTGATCTTTATTGGTTTAAACGAAGTTTACATGTACATATATTGTCAGGTTTATCAGACTTTAGAGCATCAAATGGTTGTTGCTGAAGCAGCTCAACGATTGAGACTACCTCTTATCTCCAAAGATGGGGAAGTTCATGATGAAGACATTGAAAAGCTAAGTGTAGTGTCTCGAAGCTCCCTCGACAGTAATGTTAGTGGGGCCAACTCTAATTATAACACTCCAAACAGCTCTGTTAGTGGAGCTAATTCTGCTCTTGCTGCTTCGGATCCAGGGGAGCTTGGAGTTGGTGGTGTTCCAAATCGTTTTTTGGGAATTACACCTGCTTATTTGTGGCAAACTCAGCATCAAAAAACACCATTATCTGTGGTATACTATGTAACAGCATTTGAAAGTCATCTGGGAATGCTTTCTCTGTTGTAGATTTATGTATTTATTTTTTATGTTATTAACTGTTATACTCTCATTATTGACGTGTTAACAATATCCTTAGGATATGACAGAATATCGCTTGTCTGTTTCACGGGAGGTAGATGCTCGCTTGAAAATGAAATGTGAAAAATTATCAGACGCCTTTGTATTGGATGACAATGGTAAGTGTGAACTGCTTATTACTTGTATAATATGGAGTTGTGGTTGGATAATTGTTGATTTTCCTTGGTTATCATTTTGATTTTAAGTGCTAGCTGATTCCTCATTTCCTTGTTCATGTGTCAGATTCTTCATCATCTGGAAGTCAAAGTTCAAGTTCTCGGCTTCCAGAAAGGTTTATGCTCATTTGAGCAACCTAATCCTTTTAATTTTTTTGGTAATGTATTTACTTACATGAGAGTTAAGGCCTAAAAGGCTACTCAATTTCAATCTTGTCTCAACTATCAGGAGATGAGACATTTGAGTTTTATTTCATTTAGTCAACTATAATTTAGTGACCCACAAAATCATGTTTATATTTTTGTGAAATTTTTTTATGAGGTCAGATCATACAATTTTAGATTAGTGTAATGATGAAAATGACTAATAGGAATTTACTTTAATTTTGGTGATCTTAGTAACAAGAATCAAGATTTATTTGATTTCTGGTTTCTTTAGCTCCTCAAGATGGAGATTTTTTTTTTTCATTATAATATGACTCTATTTTGAATTCTAGTTGAGGATCTATCATATATTTGTTGTTGGTTGTACCCTGTGCTAACAACAAATATTTAAAGTGGTACATGTAAGTTCCATCCTGGAAATATATCTTAAACTAAAGTTTCTTGCTTTCAATACCTGTTACTTTACCAGGGTGAAATTGTTGATTGAGGAGATTGAAAGAGAAGAAACAGCACTGCGTGATGATCTTTATTCTGCAGATAGAAAGTTTGCTGAATATTACAATGTATGTGCACAAACATTTAGTGCAAGAACCATCTTTCTTGTAGACACAAACATTTTCCTAAACTCCAACGCGTGTGTGTGAGAGAGAGAGAGAGATAAAGAGTTTGCCTGTGTGGTGTATGTGTGTGTGAGAGAGAGTGAGAGATAAAGAGTTCGCCTGTGTGGTGGTGTATCGGCATTACAAGTTGTATTTCTTTTTTGGTAACATGTTTATGGTGGCATGTACATACTGAACATCATTATGCTTAAATAGGTCTTGGAGCAGATACTTGCAGTGCTTATTAAACTTGTCAAAGATTTGAAGTTGGAGCATCAACATAAATATGTCAGTACTTATTATTTAATAAATTCCACTATATTAATTGATAAAGACATATCCTGACTTACTCCATGTATTTGTAGGATGACCTGCAGAAGACTTGGCTCTGTAAAAGGTGTGAGACCATGAGTGCGAAATTGAGGTTTGTTTCTTATCTGCTACCTTTATATATTTTCATTGTTCTTCACTGTAAATATACTGCTGGGGTTTTGAAATTTGGAATAACAAGAGATGAAATGATAAATTAAATTATTGATAATGGAAAATCTCAAACGAGATCAATTGGTAAAAATATAATTTTTCTTTTCTTGTTTAATAAGTTGAGTTTAATTTCCAAAATGGATGTTTCTGGTACACAAGTTGGATACAAAACATTGCTTCTACTTAAGGGTTAAGATAATAGAAAAAAAAAAAAATTTCAATTTATAGTATATATAATCCAGGCAATGTAAGACTGGCTTGAGCATAGTTTTGGCAGCCACTGTTAGGCCTAGTTACGCAGTTAAAATTAAAGGCAGAGAAGAGAATGTGGGGTGAGACAGCTAGTTGGTTAATGAGTTGTGGGGAGAGACCAGTTTCAAGAATCCTAGAGAGAGCCAGAGACGCAGTCTACATTCTTTCTCCTCCTAACCTAGGTTTCTTCATTGATCCAATTCTGCAACTTTTTTGTCATAATTTTCCCATTCCCTGAACCAAATCTATCACAAATGTACTCCTGCAATACTAGTTTTCTGTAAATTTCTGATTTAACTGCTTCCAAAATAACTTTGAAGGTGGTATATTAATTAGTTTCAAGAAGATTACATGAATAATGGGACACCGATGAGACATCATGCGAATATAAAAAAATTGTTCAGGTTCTTAATCAAACCAATAATACTACAATTTTTTTCTTGTTCTAATGGTAAGTCATTTCATTTTTTGTCACTTTGATTAAAATGCAAATTTTAAGGAGCATGAGTTGTGGTAATATGGTTTCAGTGTTGATTCGTTGATAATTCATAAAGCTTGGAATTAATGTTGGCCAATTCTAAATCAACATTAATTTTTGTTGTTGTGTCAAATGGACCATGGTTGTATTTTAGTGAGGACTAAGGGATAATTGGAGGGGGTTTAACCTAAACAGAAGGGTGTTACATCTGAAACTCAAGGCATAATTCTGAAATTAATTTGTCCTTAAATGATAGGATTTCTATTCCAACACCGAAGTTCCTTTTATTTTTAATATAACTGTTTTCATACATGATTTGTAACATATTTTTACCTCCAGCAGAGGGAAGCATGATTTGTCTAACTTTGTCCAAAATGGTAGTCTGATTATAAGTCCAGATATTAGCTGGTTCATTTCATACATAGTTACATGGCATTTTTTTTCCTGTTATATGATCAACTATTTGTTAATTTTGCCAGGTTCTGTTATAATTGTGATGTTTGCCCTTGTGTATCAGGGTTCTAGAACACGTTCTCCTGCTTGAAACTTACACTAAGGACTCCATACCTGCCCTTCATAAGATAAGGTATGAATGGAGAAACCCTTGTAAATCTATAAGCACTTCCTGCATTAGTATTGACAAACCGTTTTTCCTTTTTCACTTTAGGAAATATCTTGTCGAGGCAACAGAAGAAGCTTCTATTGCGTATAACAAAGCGGTACGTTCCTATATCCTCATGCATGTTTTTAGCTCTTATTAGTAGTGGTCTTTGATTTTAGTTTTATGTAGTTTCTCATCATGAATCAAGTTCTTCACCAGAAAAATAAATGCTAATGTGATGAGACATGAGGTAACTTTGTGAAATTAGCTTCAGCACTCGCCATCCCTGTTGAGAGCATCTTGTTGTTCCTCATGCATTGGAAAGATAACGAATTGATGCCTGTTCAGTCTAATGTTTTCTTTTCTAGTGTTCCCCCAGATATAGGCGATCGTAGAACTTTTAATGAGATCATAATAGCACATTTGTTCAAATTCAAATCCTAAACACCTTATTCTCAAGTCTCCACATTACTTTGACTGTTATAATTGAATAAGAAATATTTGTTACTTTTTATATTATCATGGATATTAGAGTATTTTGATGTATATTAACACAAGAACAGAAAAGATTGAGGAATTAAAACATACACACGATGACTTGAAGGAGCAACTTGTGGCATAATACTGTCATCTGCATCACATAAATGTGAATTCTCTGGTGCAGAAGAGTAAGAAAAATTCTATTGAATGTTTTTAATGTGGCATTTGGAAATGGGGAGCCTGTGCCAAGGATTGACAGTTAAAATCTTAACTTGTACCTGGAACGGAATCTAATTTTTTGTCTCATCTTTGAAATTATTTTATAGGAAGCAAATGCAATACAAAAATAAATCAGACTTCTTTTATAAGTTAAAAAATCAACTTATGCACCTTATTTTTTGAGAAGTAAAATGAAACAGATTTTATAGAAGTTGATTTTAACTTGAGAGAAATTTAATTTATTTTACTTATTTTCTTCCTTATTTGTACTTAAAAAGAAGTTTACCAAATCCCTATCTAATGTGAAAACTTATTAGGTCAGACAATCTGATGAGGCCCAAAGAGTTAGTGGGCCTCGTGAACCACTCGTCCAAGAAGGGAGTAAGGAAAGATGGAGAATAGTGTACGTGAGAAAGAAGAAACATATGGTTGAGGTGGCATAATTAAGGGGGATGGCAGTTAGAGGAGAGAGAAGGATATTTTCTGTGAGAACTTACAAGTTATAAGTGGAAGGAGGGGATGTTAGTGAGGTGGGGAGTCTTTTTGTAGAGTGAGAGAGGAACCGGTTGTGTTACTCTAGAGGAGCCTAGCTCCGGACAATAGTATTTCTTTCTTCTTCTATTCTATGCTTGGACATTAATCTTTATTTTGCGGTGCTGGTCTGTATCACAATCATAGTGCAAGTAAGATTATCAAAACCTATTTTAAATTTTAGCTTAAATATATTCTTTATTTTTTTGTTAATATCCTCATTATTTTGTTTTAGTCCTTATAATATATTTATATTTTTCATTTTAGTCTTTATATTATTATGTTCATTTTGAATTAGTCCTTGTAATATTAATTTGATAAGGGATTAGAAACAGATGATCTACATATTACAATGACTAAACGAAAAAGTGAATATATTGCAAGAATTAAAACTAAATAACAAGGATAGAAAACAAAAAGGAACTTTATGGAGATCATAAGTCAAGCAAAAAAATTTAGTGAATATGATTATATTTTGTGGACTAAAAACGTATTTAAACCTTAAATTTATTGACAATGTCATTATGATTATCTTCTTCCATTGTTCATCATGTTTGTTATATTTTTGGCCTTTGTGTACCCCAGGTTACCAGGCTGCGTGAGTACCAGGGTGTGGATCCTCACTTTGACAACATTGCAAGGCAGTACCATGACATTGTGCAGGTGATACCACTTTAGCCAAAATATTTACATCCATTGGTACCAAATATTTATATATAGAGATATGTCAACCAATTTCCATTCAGTTCTCTCCAATATTTCTATTCAGTTTGTCCTGAAACTTTCCTTGTTCGGTTGGGATGACAAAATTGATGAAGAAATTTGAGGATATAACAATGGATAAAAAAAACATACTAGTTGAATAGAAGTGAAACACTTTGAACTTCAAGGAAAAAGCACACACTTCTCATTTCAATCTCCTACGTGTATTTATCTTTTCCAAGTTTCATATGTTGATGATGTTGTGCAGAAATTGGAGAACATGCAATGGACAATCCACCAAGTTGAAATGGACCTGAAACGTTTGCCAGATAAACCTAGCACATAGAAGTTTTATGCTTTGTCTCCTTATATTGCTTTGAATGGCTTCATGTAAATGGTATTTTTAAGGCACCCCTTCCCATCACTCATTGTTAATCATGTCCCTTATGATTGATAAAGGCTTGTAATCTTCAATCCGTATGCTTGTTTAAGTATTTAGATTATTTTACATCACCTTGTTTGATAGGACTGATGCTAGGCTGGGGGACCTTTACATGTCCCCCCACAATGGGAGATGGTTTTATAATTATTATAACTCATTTGTCTTTTTCTCTTCCCAGATCACCTCTCTACCTTCGCATGTGAAGATCCCCCACCCTAGTCTCCACCACCTGATAGAGGAGAAAAAGAAAACTTGAAAGACAGATATTTCTTTTCTGTTCAAGATATCAATAGTATTTGGAGTATTTTTACATGCATCATTTGAAGACCAATATCTTTTAGGCATTATTTTCATTAAGAAATCCTAGATGGAAAACTTCAACCTAAATTCTTTTCATAATATTTTAATAAATAATGTATGATTTAATGACATTTGATGGAAAAAGATTGTGTATTAATTGTATAAAATAATTTTATATTTTTCATTAAAGATGCATGTTGAGTGGTGGGTTTCTTAATTCGTGAATCATGAGTTTTAGAAAGATAGATTGCCCAACTTTAGCATAAAGTCAAAAGATATTTTTCTTTTTGTTGTGTTTACATTAATAATTTTTAAAGAAATAGAACGAATTATTAATCTGCCGTTTTTAAAAAAATTTCATTTATTTATTTTATTGGCATATATTTTAATTATATGATATTTATATATTCAATTTAATTAATTGAAATTGACTAAATATCATACAAAGACATTGTGCCTAACTTATCTGAAAGGAATGCGGAAGTGATAGAAATGAATTAGAATGTGTCCCACAATTGGGGTCCTCCCCATTCTATAGAACAAGGGTTTCAAAATTGGGTCCCCATTCAACTTTAAAGGCACTCATCCTCAATTGTAGTATAATTGTAGTTGAAATAGTAATAAGATAATAATATTATTTTAATATAATACAATAAGAATTATTAAATAAAAAATATAATATTAAGATAACATCCTAAATGATTCTTACTCGAAGTATTATTTACTTAATTCATGTAAAAGAATTGAGTTTACTTTTGATATATTTTGACTGTGATTTTTTTTTAAATATTGTAAACTAATTTGATATCATATTAGATATCACATTTAACTAATTGTAACACAAGTCACTGGTTTTACTATATGCACGACAATTTATGATTAAACTCAAAGTAAAAAATATATATATATATATATATATATATATATATATATATATATATTTACCGTACTATTATAATTTTGATAAAATTTTAGTGTAATTATTACAAAAGTAAATTTTCCTAGTTATTTATAACTGAATGACTATGTTAAAAACTTTGACATTGTTATTGCATTACAATCAAATTCAGTTTTGATACTAACAATATATCAAAGTCAAACTATACTATTTTTATATTTGAAATATTATATACTTTTATTGAAAATATTTTTACAATGTCAACTAATTATTAAAAATCGACTTTGACATAACTTTCAAAATAGTTGTATAAAAATCAATCATCTTCCATACAAATTGTAGTTTTAGACTATTATATAAGTTTAATACGTGAATAAGGCTTTAAACATTTTTTAAAAAATTTATTAAAATTCTCAACCTAAAAATGTAAATAATTAGTGTAAGAATTAAGATTTTATTAGTTTAAGAGAGAAGATGAGTAAAATTTGAATTTTTTTTCTTGTTTAAAATGTTATAAATATAACATTTTAATTATTTAACATTCGTTTCTTTAAAACTATAATTTTTTAAAAATTTTAGAATTTCTAATTTTTCTTTGAGGTTGTTCACTCAATTCTTTTTCTTTTTTTTCTTTTTCTAAGTCCAAATATATCGTAATGTTTCTAGCAAAGAAAATAAGACTTCATTCTATTATAATTTTCTTTATAGTAAATTCCTTTATCTTACTTATAAATTTTGCTATACTTTTTATTTTAAAAATATTCTTTAAAATTCTTCATCTTTTAAATTTGTGTCAATTTAATCCTATAAAATTAGGTGCCATTTGCGGTTCTAAGAAAATAATTTAACTATATTTTAACTAATTTAAAAATAAAAAAGATTAAATATTTTTTTAAAGTTGATTTTTATTAAAATGAGTACCTTCCAAAACTTTTGTTGGTTTTTATATCCAAAATTTAACATATATGTGAATTTAGTTAAACACATATATGAAATTTTAATATATAACATTTAAGATAAATTCACATAATAATTAAATATTAGATAAAAAAATATAAATTTTAATTCGAATCAAATTTTTTACTATATAGATTTGGACCAAAATAAACTTATCTTATTAGATTCAATTATATAGGAAATTTGGTTACTAACCCGTTTATTTTATTTTATTTATTACATATATTAAAATAATAAAATAAAAAATTATAATTTTTTTATTCAAAAGATAAAATAAAAATGTAATTTAAATAATAATTACACTTACAAATTAAATTTAATTATTAATTATAATTAAATATTTATATATAATAATACAAAAAATTTACTTTTAATCATTATTTAATAAATTACTTATTTTATATTTTTCTTTCTCGTATTTTTTAATCACTCCTTTTTAATTTATCTATAATATAAATATAAAAGAAATGAATAAAATTAATTAAAAAAATATTATTTTTCTTTCTTTAATTATATGTTTTTTTATAATTTTTCCTTAAATATAAATTAATAAATAAAAATAATTAAAATTGTTAATTTCGATTTATTCAATTAATTACATATTTTTTAAAAACTTTTTCTTTTTCTTTTAAAACTTTCATCTATTATTGTTAGTCTACCCATACATAATATTTATATTTAAAATTACTATATATATTAAATTTCAATTTATTAAAATAAATATAGATAAAATATTTATTAATATTGAAACATAATTTAATCATGAGAACAAATACACAGTCTCGTTCTCCACTTTTTTAATTATTCTTGTCTTCCTTCGTTTCGTTAGAGTTAAAAATTAAATTTATATCTCGTCTTTATTAAATTTTGGATTTTTTTTCCCATCCTCGATTTATATTATTTCTAAAAAAATAATTATATTTATAATAAATTCATTTTAATATTTTTATACATAAATAAATATTTATAATTTTATAATTTGTAATTATTATTAATTAAATATATATTTTTAATTTATTATATTTATATTAAAATATGTATGTAAAATAAATATTAATTATTTTTTATATGAGTATAAAATATTTATAATAATAATAATAATATATTCAAATTACATAAGTTAATTTTTTGTTAACTTATCATTTAAAAATATAAAATATATAATTAATTTTTATTTAATTAGTTAAAAATAATAAAAATTGTAATTATTACTTTTTTTAATCATTTAAAATATAATTATTTTATTAAGATAAAGTTTAATATAAGAATAATAAAATAAAAAAACATAATAAATTCTAATAAATATAAATTATAAATACAAAAATATTAATTATAATTAATATTTATATAAAATATTTAAAAAAAGTAAAAAAATTAATTTGTGTTCATGAAATTAATTTAAAAAATTGAAAAAATTAAATTGATGAAAATGATTAAAAAATTTATAAATAATTAAAAGATAAAAGAAAAATAATAATATAGTAAATTAATTAACATAAAAAATTTAAAAAATAAAAAATTAATAAAATATAAGAAAGATAATGTTATAGAATCAGAACAAAGAAGAAAACGAATCACGATAAAAATTACCTTAAGGCTTTGTTTGGTTGGAGTGATTTGAGAGAGTGGAATTGAGAGAGTGGAAAATGAGAGATTTGAAGAGAAATGGAGATGATTGAAAAGTGAAAGGAAAGTTTATGGGAAATTGTGAATGATTTGATTGATATGAGATATAAAAATTATAATTTTATGTTGATTATTTAAGAAAATCACCATTTTACCCTTTGTATAAAATAAGGTTCAAATGATTATAAATATAAATTTTTAATTAATTATCCATATTTTAACATTGATTATATATTTAAAAGAAAAAACAAAATTAAAAGTGTTTGTAATTGGAAACAAATTTAAAAAATTAACTTTTTTAGATAGTTATTAAAAATTATATAAATAAACAATTACAAAATTATGTACATTGCATATCCATATTCAAATAATGTTGATATATTAAATAAATTATTTGACTAATAATTAAATAATTATAAAATATAAAATAATAATTAATATTGATTGATAATAACAAATAATTATGAAAACTAATAATATAATTGTACATTATTATTTAAAACAAATATAAAATACAGTGAAAATAGAATAATAATTAAATGAAACATTACTAAAATTATAAACCTATGCACACTAATGCTCTTCAAACAAATAATTATAATGTTATTCATCTTTTGCGATCAAGTCCTCCGGTTCGGATCATTCGATCACTTCCACTCAAGAACATGAACAATTGGGAGAGGCGAAGATGTCCCATATATCGACTCAGAATGTTGAAATGTTGATGATCGTCTCATCACATTAACTTGAGATAAAATAATTACAATATAATTTTCTACTTTAAGAATTAATAATATAATTAAACTCAAAATTGAGAATACTCTTATACATTTTGAACTCTTTTGGATAAATTTTGTTTCCCTAATTTTTGATAAAGTTAATTTTAATATTTAAAATTATTTAACATTTTGAATTCTGAAAGGTTTTCTCTAATAGCAAATTAAAAAACATAATATTCAAAAAAATATTTTAAGATTCGAGTCTCGGGTTGCATTTCGCTCGAGCGACTATATCTCGCTCGAGCGAAAAATGATCTGATCGATCATAATTTGAAATGATCGATCATAATTGGAGGATATAATAGCGGTTCCTCTGTAATCGCTATCTAAAGTGTATATTAGATAGCGGTTCATATACTAACCATATTTTAATTTCTTGAGTCTCGGGTTATGTTTCGCTTGAGCGACTATATCTCGCTCGAGCGAAATATGATTCGATCGATTAGATTTTCGAAATGATCGATCATATTTCATAATTTTTTCAAATAATTAATTCTAATCGATTATTTTTCTAAATTATTGATTAGAATTGATTAGTTTTTCAAATAATAGCTTAGAATTGATTAATTTTTGAAATATATATTAAAAATTATAATTAAAAATATAGATTATTTAAGAATATTAACTATTGTAAAGATAAAGTAGAACATGGGAGGAGATGAGGATGATAATATAATGATAGAAGTTACAAAAATGTAGAATTGAGAAGTTTGAAACAAAAAAAATTAAGAAAATAGAGATTTAATTACACTTTTAATAAATTGAAGATAATTACAATATAATTTTCTACTTTGAAAATGAACAATATAATTAAGAAGATCAAGTGTAATGTTATTGATGCTAATTTTAACAATAATACAATAATATTATTTTCGAAAATGCCCATGAATATGAATATTTTGATTATTATTATATAAAATAATTAAAAGAATAAGGTAAATAGAAAAGTAAAATGCATGGTTATACCACTTTCCTTTTAATCTATAATTAGTTAGGTATGAATCAAATGTAAAGTCTAATGTTATTGATGCTAATTTTAAGAAGATCACAAAATGTAAATTAAATAACTACTAATATAAATTTCTACTTTGAGAATGAACAATATAATTAAACTCAAAATTGAGAATACTCTTATACATTTTTGAACTCTTTTGGATAAATTTTGTTTTCCTAATTTTTGATAAAGTTAATTTTAATATTTAAAAGTATTTAACATTTTGAATTACGAAAGGTTTTCTCTAATAGCAAATTTAAAAACATAATATTCAAAAAAATATTTTAAGATTCGATCTCGGGTTGCATTTCAGCTCGAGCGACTATATCTCGCTTCGAGCGAAAAGCGATCCTGATCGATCATAATTTGAAATGATCGATCATAATTGGAGGATATAATAACGGTTCCTACATGCTTAGGTATCTAAAGTGTATATTAGATAGCGGTTCGAGTGGAACCGCTATCATATACAACCATATTTTAATTTCTTACGTATCGGGTTGTGTTTAGCTTGAGCGACTATATCTCGCTCGAGCGAAATATGATTCGATCGATTAGATTTAAGAAATGATCGATCATAATTAGAGGATATAATAGCGGTTCCTCTATGCACGCTATCTAAAGTGTATATTAGATAGCGGTTCTAGTGGAGCAGCTATCATATACTAACCATATTTTAATTTCTTTAGTCTCGGGTTGTGTTTCAGCTTGAGCGATATGTCTCATTCGAGCGAAATATGATTCTGATCGATTAGATTTAAGAAATGATCGATCATAATTGGAGGATATAATAGCGGTTCCTACTGTATAGCTATCTAAAGTGATATATAATAGCGTTTAAGATTTAACCGCTATTAGAAGTGATATATAATAGCGATTATGTTTTAACCGCTATTAGAAGTGATATATAATAGCGGTTAAGTTTTAACCGCTATTACAAGTGCTATTATAATAGCGGTTAAGATTTAACTGCTATCATATGGAAGAGGGTAAGTTGGACATTTCATTATATCCATCAGACTTTCGTCTTTTTTCTTTGCAGATTAGCGAAGAAAGCCTCTCTCCCCTCTCCTCCTTTTCCTCACCTGTATTTTTTCGCAAATCTGTTCAACCAAATGTGAGTGAATCTCGTACTTCTATATTCGTGAACAGTATTTCGTCGCACAAACACAGCATAACTGTCCCATTTCACCCCACTTTTTTTAAATAAGAAAAATATGAATCTCCGCACCCACATCAATTCGATTTGACCTGTAAAACTGAGAATGCAAACCGAACAACCCGCGGTTGTCATATGATGCCACTTTTACGCATTTCTGGATACTTCGCTATCTTTCTCCAACACTCCCTTCACTTTGTGGGGCCCACTCTCTCAACTATATCTGTTTGGAAGCACTTTTTCACGGGTCAGCGTTCATTGTACGCCCCACGCACACGCGTCTCTCTTTTTCTTATCCCGAATAAGAATACGATCCTCCTATCCTCCCACCCAAACGCACCTCTTCCTCTTCAACTACATCGCACACCCCTTAATCGCCCTCCACGTGTACGCATCAGAACTCTCAGCCGTCCAAAAACTAGTGGCTCTCACATACTACTTGCACCGCCTCTCCCCACGCACTGCTATATATATGCGTAAACCCCCTCTTCACGTTCTTCATTCATACAATACTTCAAAGTTTGTTTCTCAAGTCTCTTCAAAGGTTTGTCTCTCGCTTCTTCTTTATTCTATCTTCGGACTTTACTTTGGTTGCGCTCTCTGTGTCTCAACCGTTGATGCGGTTTGGGTGACATCAAACATTTTTTAATAATGAAAGGTTCTGTACTAGGTTCTTGTGTATTTCAGTATTTTTTTCAAATGGTGGATGGTTTTGTAACTTCCGAGGTTTTTCAAGGTTTGGTGTTTGTTGATCGTGGTTTCCTGTTAGATGGGTATGTTATGGGGTTACCTTTTAATTCCATGTTATGTCCATCTAAGAAGGCTTATCTTATGGAAAAAATTTAGATACAGATTTTTTAATGAGAAAATAGATTATGTTATGACATTCATGACGTTTATCCTGCAGGAAATATCATCAGGGGTTTATTTTCTCTTGGTATTTCTTTTTTAATCTTCAATCAGAATTGAAGATTCATATCAACAGTCAGAATAATAAATGTTCACATGAAAAACATATCTTAGATTACAGTTAGGGAACTCAAATGCTGATTGAAGAAGAACTGTTTGGGAACTTTCTCTAAATTTTCTGTTGTATTGTTTACTTTGATACATGATTCTCAATATGTTGGATGATGACTGTGGCAAAGTTCAGAATCCTTGTTTTTCTTGTATTCTGAAACTGTTGGTGGTTTACGCAGAAGCGATCTGTGTTGGGTGTTGTCAAGTTTCGATCAAGCTAAGTACATGGTTGAATTGGAAATCCAAGTCCCCACCCCATTTGACCCATTTGCTGAGGCGAGAGAATCGGATGCCCCCGGAGCGAAGGAGTATGTGCACATTCGGATCCAGCAGAGGAATGGGAAGAAGAGTCTGACCACAGTGCAAGGCTTGAAGAAGCAGTTCAGCTACGAGAAGATCCTCAAGGACCTCAAGAAAGAGTTCTGCTGCAACGGCAATGTGGTGCAGGACAAAGAGCTTGGCAAGATAATTCAGCTCCAAGGTGACCAGCGCAAGAACGTCTCACACTTCTTGGTCCAGGCCGGTCTTGTCAGGAAGGACCAGATCAAGATTCATGGTTTTTGATTGCTCTAGTTTTGTGCTGTAATTTGTTTGAAGTTGTTCTTGGTGGGCTTGCAGTGAGGTTTGAGATTTGGTTTGTTTTGCTTTGTTTTGTTTTTTAGGAGTGGTGATTGAATAAGTCTGGTTTGGGTTGGATTTTCCAAATTTGATGATTGGATTCCATGGATGGTGTTGATGAAGTTGAATGTGTGAAAAACATTTTACATATAATAATACTTGATGGTTTGGTTTTTAGGAAGTGGTTGATTCTGGAGGTCATACAACGTTTATATTTGAGCTGGTTTAGCCACAACCTGATTCAATTCAATGTCTCAATCTTGGCAAATTGTGAGTGAAGCTAATAAGATACTAATTAAACATCAAAACAGTGCCTAGTGGAGAAATAGTAAAGAATGATAACTGAAAAAATTGGAAAATGATTAGAGAATACAAGTGGTTCTTATGTATAAGTTTATTATTAATGTAAATATTGATATATTATTGAAATTTTACTTCAATAATATTTTTTATTTAAACTTAAATATATATAAAAATTCGTATTTTATTTTGACCCTTTTTTATTTTGTCTTTGACGTGTCTTTCTGTGAAGAAAAAAAGTGCAAAACACGTCAAATTACGGAGGATTGGGTCTGTGAGGAAGGAGCATTTGGTGTCCTTATCGGTTTCGTAGATGCTTTGAATTTTGGGCACTTATTCAAATAATGACTTTTTCAAAGCATGTTTTCTTATGCACACAAGAATGAATGAAGTGTTTATATTTGATGCAAAGACAACACGTACTTTACAAGTCTCTAATGATAAATTATTTTCTTCTCTCATTCATGACCTGATAATCTTAAAACAAATTTAATTAATCAAGATTATGTTGAAAGTTTTTTTTTTCCATCAACATAGGTTGATCATGTTTAAATGATTCATTTTATAGTAGTATGTCTCAGATGAAAGGTAAATAAATTTGGTGAAAAATTGTTTGAAGTAACAACAATGTTCACTGTTTGAATTAGTCCACTTTATTTTAAATTCAATGGTTGGGACATTCATTGATTTTAGTATTTATACTTTTAATAATTTCTTTAGTTTATACGTTCTAAAATTTTATTTTCACCCTTTAAATAAAGAAAAAGTAAATTTTTCGTAAGTTTCATACTTACATTATAAACATTTAAAATATAAAATAATTAATTTTACTATAATAGAAAATAGAAAACCACAATATTTACATTAATCATGTGATCCTAAAATAATTAATGTAAATATGGTGAACATTTTTAACTTGGCACTATAATTGTTTGAATTTATTAAAAAAAAAAAAGTTTCTCAAACATATATTTTCAATCTCCAAATTAAACCCAACCCAATATTTTAATCTTCAATGTTTCAAAATCCTAATTCGATACACTACTCAATATTTGCAATAATAAAGGGAAATAAATGAATAAAAGGAGAACATAGGTTAGCTTGTAAATAGAGTCTTCCTTTTCTTTTTCAGTTATAATTTTTTACTTTTAGTGTCTCAATTTTTTTTCTATTTCAATTTTTTTATTTATCATTTTTTTTATCAATCTTAAAGGAATATTTTAAGTATAAGATTCAATTGAATCAAAATAAATGAAATAAAATATATATTAAATTATTTTAGTTCGTTTACAAATTCTACATTTAGAATTAAAATTAAAGATAATATATATATATATATATATATATATATATATATATATATTCTTTCAATCAATAAAATATTTTTTAAAAATAAAAATTGTGATAGAGTTTAAATGTGAACAAATTTTTAATTGTGATGATGAATCATAATATCATTATGATAACATTTATAAAGATATTTTAATTTTAACATTGAATATGAGATTAATTTTTATGATGAAACTTCTAAAATAAAATAAAAATTTGGATACCAAACATTGTGACATTTTTAATTATAAAACGTAATAAAATGAAATATTTTAAATTTTAACATATTAAATTAAAATATTAAAAATCACAATAAATTTTTTTAAATCATAAATAACTTTGAGAAATTAATAAATAATAAATAATATATATATATATATATATATATATATATTTATGAAGAAGTATCGTTACTGTAATGCTATTCAATAGAATTAATGATAATAATAATAATATTCTATCATATTATAGGCAAGTTAATTTATTTTTATGATAATTAAATAAGAATTCCAATAATGATATTCTTTTTATTAGTTTATAATATATATATATATATATATATATATATATATATATATATATAATGACAACATTAAACATTAATTATTCTCATTTCGTCCATAAGTGGTTCAGGGTTCATTTTGAGACTCTCTTAAACAAATAAATACTAACTTCTGAAGAGAAAATCGCTTGCTATTGTTTTTTGCTAATATAGTTGAAAATTGGTATCAAAGAAAAATTAAACTTAATCTTATACAATTAGGAAATAATATGACAATAATGGATCAACATTGGAATAGTGTTTAAGAACAAGTTCATTATTAGAGTTACTTTTGTTCAGAAACCATATTTAACTGTCATGACCAAGCAAGGAAGCTTGTTATTTCATTCAAACCAAAACTCCTAAATATAAAACATGTAGATGCAAGCTGAAAGGAGATAGATACTGTTGTAAGTTTTAAAACCTGAATAATTTTTTTACCTTTTATAAGCTCTAAAGGCCAAATTTCAATTTGGTCAATGATTTTTTTACCATAATAATTTAATCCTCAAAACATACGTCTATGTAATAAAAAAGGAATTCTGAGCAAATAATATCTACAATGGAATACTCGTTTTACTGTTAGATATAAATATTTCTTTCAAATCTATCCAAAGTTTTCAATTAAATGAAATAATTAAAGAAACTAAAAAACTATTGACTATTTGAAATGAATGTACTTGCAAAAATTGTTTTCTTTCTTCTTGCTCAATCACTTTGGATTGAATATGTATTGGATATCTTGCTGAAGCATAATGTGGCTGTCATCAGATAATGGACCAAATTGAACTAAACAAGGTTTAATATAACCACTAAACCACTCTCCTTGCAGCATGTGGCCTTCAACTGCAAGAACTTGTATAATCTTATTGAGTTATCAACTTTTCTATGTGAGTTTTTATACTCTAGTGTCCAATGCAAAGTCAACAAGGACTCAGAAATAGAATCTCAGTGAAAAGAAAATAAAAGAAACCAAAAATGAAACAAGGAGTTGACTAAAAGTCATGTGAAGCATAGAAGCTCAGACATTCTAAACAGAAGCTTTACATGCCTATGAGTAATACACACTTTTGGAAGTACTTCTCAGAGGAATAAACCTTTTCCCTAAGCAAGACCCTCAGACTGATTAGATGGTGTGATTTAGAATAGCTTGCCTTGTTGGTTTCCACTCTTCATCATTGCAGAGAATTCTTCATAGTTGATTCTACCATCCTGTGAAACCAAAACATTTTAGCATTAACTATGGAACTAGAATAGAAACTTGTAGCAACTAACAGAAAATGAGCTTACATGATCTGTATCCACTTCAGATATAATTGTGTCCACTTCAGATATGATTTCCTTGATTGTGGCATCATCACCCATACCATATTCTTTCATGGCTGATTCCAATTCATCTCTTGTAATATACCTGTAACGAAATCATATGGAGACCAGAGAATAACATGTCATTTGCTCCTGTAATCTCTATCCAAGTTAAGCAATTCAGCAGTTAATGATTTTGTAAATGAGGTTGCTGGCCACTGTGCCGTGTTTAGTATTAAAAACTCTTACCAAAATGCATGACACTTAGTTGACAAGCATGACATTGACAGTGAACTTAAAGCATTGGTGGGAAAGACTTGGTTGGATAAGATATCATGATGGTGAAGGACTTACCCACTGTTGTCTTTATCAAAATATTGGAAGGCCTTGAAAAGTTGGTCATCTCTTTCTAACTTGTGTCTATGCATTGTAGCAGTGATGAATTCTATGTAGTCAATTG
The DNA here is from genome assembly GCA_963425845.1 of Sphenostylis stenocarpa. NCBI lineage: Eukaryota > Viridiplantae > Streptophyta > Magnoliopsida > Fabales > Fabaceae > Sphenostylis > Sphenostylis stenocarpa. The sequence goes on from OY731403.1 coordinate 20,509,372, forward strand.
AGCCATTTCCATCTACATCAGCCTACAATTTTGAGCCAAGATAAGTTTGAAAATCCTTAAAGAAAAAATATAGAGGACAAAAGAACAGCTTACAGCATCCATAAGCTGCTTCACTTCAGCCTCTGTAAGCTTTGAGCCAAGTCTTTGCAATCCCGCCTTTAGTTCTTCATAGGTGATTGTACCACTCTTGTCAGTGTCCATGTTTGTAAACATTGCCTTCAAACCTTGGATCTCTTCTCCAGACATATTCTCAGCAATGACCTAAAACAATATTTAAAGTCCAGTGAGTTTTTGAAATGGAAACCTACACTAAAAAATGACACAAATTGGTCTAATTCAGAACCATAACAAGAACAAAAATGAAAATTCCAATCTCAATGTTGTAACTATTATGTAACAGACATCTTTAAGAAGCTATGGTTTAAAATTAACCTTTTATAATCCTTAAAAAACTCTAACACAGATTGTGTATGGACATACCTTTAGGGCAAGTTTCTTTAGTTTGTTCATTGCTCTGAATTGCTTCATTCTGGAAAGGACTGCACTGTCTATTGGCTTGTCTGAAGCATTTCCATCTTTAATCCATGGGTGCTCTAGTCATTCATACAATATATGAATCAGCCAAAGTGAAAATAAAATCCACGAATGAAGAAAAATTTCACAAGGATTTTAAACCCATGTGACCAATCAGCAACAGTTGAAATGAGAAGCAGTAAAAATGATCACAACAGAGCACTGTTAGTGTTGTTCAATCATCAATAATATATTTTCTCTATCAAACACAAATATCCAACAATAAATAAATAATTGAGATGCTGCAAGATAATAGAAGGACTTGCATATTTCTGATGCTGAGAATACAATTTCCATGTAATGTAATACATCTCAAGTCTTACAACTAGTGTATGTTTTACTTGCACAGTGTATGTGTATAAGAAACTACCCTTGAATTCGATCAGATTTTGAATCAGTTTGGTTTTTTCATGCATGACAGTTATCTATACCAAGTGATCAGGAAGATACCATCAGGAGTGCAGGACACAGTTTAATATACTCCAAGTATTTTACAAAATTCAGGAGAAAACGAAGGAAAAGTGATATACCAAGTACTTGAGCAGAGGTAATGCGTTTCTTTGGATCCTGTATAAGCATCTTTCGAACAAGATCCTTGGCATTGTTTGAAATTTTAGGCCAGGGTTGACTGTCAAAATCAATGTGACCTTCCAATATGGCATCAAATATTCCCTTCTCAGACTCTACACAACATATTTGATGAAATATATTAGACAAGTCTAACAAGAAAAAATGAATAGAAAACATAAAAAATATATGTTTCAAATTTTTAATATAAGTTGATAATTCTTTGTTCAATATGAAAATCAAAGTCTCAATTTACCAGCCCAAAATGGAGGGACTCCACTTAGTAAGATATACAGTATGACTCCTGCACTCCAGATATCTATTTCCTTCCCACATCTGCGCCTCAGAACTTCAGGAGCAACATAGTAAGCACTACCAACTATATCCCGATATACCTTTCCTGGAAAGAATTAATCAGAGAAATTTAAGTACACATTCCCAAAGGAAGATAATCTTGCTTTATTTAATTTCGATAAATTATTTGCTTGAATGATAAGTAGTTTCCAAAGCAGTTCAAAGCTAATGATGGAAGCAAAATTTCACAACAAGCAATAAAGCTTCTTTTGTACTGAGCTTCCCACCTACCCCACCTACCCTTTAAGGAAGAGAAATACAGCTAAAATTCTAACTTGAAAATTTCATGAAGTTGCAAAAGTATTTCCACAAAAGCATAATCAAAAGATAAAGTTTGAGATAGAAAGTTTAAATATTTTTACAAAAACTTCAGAGGTTCATTCATTAATATTTCAATCCTAAAATTAAACTAACATATTTTCCTATGAAGACTCCATCTATTGGTTAAACTGGAATTCAACAAAATTAAGATGCTGGATGATTAGAAGTAGCGACCATTTTACAAATCAAAACTTTACCTTCTTCAATGAAAACAGACAAACCAAAATCAGTGGCTTTGAGAAGTGCATTTTCATCCCTACTAGATAACAAGAAATTCTCTGGCTTCAGATCCCTATGCATCACACCCATGAAATGGCAGATATTAACAACATTTACAATTTGTCTGCATATTGAAGCAGCAGCCCTCTCACTGTAATGCCCCTTGGCAATGATCCTATCGAAAAGCTCCCCACCTTCACACAGCTCCATCACAACATGAACTGATTGCCTATCCTCATAAGCCCCTTTGAACTCAACAATGTTGGGTTGACCACTCAAATGCTGCATAATTTGAATCTCCCTCTTTATGTCCTCCTTATCAGATTTGCTCACAAGTTTCCTCTTCGAAATAGACTTGCAGGCATACTTCATCCCAGTTGAATTTTCAGTGCACAGATATGTCACCCCAAATTGCCCTCTACCCAATTCCTTCCCAAGTGTATAGAACTGTTTCACGTCCTCAAACTGCTTCCCTAGAATTGTATCTTGCTTAACACTAACCATAGGTTTAGGACTAGGGGCAGTACCAGAAGGCTTCCACGGCATCTGAGGCACAGTCTGAGCACTGGATGCAGCATGCTTTTCAGGTATATGATAAGGTTGATTTGCAGGTACTCTTGATTGGTTGACCAAAGGTTCATGAGTCTTCTGGGTGTGCACACCACCAGTCCCCGGATGTCTGTAACCATTGTGCTCTGGTTCTGAATCTTTACTTACACAACAACCCATGTCACCAGATTCTCAAATCCAAGTATTGTAACAAAAGAAAGAAGAAAAGAAAAATTGAATATCTTCCACCTCTATCAGACAATTACCACAAATTCAACTGATTCAGTCAAAACATCCAACAGAGTGAACCCAGATGAGAATTCAAGGAAACTATACCATCTTAAACCTTGGATCAGAAACCTATAAGTAAATCATTCTGAAAATTAAAAAGAAAAAAACTGACAAAAGCCTTGTCAGGAACAAAATTAAAAAACCCACATATGAGGATTGTGGAAGAACAAATGATATATGCAGAGGATGTAAAAAGAGAGATAGAGGACAAGTTTGATACTTTGGCTGAAGAAATGTACAAGGAATTATAAAAGTCGAGCCTTGAAAGAGTGTGAAAGAGAAAGAATGTATAAAAAAAAAAAAAAATTTGGGATAAATGCTAGTTGTACCTAAGGTGGAGTTCACATAGTTTATATGCAAGGTTGATTGTGGAGGTTTAATTTTGTTAAATAAAACAGAAAATAATAAAGTGAATGATGACGATTGAGTGAGTGCTACCTATTTTGGAGAAACTTTATGGGAAAGTAATAAATTAATGGAGAAAAATATGACAAAAAATTATTGGAATAAAAAAAAAAAAGGTGTAATTGGTCAACTGTTTCGTATGTGTAGGGTGAAAAAGTTTGAAGCTTTTATTTCACAAGAAGCCACCATTCTCAGAGACACAGAGAAGTTTCCTTGGCAGCTGCTAATGACAGCATAAAAGATGCATCAGATTCAGATCATATCAACAGATACATAGAATCAAATTTAATAAAATGGATAATATGATATATATATATATATATATATATATATATATATATATATATAAAATTTATACGTGATTTTAACAGTTAATCTTTCAAAATGTAATAATTCAATTTTTTATTAAATATTTTATTTATTATTTACCGTATTGGAACGATTGTGAAAATATTTACCACAAACTAAAAAGAAATTTAGAGATTCATCACATTATTCTCCTGACTCATGCATAAAATAATTAGAGAAATTGGGTGATTTTTTACTAAATTTTAAGCGTAATAATTTTGTTATGCCAATTAAATGTTTTTTTAGGTCAATATAATGCGTATTAATATAAGCTTAGCTGAATTAGGCATTTAAATTTTGGGGAAATTATTTTTTACATATTAATAAATTTGAGAGAGAAAAAAAATCTCCAGGCCAGCATGAATGGATCATGGATAAGACATACATACCCTACATATTAATCTCTTATTAGAAAAATTGATTCTGCAACATATTTCAAACTATCGATTTCAAAAAGTACTATTTCATAAAAACTAGATCAAATCTTTGAAACTGAAAAACATCAGCTTCATGTTTTTTTTTTTTTTAACATTCTTAACTCAATGAATGAAGAATAACGTTCCTTTGAAAAGTAAGAGATAAGAAACCGAGAGAAGGTAATAATTGTGATACAAACGTAATAAAAAAAGAGAGAAAAATGAAAAAAATGTAAAAAATATTTGTTAAAAAATTAAGACGGAATAAAACTATGCAATGCATTCTCATAAGATTTATAATAAAAAGTATATAAATTTTAATATTTGTAAACTATTATCATTCAGAGGTTAATCAACAAAATTCTCATAAAAGTTATTTATGTGTAAACTAATTAAAAATTAGATAGAAATAAAAATAGTAAATATTGTTTTAAAAATTAAAAAAATTAAAAAAAGTGAAAAAAAATAATATTAATATTTATTTCCATAAAGAAAGTATGATGTCGTATCTTTATAATAATATTATTATAACTAACTATAATTTTATTTTATTTTTAAATATTTTAAAAAATTAGGACAGAAAATATATAAAAATTAAGTTTAATTTTATTATTAAATGATGTAAGCATAAAAATATAAAATAATAATTAAGTAATATTTTGATTTGAATATTATAAGTTGGAACAGGTCAATGGAGTGATTGATTGAGAGGAAATGATGATTTGCTAGATCATGGCCTTATCAGAGACACGGAAAAACATAAAAACATGTGACGGAATGGTCAAAGCCAAATTCTTGAGACTGTGAGATCAGATCAAAGTTTCAAACGTGAACGCGTTTGAGCCACACGATCATTCACAAAGTTGGACCCAAAGAGAAAGCGTGTATTGAATTGAACAATTGGCATGTACGCGCTTTTCATTGGAATTTTATTCTTTTCTCGTTTTCTCCGTTCTTCTTTGCGTTTTTTTTGTTCACTTGAATTTTGTGATCAAGATAATTGTAAACATAAACTTTTCTCCTTATTTTAAAATATAATATAAATTTTAATTTTATTATTTTTAATATTTTTTTATTAATATCTTTATTATTTTAATGTTTTTTCAATTAAAATACTCTTACAAAATTTATTATCTTTTTTTAACAAATTTAATTAAAAAAATATGATTAAATAATTGTGATATATTTAAAAATATTTTTTGTTTATATAAAATAATCATATATTTTAAACTATTTTTATTATATTAATATTATATTATGAAAATATCAGGATTAGAACACATCATGTTTTTCAATTTTATATTTTTTAAAAGAAAAATTATTTATTTGAACTTCTAGAAGTCAAACTTTTTATTTCTTAATTGTTATGTGATAATATTTTTTTACATTTTTAAATTGTTAATTAATATGGTCACAATAGTACTTTTTGTCTTTCTTTTTTTTAAATAGAACTGCTCCCTAAAATATAAAATTTAAACTAAATTAATTTAGTAATAATGAATATGGATTACTCTTGTCATTACAAAATTGTGATACATTTATAAAATAAAATTGTTAAATATTTTATAATTTATTTTATATTTGTTGGTATATTTAGAATTTCATTTTCTTTTTCATAATTATAAATAAATCATATAATTTTATATGTACAAAATTATGATAGAAATTTGTTCTCCTACTTTATATATATATATATATATATATATATATATATATATATATATATATATATATATATATAATGTACTCTAAATAAAGTATAATTGAATTGTAAAACAACTTCCAATAATATATATATATATATATATATATATATATATATATATATATATAATTCTTGATTTTTAATTTGAAATTGAAATGCTTAATAAACCAATTGATTTCTTATTTTTTTTAATCAATTTTCTTTTCTGTAAACTTGATTTTCAATACTATCGTGGTGACTATTTATTATTATTATTATTATTATTATTATTATTATTATTATTAGTATTATCAAGTTATTTTAATAATATTTTTATTTTATTTTATATCATAATGTATTTATAATTAAAAAATATTAGAGGAAAATAATTTTATTTTATTATTTAATTATAATTCATTATAGATATTATTTTTAAGTAATTAATAAAAAATAAATACATATATTATACATATTGATGTGTGATTATATTATTTTGTTATAGATTATTTATAATTAAATAATAAAAAAATATAAAATTATTTTATGTTGTCAGTATAAAACTTTTTTTCTTTAACTTTTAATTAGTTTTTTTTACTGGAAAAATACACTTGAAAAAAAAAAAAAAGAAGTTACACCACACACAAATTTATTAGTTTGATTTAATCATACATGTTATTATGGCATACTTAAAAAAAATCAATACATATTACTGATAAATTGAAATAATTATTTTCTTTGATTATTAACTTAGCTTTACATTATACCTATGTCTCCATAATATTAAGATTTTATTTTACTTTTTATTTTATCTAAAGATGTTAGAACTAACATTTTTAATACCAATTGATTGGAAGAGTGATGAGGAATTAAAATTGTTTATACAAATCATTTTTTTTAAACAGTTCTATATAAGAAAATAATATTTTTAATTTTAATTTTTTAAATAAATTTCACTAAAAAAATTAAATAATTTCTATTAAAAATTCTCTTATATTTATAATTTTTAAAATAAATAAAATAATAATATTATCTCTCATTTGTTTGGAGCGTAAAATAAATTCTTTTTTCCCCAAGTTTTTTATTTATATTATAATTTTATAAAAGAATTATTTTAGTTTCTGTAATATTATTATTATAATATTTTATAAATTTAATCATCTTTTATTAAAATTCTAAGATTTAATATATTTTAAAATTTAGTATTATTGTTCTTTATTGGTTAAATAGTTGAAGAAAGTAAGAGAATTCCATCATTAACTTAGTTATTATCCTATAACTCTAGCTTTTATGACCAACATATTGTTAGTATAATATTATTAACCTTCACATTATTATTATTATTATTATTACTATTATTATTATACAATATAAAATTTGGTTTGAAATAAAAAAAATACTTTCAAAAAGTTTTTTTTTTCAATTATTATAATGTGTAATAAACCACACGCCATTTCTATACTTTACTTGTGTTCTACACAAAGAAGAATACAAAAAGAAACTCGTTTCTAGACTTTTTGGTGGTTCATACAAATGTTGTTTTTGCATCCATGAAATGTTTATATTCCTTAAAGACTATAAAAGAACATAACTTTGAAACACGATAAACTTTAAGATTTGAAACCAACTTTGTAAGTTGTCCTTTTGTGAATATGTCATTTTTAATGGTGCTTAATTTCTGGGATTGCCTAATTGAGTATTTGAAACTGAATTTAGCAAAAAGTGATTATACCTAATTAATTACATATATGAAAATAGAGAAAGAATTGGTGTTGAAAAAGTAGGTTTTGAAGGATAATATTATTTAATTTTGTAGCCTTTTGATATGATGCTTGGTATTATTATATATCTCCCTTAGTGGTGTGGTTATGTTGTTAAAATAATATAGCAATTAATGCAACAACTTTGTTTGTAGCTTCTAATAATTCAGTTTCTGCTGAACTACTAAATGCTAGAAAACCAAAGTGTAACACCAAAGTGTTCTAATCTCATATATAATAATAACAGGGTCCATCTCTCATAATCATCAATCTTGACTATACCTAATTCTATGTTCCCACTTAGTGTAACACCATAACCCATCTAAATTGTCACACAATTATTCAACTTCAAAACAATAACAAATATTATACAAAATAAAGAATATAATGATAATTTTTTTTATATTATAAATATAAAATAAAAAATTAAAGATGCAGACAAAATTATTGAGACGTAAAAGTAGCAGCCATTTATGTCCCACATTTAGTTTTGAAAGCCCAGCAGTAGATTTCATTAGAAACTTGCTAAGTATAAAAAATAATTTAAAAAGAAAAATATTGTTTTAACGTGGATAGAAAATTATAAAATTTTATTTATATATATTTTTTAATTTAAAACGACTCTATATATAAATATTATAAAAGTGATATATCTTTTGAAGATATCTAACAAAATGGTTGGACAAAGATTAAAATAAAATAAAAAGTAAACTATTTTCTGAATATTTTAAAATAAAATCTTATTAATAGTGAAATGGATAAATTAAAAAAAAAGATAAATTATGTTATAAAGTACTTTAAAACCGTAGTTCATAGTATGATTTTTTTTTTAAGATTAGGAATAATTTGTAATGGTAAGAATTTTATATAAAAATCTTATGTAATAAGATTTGTATTATTATATTATAATAATATTTTTATATTATTATTAAAAAAATTATATTATTATTATTATTAAAATTAATAATTAATATATTATTGTATTATTAATATTAAAATAATATAATTATATTTATTAATATTATTATTATATTAATAATGTAAATATTTTATTTATTTATTTTATTATTAATTTTGATAATAATTAAATTATATAATAATTTTTTTATTATTTATAATAATAAACTAAATTTATATTAATTTAATTATTATATTTAAGTAATTATTATAATTATATTATAAAAATTATTATTATAATTTATAATAATAATTTTAATATATTTCATTATTGTCTATTTTATTTATATATTTTAAAAAAATTTATATATGACAGTTTAATATAAGAGATTTCCAATCACGATAGTATATCAAATATTAAGTTTTTCTATACAAATACATAAAACTAAAGCCCATATCATAAATTTATGGAATAAATGGAATCTCTGGGAAGGTAAACCTATTTGTAAAAACTCAAAATTAACCTCTGAACAAACATCATCATACTAATATTTTATTCATTATAATTAAGAATAAAATAAATAATGATAAATATTTTTATATTTTTAATAATTATAACTTTTACAATAATAATATTAATAATTATATTATATTATTTTATTATTAATAATATTAAAATAATTATAATAATATGAATAGTACAATAATATAATAATTATTAATTATAACAATTACAATATAATTTTATTATTATTATTATTATTTATTTTATTAGTAACAGATAAAATATTATTAATTATAATAATATAATAATTATTATATTATAATAATAAAAATTATACTACTTTTATATAAATTTTACATAAAAGTGTTATAGTACGACTTTTTTTAAATTAAAAAAAATTAAAATGATGTTAAGAAGTATATTTTTTTTATATTGAAGTCGTGTTTTTTAGGAACACTTATACAAATTTTAAATTTTATTTTATTTTTATAAATTTTTAAAAAAATGTACCATATTCATATAAAAGTATTTTTTTTACAGTTTACTTTTTAAAATTATGACTTCCTAATCTATGGAATATTATTTTGTTTTAAATTACAAATTTTGTTATAATTTTTTGTAATTTTTCAAATTTTATTATTAAACTTGCAATATTTTGAACTTTTAAACTTAAATTTTTAAAAATGTTATCATATTAATTTTAAAATTATACATCTTTTAATTACTAACTTAAAAAATGACAGGTAAATGAGGTAAATTGAACATCATTTATTTTTAAATCAATACTACTTAAATAAAATATAAAATTGACATTCAATTAAAAGGTAAAAAAATATGTATAATTCTAAATTAAAAGGATAAAAATTGAAAATTTAATAATAAAATTGAAGAAAATAAGATTTTTGTGATAAAATTGGTCAAATAAAACTTTAATTATAAATTAACGAAATTAAGAGTTTAATAGCAAAATATATAAAATTACAAAAGTTCAATCATAAATATAATGTATATTCAATTCTAAATTTTTCAAAAATATATCAACTGCAGGCATTAATAATTTGACATTCAATTAATAAAAAAGTAAAAAATTTGTATAAATTTAAAGAGTAGAAGATTTATAAAATTAATAATTCAATGTAAAATTTTAAAAAAATCATATAAATATATAATAATAAAATATATAATTGAACATAATATATAACAAAATTATTCTCGTTATCTAGAAGAGAAAATATTAACTTTATATTAAATAAAAAGTATATAAATATGTAAAGAATTTAGATAGGTATGGGCTTGCACTAAAAATTTATGCATTTATTAGATGAAAGAGGTTATTATTTAACTTATTCCTCTTTTAATATAGAAAAGTAACTGTAGTCTACGTGATAATAGTTGAATTAAAAAAAAACAAAACAAAGTGCTTCTACAAATTAAGATTTATTCAAATTGAAATGACCTTTCAATAAATTATAATAGTAGTTAGTTTACTTTAGCCAAAATCTATTTTTCTCATCTTTTTATTGAGTTTTTGGAAAACTTAAATTTTAAGATTTTAGTCGATCACATCCGCAACTTACTCCTGAGTTCCACAGTACACGAATTCAATTTCACAAGATCTCTTACAAAATGAAAATGCACTCTAATATGCTTTCTTCGACCATGCATTACTGGATTTTTTGAAAGCTTAATTGTTGAACTATTATCACACATGATAACAGTGCTACTGTCTTATGCATGGGATAAATTTCTCAAAATTCTCCTCATCTACATTGCTTGACAAGCACTAATAGCATCAATAACAAACTTTGTGTCGGTGCTTAAAAGAGTAACGATTAGTTGTTTTTTAGACATCCATGATACTGCCTCTAAACTTAAGAAGAAAATATAACCAAATGTACTATAGAATATTTCATAACTAGTGATATCTTTTAAATATCTTAATATTCTTTTAATAGCTTGCAAGTGTAACTCTGTTGGTTTTGACATATACCTACTGCTAATGAGACTCACACTGAACATTATATCTGACCTTGTAGCTGTCAAATACATTAAGTTTCCTACAATTTGCTTGAAGTAAGTATCATCCACAATCACCCCATCAATATATTCATCTTAATACCTGGAACAATGGGACTCTTCACAGGTTTACTCTCGGACATTACAAATTTCTTCAGAATATCATTTGCATATTTCCTTTGACACATAAAATTTCTTCTATTTTTTGTAAGATCTTAATGCCAAGAAAAAATCTTATCTTTTCAAAGTTAGTCATATCAAAAGCTTGCATCATGGATTTTTTAAATTTAATCATATACCTGTATCATTACCAGTATAGATCAAATCATCAACATAAATATTGACAATTAATATGCTTCTGTCACTACTTCTTTTGATGAAGGGAGTTGGTTCACTTAAACATTTTTGAAAACCATCTTGCATAAAATGTGACTCTATACAACTAAGCCAAGCTCTTGGTTGCTGCTTTAGACCATACAAGGCTTTATGTACCTTATAAACCTTGTGTTCCTTCCCTCTCTTGACATATCCCTTTGGTTGCTCTATGTACATATCTTCACTAAGTTCCCATGTAGAAATGTATATTTCACATCTAGCTGGAAGATATCCCATCCTTCGCAGGCTACAAGTGCTAGTATCAATCTTACTGTGTCCATTCGTGCAACAGGGGCAAATACTTCAAAAAAATCAATTACATGCTACTGAGAGTACCTTTTAGCCACTAATCTTGCTTTATACTTATCCACTTCACCCACCTCATTCACTTTTGTCTTAAAATCCATTTGATTCCAGTTGTTAGATCCATTAACTCCCAAGTTTGATTCTTTTCAATTGATTAGATTTCACTAGCCTTTCTCCCTTTCTCATGCTTCACAACTTCCTCAAATAGAATTGGATCTTCACCAAAACATCTTGTACCATGTATGTCTCAGCTTTTTCTTCACTCAGCCCTTCACCATTAACAAATTCCCCCATCCAAGTCGGCTTCCTCCTTTCTCTCCCTTGAATCATATATTCTTACGAATTTATTGATTCATTTCTACCTCTAGTGTCGCCATCATGCTCACTACTATCATCGATATCTTCCTCAAAACTGTTATCCTCCCATTTTTACTCCTCCTCACTTTCATCAGTATGAAATTCATCATCAGCCCACACCAATTTGGTGTCTATTTGTTCTCTATAATTTGAACCCCAATCCCAACTCTTCTCTTCTTCAAACATGACATCTTTACTAACTACGATTCTCTTTCTCTTAGGGTCAAAATAGACGATAACCCTTTGATTCATTACTAATACCCAGTAGAATACAAGAAAAACTTTTATCATCCAATTTACCTCTTTTTGCCTCCAATATGTGTCACACGTTCCCACACTCGAAGATGTTTCACTAAAGGCTTGTTACCACTCCAAGCTTCTTGAGGAGTGGTGTTCCTTACAACGTGAGTTGGGCATCGATTCAGCAGATAAAATGCCCAGTTGACATCTTCTGTCCAAAAGGTTTTGGGAATACGTTTGACAGAAAATAGACAACGTACCACGTTCATGACTTGTTCTATTTTTGCGTTTTGTTACTCTGTTTTGGTGTGGTGTATAAGTTGTGGTATGTTGTCTTTTGATTTCGTTTGCTTCACAAAACGATTTAAACTTGAGTGAGTTAAACTCTCCTCCTCTATCTGTTCGTAAGCATTTGCTGGATGTTTCTACTTCCTTCTCCACCAATTTCTTAAATGACTTGAAGTAATCCAAAGCTGTTGATTTTTCAGAGAGTAAATAGACCCAACTTTTACGACTATAATCATCAATGAAGCTTAAGAAATACAGTTTTTCACTGTTCAAGATGGGTTGTATGGGTTCGCATATATTTGCGTGAACAAGTTTCAAGACCTTGCTAGCATTCTATTCACTTGCTTTAGGAATTGGATTACGATGTTGTTTCCCCGTGAAACACAATCAGTAAAAGTGATATCTGATGTTTCAAGTTAAGGCAATCCACGCACCATGTGTCTTTGTTGGAGAGTTTTCAAACCTTCATAATGTAAGTGATCTTACCTTTGATGCCAAAGGTAGATGAGATCAGAGTTAGTGTGTAAACATTCTCTAGTAGCAGTAGGACGGGTGGAGCGTTCATTGAAAAGAATGAACATACGATTTGTACTCATGTTAATATATGCAATCAAGCCTTTAGTTGTTGCACGTCCCATTTTGTATGAGGATGACAAAACCTTTTTCTTGTAGCTGCCCCATGCTCAACAAATTTTTCCGAAGCTCTGGAACATAGTTTAAGTCGCGTATGAGAAAAGTAGTACCACTGAACGTTAATCTAACACTGTCTGTTCCAAGTGCTGAGTGTCTACCTTCATTTCAGCGAACATACCTTGTCTCCACACATATGATTAGAGCATCCTGAGTCTAAAAACCAAGCATCATTCCTTGTGACTCCTTTTTCTACAATAGCCATCAACAAAAGCTCTTCCTCTTTATATAATTCTGCATAATTTGCTTATTTATTCCACTTGGGACATTCATATTGGAAGTGGCTCAAATTGTGGCAATTGAAGCACTCCACTGTAGCATTTGAGAAGGACTACCTCCTTCTTCCACGTCTACGACCTCGGTTTGTCCCTCTCCTCTTCCTCTTCTCCTTCTCTACTACTTTCTGATGTGGGGACTAGTTCATCTTCTCGGTTGAATCTTTTGAACTTTTGTCCATGGACCACCAAGGAACTTTGTAGTTCATCCATGGACATTGCTTTTGTGTCCAACAATTCTTCAATCGAGACAACAACATAGGTGAATCTTGCTGTCAAGGTTCGAAGTATTTGCTCTACTACCTTTGAGTCAAGCATATCCTCACCATTACTTCTCATTTTGTTTGCTACTGCGACAAGTTTCTGTTTCAATCATTTCAAGCACTCAAACTCTTGCCGCAATGCATTGAGGATGAATTTTTTTTACTTGAGCATTACCTCCAAACTTTCTTTTCAAGGACTCCCACATAATATGAGATATGCTCATGTCTAAGACTTGTTCGAAAATGGATCGATCAATGGCCTTAAAAAGATAGTGCTTGGCTTTGTGATCCTCAGGTCTAGACTGCTCCAATTTTTTCAACTGTGCTTCAGTTAAAACAGTGTCTTCAATTAGTTCCTCAACACCATTTTTGATCAATTTTTAGATACCCTTTGCACGAAGAAGGATCAATGACCCTTAAAAGATAGTGCTTGACTTTGTGATCCTCAGTTCTGGACTGCTCCAATTGTTCCAATTGTGCCTCAGTTAGAACAGTGCCTTCAATTGACTCCTCAACACCATTTTGAGCAATTTTCATATACCCTTTGCAGGAAGAAGATTCTTCATCAACTCACTCCAATGATCATAATGTTAACCATCAAAATAAGGGATCTTTACTGAATGTTTTTCATTATTCATCTTCGTACGTGACGTTTTCAATAAAGCTCCTGTTTAGATATATGTACCAGGTCCAATGGGGGCTTTGATACCAATTTGTAAAGAATATACATATGTATATACTTGCAATGAAAACTAATGCGTTTATTGGATCAGAGATGTTACTATTTAACTTGTTCATCTCTTAACAAAATACAAAAAAGTAGCACACATCATCTACGTGACAATGGTTGAACTAAAAAAACAAAATACTCCTGAAAATTAGGATTTATTCAAAATGAAATTACTCTCAACAAACTATAATAAAAACCTTTTCAAAATATATATTACAAACAACTTCATATAAATATTGTATTTATCATCTTTAAATAACATAATTGTATTTGAAATATTTGTTAGAGACACCATATCAATTGAAATTATAATCAAAATATTATATATAAGTGAAAACTAATATATTGCTTTGTCAAGCCTAAATTTAACATTAAAATTTGGTATTAAAAATTATCTTAGTTGAAATTATGGATTCACCTATTACTGTGTCATTACCAAACAATTAATAGATGTTCAATTATGTAAATTTCATCTAAGATATGCTTAAAATAATGTACATAAGTAATTAAGAGTTATTCTTCATTTTTTTCATGATAATTGTGAATTTCATGATTTTTTCCGTGAGAAGATGTTGTATTAAAAGAACTAACAATATTTATGAATTATATATTTAGTTTCAAATTCTAAATGATTTCAAACTTTTCCTAAATATCAAAATAATATAAATTTTGGATAGACTGATAGTGAAGCAACTAAAATCTCTTTTTTTTTTTCTGCTCTCAGAAATTTAAACGAGTAATTTTCGAAGAGTCTAATTATGATATCATATTCATGTATTACTTAATAATAAGTTAAATTAAGTTTGATAATGAACCATATCTAATAAAATTATGAGATAAAAAATGTAAATGTTGAGAACCTTAGGTAAATAATTATTTAAAAAAATCTTAATTTTTTAAAATCTTTTATGAAATTGGTAAAAATAAAAATAGTTTGATGGTTTCTGTTTCTGTTTCACCTTAATAATCCAAAACTTATAAACCAAAATAACAAATTTAATCCCAAACGTAAAAAGAAAAAGAATTCTCAAATTTTCTTCTACAAACCCTAATCTTACGTTCTATAATCTCCTTAACTTTTCTAAACTTTTCACTAGACTTCTCAATTACAAATTTTAAAAAGTACTTAACATGTCAAACCCATCATAAACCTCAAAATATTTTCACTAAAACATAAGAGTTTTATGAGAAAGAAAATCTTATGGAGAGATTAAATTTAATTCATTTTGAAAATTGAATAACTTAGGATTAAAATTGGAAAGTAAGATAAGTCTTATTTCATTGATTGGTATATATTTTTTACTAGTAAAATAAATTGAGATTCAGGATTATCAACGAGTGGCTCCACCTAACTTAGTCTATTTATTAGTTAACTTATTTTAACAACATATGAATAAATAAAGTGAGAAAAAATTGATGTGAATGAGAAGTACATTATTAGTCCAAAAAGAATAAAGTTGTTTTTTCTATATTTGATGCAATTAAATAACTCATGCTTTATTCATTCTACCCCAACAAGAAACCAACTTTTCAGCGCCTGCTTTTCTCATCTGTTTCTCCATCCTTTCTTCTTTGGAATCTATCAATTTTAATTTTTTTTTCATTTATATTTTTTTCTAGTTTTTATTTTCAATTCAAATCCGATACAAATTATTTGGATATAATCATTAATTAATTTATTATCTAAATAATTAAATTTTTAAAAAAATATTGTTTTCTAAATATAATATTGATATATATTAATATATGAGATGGTAATAATAATAAAAATAATTAGATGAGTTGAACTAAAATCTTAAATAATAAAAAAAATATGCAATTGGGTATATATAGGATTGATTTGAATTATTAAAATTAAAATTCAAAATCTAAATTTAGATTTGATCTGAACCTATTCAACCTTCATTTATGATTTTGTGTATAATGCTTTTGTGTATAGGTCTGGGCTAATCAAGCCCAGCAAAGTTCAAACGGCCCAATTCACTTTTTAATATATAAACGTGTTTTTGAGGATAACCAAATATTTTCGGAAACAAAGTTTACTCTTCAAACCGAATTTGAAATATTCAAAATGAAAAACCAATAGTAACCTTAATACTAAAAATTTACAACAATTTTATTTTTGTCAAACCCAAAATCCACTATAAATTGTTTCAAGTCCAAATTAATTTAGATTCAGAAATAAACCATGTGAACATTTAGTCAAAATACCTAACCAATCATAAATAATCCAAAATAAATTCAAATACGTAATGAAAACAATAACATCACTAGCCATCTGCTCACACATGGCTTCCTATGCCCAAAAGTGGCTAATCTAAGTCATTAATTCACTAAAATTAACAATATATTTATCAAAGTTTTAGACAGTTTTTTTTTCCTAAATCGTCTAGTTTAAAATTAAAAAAATATAAATACAATAAAACCAAAATTAACAAAAGATTATTTTATTTATTTTAAATTTAATTTATGTTTAAATTGAACCATACCTCATTTTTATATTTGGTGGAGACATAGTTTTAATGCAATATGAAGCTATAAATCATGAATATATAATCTTTATATAAGCGTGATAAATGAATTAATGATTTAAACGATAATCAGCTTAGTTGAGTATGATTGCAATATTTGATAGATCTTATATTATAGATCCTTATCATTACGTTGAAAGTTTTTTTAATAAGAGTTTCACATTAGTAAATTATATTGTAAAAGTAAAATCATTATTGGATACTAGAAGATATGAAATACTTCCGTTTGGAGGGAAATGTGTACCAGTATAAAAAGAAATCTCACTTGTTCTTAATAATTTAATGAGTTGAAATTAGATATTTGGTAGGAATAGAAAAATTAAATAACTTACAAATAAAAAAATATTCATAACATGATATCTTAAAGTTTTTTTGTTGTTGAGAATGATGTCATATTCTTTTGTATAATTAACTTTGGTCCTATTTTATTGATAATTTAAATATGAGATGAAGTCTCACATTAGATAAAAATAAGTCACGTTAGATAAAAATGGAAAAATTGAAAAACTTGTAACGGAAAAAAATCTATAATCTAATATCTTAAAATTTTTTGTTAGAAATAATATCATATTTTCTTATATGGTTGACTCATCTTTCTGGTAAATATCTAACACGTTTATATCTTTAATCAAATCTATAATATTATTCAATAGCTAATATTATAAAGAAAGTCTAAATCTGATTATAGATAACACACTTAACCTTCACTCATTCGTTTTACTAACATTCTCAATCTATGTACTGAAGGGCATGTGAAACTTTGAAAATGAAGGCTAAACTAGATCACTCTGGAGTGCTCACTGCAGCAACCTTTCTCTTCTTTCCAAAAACATGTGCATGTTCCATCTACTCGCATTAAGGGACATCAATGTAATCACTACTTTGCTGTTATATACTATATATAGTCCTCAGATTCTGGCACCAGATATGTACTTTTGGAAAAACCTTTATAACGTGCCTTTCCTCACTCTTTAAATGACACCATAGCTTCACCATTTTACGAGGCAAAATATCTTGCATCTTTCTCATCTTCTCAGTTTTGAAGCTAAGCAAGCTAATTAGGCAATTTTCTCACCCTTTCCACAACTACGACCATGTGGTTTTCTGGGATGGTAGGAGCAACAACGAGGTGTAAGGAACTTCTTTCCATGTGGGTTCTGGCTGGCAGTGGCGGATATGGACTTGATCAATTCATGAAAGTTGTAGAGAGAGTTGTTTTTGCTGAATTTACTTGCATTCTGGCATTAGGTGATGTGTTGAACTGCTACTTTTGCCTTTGTTCTGATATATCAGTTTTAGTTCAGTGCACGTGGCCATATAAAACATGTTACATTATATTATGTTTCCTGATTTCGCTGTTTAGAATTTTATGGTGTTGTAAGTAATGTTTAATATTTGGCACAGGAGGGTCCATGATGGGGATAATTGCAGGAGCCATGAGTGGACATACCACAGAAGGTGGTTTTCTTGATGGGGCTTGCAAAGGAGCTGTGACAGGGGCAATTGCTGCAATAGAATTACTAAATAATGCTGCTGAGCCTCTATCTAAGGTAACTCTTCAACTTTCATGGTTTTTGGCTAAGGGTGTATATAAGTAAATTCGCTTTTATATTGGAAATCCAAGTGTGAATAGAAAAATGGTGTTAATCAGAAACGAAAAAGTTGAGTAATCTAATATAAGTTTAGGTCAAAATTAGTGTCGTATTCTTATATAATTCATTCCATCCTATTTGTTGAAAATCTTCTTATATTTAGTCCTTACATATTGATGTTATTGTTATCTACTGACCGACTTTAAGATATGGCTAATGGCTAAACAACTTTGCTTTTCTACAGTATTAGGTTAGAGGTAATGAATGATATACACTTACATATTTTGTTTCTTCCTTAAAGGATGTGTTCTTAAAGTTACAATAAAGTATGCAATGTAGTTGAAATGAAGTAAAAGTAGTGATGCTGAAACAATTATAATGAAACATGAAATGAAGATAGAGAAGGTTTTCTGAACAAATTCTAAAAATAACAACTCAATCCTAACATATGATATATCATATAAGCCAACTAGCAATGACATTCTTCATGTCTGAACTCTTAAATATTTGATGTTGATTTGCAGGTTGCCCTATTGAGGAGTTTATTCAATGGAAAGCTATTTATGGAATGGATATGTCCAGCTGTTGCACAAGCCTATCAGTGTCATGTAAGAATAAGAACACAAAACAAATATAAATGTGAAAACAAATATTTGATGAAATTAATATTTGCAGATCAATGCACATGGAACAACAACTTACAGAGAAGAATCAGATATTAACAATGGCATTGTCAGGGGGATCACAGTCAAAGGAATGGCTTGGAATATCATCCAAGAGCTTCCTGTTCAACAATTCAATTCCAGTAAAATGCTGAAACTATACAATGAATCATGCTGCTCAATTTGCTTCCAGGTGAGAAAATTTTTCTTAGCCTGTGAAAATTCATCAGTTTCAGAACTAAAAGCAGTTAATTTTCTTCATACATACACAATTATATTGTGCAGGATTTTGAGGATGAAGAATTTGTGAGGACACTTCCAAACTGTGGCCACTTTTTTCACTTGGAGTGCATAGACAAATGGCTACTCCAACAAGGATCATGCCCCATCTGTAGAAATTATGTTCCACATCTATGAATTTGCAGCACAATTGTAGTTGGAGAATCTCTTTATATTTTCACTGAAAAAATAAACAATAATATCATTAATTTCAGGATTAAAGTAATTAAAATTTGTTTGTATTTGAGTTTCAATTTTTCTTTTGTTGTCAATATTTGAATCTGAAAAAAAAGTACTTAAAAAGTCATAGAATATATAATTTTAATTGACTGATAAAATGTAAAAATTTACACTGATTTTTATTAAAAAAATTAAAAATTAATGAACTTAGCATTGAGATGTTTTGTTTCATTCTCCAAGGTACTTAAAACAGAGTTAGAGGGATGTGGTAAATATTTCAAATCCCTAATCACAGTTGCAAGATTCCATAAATATGAAAAAAAAAATGAACTTTTAAAAAAGTGATAATAAAATAGTCATTAACTTTTATAGGGTATATAAAAGTTATTATTGAATTTTTTTAAAAATCATGTTGCTAAGGAGTGTCATTAATTCTGAGGATTAGTATTTTATTTTTCATGAGGCAAAATAAAATGAAAAAGAAAAGGAACTAAGAATAAACTGAACTTAAAAACCAAAGTTTTATTGACAATTAGAAAGCCCCAAATAAAATTCCTTGGATGAACATTCAAAAACAAGAAATATGTGAAGAAATGGGATCAAATGAAAATTGGTTGTCCCAAGCATAGGTGAATTGAATGGCATTTTCCAAGAGAGGTTTTCCACCATTAACAAGACAAACATTCCCAGAAAGTTCCAAAATTGAAGGGTTTATTGGTGTGAGTGATTGAAATCCCTTGCAATCCAGCGTCAGATTTGATTGAGCACAAGAACACCAGTTTGCAATTGTCACAATCAATTCTGGTTTTCCCTTCACTGCAAGCCCAGTGATTTCTTGGCTTACATGAATATCCTTCAATGAGCATTTGCTGTGACCTAACACATCATGCAATGAACAGATTATGAAAACCACAATTCATCAAACTTTTCATGTTTCATAAATTCTGAGAAATCATCACCTTCAGAAATGAAGACAAAGAAGAGGATCATGCTGAAGAACTTGATAGCTGAGGTTCCCATTTATTTATTTATGACACAAATGAAAGGTTTGATTTCTGAATTTGTTTTTGTTTGCAAAGAATCACATTCTATGTTATGTTATTTATAGATGAATTTGACTACCTTTTTAATAGCATTCATCATAAACATTTTTAAAATCCTTATACTTTTAATTCCTTAATCAATGTATTAAGCATATTAGTTATGTTTATCTAACTTTTAAGATATATTGTTATAAAAATCAACAAATTTATATTATAATTATTTATTATTAGATATCTTTCTAATTTATTTTCTGGTTTTGAAACTCTATGCTTTTTGAATATGGACTGATTTTCTACCAATAACATTAATATTTGGTACAAAATTATTTATGATTGGATACAACTGATTAATATCACTAAATAAATTATAGTTATTTTTAATAAAAATTAAATTATTGACTGAAAAAGTAAAAATAATTACCTTATTTCCATTTTATTATTATTATTTAGTTAAATTATGTACCTAAAAAGTATTTGTCTTAAATTAAAATAGTGTTTGTTACCTTAATTATATTAATTAATATTAGAATTTAAACTTTTTTTTACTAAAATATTTTACTTAATAATAAGGACAAAAAATAGAAAAGTTAAAAATATTAGAATTTAAAATTACAAATATTTTATTACAAACACTAAAAAAAAGACAGGAATATATATATATATATATATATATATATATATATATATATATTTGTAGAAACTATAATCATATTTAAATATTTTACTAAAAAATTTTATATTGTCTTTATTAAATCATTTAATGTGACTATTTTAAAATAAAAACAATAAAGAAAAATGTTTTTATTATGTTAATTTTTATTTATAAATTCTTTAAAAAAAATATTCATTCGTACCCTTTTCGTTAAACTTAGTTCAGTCTATAAAATTTTTAAATTGATAAATCAATTCTTAAAATTTTAAATTGTGTGAATTTTTTTTCCTTTCAATTTAATGAACATAATAATATAAATTTTAATTTAACTGAATTAACAATATTAACATATATTAAACTAAATTGGTGAATTGATAAAACTTATGAATATTATATAATTATAAAGAAAAATATATTTGAAGAAGAGTTATGTGTATCTGAGAACAGAGAAAAAGTGTGTGTGAATGAGAAGTTCCATCAGAGAATCTACTACATACACGAGTTAATAAGGGTAATTTTGGAAAATTGAAAAAACATTATAAACGTTAATAACGAAGCAAAACGTTTGTCCCAGAATTTTATAATATCAGACAGAGTCACTGACAGTGGATGTGTTAGTGTTTCACAGAGAGAGATATGGCGTCGTTTTGCGCGGCGAGGACTTTCCATATTCCGGCGATGAACGGCGGCGTTTTTCGCCGTAGGGCATCGTGGGCCGCCGGAATTGGTGGAGCCACGGTTGCCGGCGTCGCACTCTTGCGTTCGTCTTCGTCTAAGCGCTCTCTGCCATTCGCGTGCAGGAGCCTCTCTACTGATACCAGTAAATCCGATGGTTTCATTATGTTTTTTTTTTCCTTCCCAATTTTACATATTTTGGAAAAGTTTTAATCTTTTTTTTTTTTAATATGTATATATCTTATGCGTGAATAAATGGTCAATTTAGGTGCATTGCTTTTGGTTGTGGAAAGTTTTAATTGGCTCCTGAAATTGTTTTTGATTTCTAATAAGTTGGTTATGGTTTTACTTTTGACAAGAACTTGGTGATTATGATGCAATGTGTAAAATAAATCTAAAAATACATGTAATAAAAAGTTAAATCTTGAGAAAGAATTTGTATTTTTGTTTTTATCTTCATTGAAATCTTGAGCTGTCAATTGCTTTCTCATTGATTGTAGGAATAAAGGAAGCTGTTCAGACTGAAAAGGCCCCAGCGGCATTGGGGCCGTACTCTCAAGCAATCAAAGCCAACAACCTTCTGTTTGTGTCGGGTGTTCTTGGCCTTGTTCCCGAGGTTTCACATCATCCATCTGAAGTTCACTCTTCAATTTAATTTTTCCCATCTTTTTTGCAATTGTGTATTTGTGCTAGTTGCATGCTAAATGTTGGACTGATAATATATGTTTTGCTCTCTAATGCAGACTGGAAAGTTCATCTCTGATAACGTTGAAGATCAGACAGAGCAGGTACAGTAAGATACCTATGAACATACAGCCTTTCATTTTGTAATATAGTGAAATTTTCTTAGTATTTGTATTTTGTCACTTTTCTCTTGGATTTGTGCTTATGAGGTTTGGTTGATCATTTATAAGAACTTGGGCTTGAGATATGGTTTAATTGAATGGATGACTTCACTCCTAATTGTTGAGTAATTTTTATGGTATCAAATGTTCTTAATATTTGAAGTGGAAATCCTCCCTCTGCACTTATTTGGATGTACTGAATGATTTAGAATGGTCACTTGGATGAATGTGTGTATGAAGCTAACTTAACTATCTCTAGTTTGAAAAGAACTTTGAATTGGTTAAGATATGCTAGTGAAACTAACTTGAAACCATCATCATTTCAGAAAAATAGATATTCTGTGAAGAAAAGTTAGCTTTTATAAGAGCTTACTTTAAAAATTTCCAATAAATTGATTGTTGAAAGATCACTATTTAGTATATTTCACTGATAAAGAAAGCCGTAGAAGACCACACTCCAATACCTTTTCTTTTATAAGAAAAGAATTGGGCTTTGCCAGGCCCCTACATGTCACTAACCAAATCAAGAACCTATCAGACTCCTAAAATCATCAAATATCAAATGAATACTAAGATTTTACCATTGTTAATGCTAAGTACATTACTAATCTTCACACTGTGTCTTTCTGCGTAAGTGGAACACTCCTACATAAGCAATTTTTATTACTTACATTCTTTAAATGTCATTAATCGTTGTCTGATGGATGCATTTAAATTCGTCTGACTTTGACAGTAACACATGCTAGCGATATTGTTTTGATGTAGCATTGTTGTGAAAGTATACTGTGCTGAGACTGATTTTGTCACTGATATTTGTAAAATAATTACACATTGCAGCTTCTCAAAAATATGGGGGAGATACTAAAATCTGGGGGTGCTGGCTATTCATCAGTTGTTAAGACAACAATATTGTATGAATTCTTTGCTCTTCCTTACTTTAAATTGCATTGAGTGCTGTCAAAATGACTATATTTATACTGTTTATCTCCTCCAGGTTGGCTGACTTGAAGGACTTCAAGAAAGTTAATGAGATCTATGCTAAATGTGAGTTATATGACCAGCACTACCATCCTAAACTTTGGCACTTCATTTGTTATCACGTTTCATAATAGTAATTAGCCTTCTGTTTAACTTTGCAGTCTATTAAACCCTTATGCAAATAAACTGCTAAATGTGCTACACTGATAGCTGGCTAGCTTTTACAGTGTGTATTTCAAGGTTCATGTGTTAGTCAGTGGTTACCTTCGCATAACAGAAAAAGAAAATTATCCGACAATATGTTTTTTGAAAAAGGAGAACTTTATGAATGAAGGAAAATCCACTCTTTTACTCTGTTTAGTCACAGGATCTTTGAATATGTTTAGTCCTATGCAGAAATGATAAGGCTTTACCATTTTATTCTCAATTTTTCTTTTTAATTGCTAGTACTGGTGTCAATAATGATTTAACTGTAGTTAAAATTGGTTCAGACTTCCCTTCACCTGCCCCGGCTCGGTCAACGTATCAAGTAGCTGCCTTGCCAATGGATGCCAAGATTGAAATTGAGTGCATAGCATCACTTTGAGCACCACTTTAATAGTAAAAATATGACTCTTCAACAAACTTTAGTGAATAATACAGGAGGGACATGGACAAGCATGGTTTTTTTACTTAGTTTGTATTATGTTGGATGATGATGTTCTCCAGTCCATCAAACCCACTGGAAATGTCTTTAATTCTCACTCTATCTTAAGATTTTGTTTCCATTAAAACTGAGATATTAAGGGAAAGGGTTGCAGCTTTTTGTAATGCCATGTTACTTTATCATGGACCATGTTTGGATGTCTACTCTCTTATAAAACCATTTCTACATGTTCAGCGAAACTTCTTTTGCTCATTACATAAATAGATTCCTTCCACAACTAGTATGAAGATAAAAAAAGAGAGAGACCAAACTTAAAGTGAGTTTTGTCTATGAAGTAATTGAATAAAGTTGTATCCATCACATGATGCAATTGCTAGAAATAGACAAATCATGTGTAAAGTGAGCTAAATGACCCTTTGTTCAATCTAATTGATGCACTTGCTAGAAATGGACAAGTCAGGTGCAATCCAGGTATTCGTACTCACGTGGAGGATTTGTTACTTCATCAAAACGTGCAAATTTATTAGCCTAAAACTCATACCGATTTCAATACTATTTCTTTTATATTTTTCTTTAGTTTGTCCCTAACTAATACATCATGAAAAGTAAAAAGAGGCAAAATTATATTATGTTGATTGTTTTATAAGTTAGAGTTATATTTTATTAATGCACCTTATAATAAGTATAAGGGTACTTCATAAGCAGAATGATAAATCATTCTAATTATATGTTTTTCAAGGAGTTAAACTTCCACTTGTCCATATTTTATATTTTTCTTTTTCTTTCATGTAAGAAATAATACAATGACTTATGTTTTGGATTGGCACGAATGTAACATATGGAATATATATATATATATATATATATATATATATATATATATATATATATATATATATATATATATATATATATATATCATTCAAATATGATTTAATAGCTTAGTCTATAGTTTTAAATTTTATATTAACAAGATTCTCAATATGTGTGTAGGTATTCTCAGTATATAAATATGATTTAATAATTACAAGCACTCTTAATATACAGAGGGGAAGATTTAAGTATCTTCTCAGTCTTTGCTATTCATTCTCTGAGTCAAAAGAGTTAATTATGATTAGAGCGGTGTGATTGAGTTTGAGTTATTACCAGAATGATTCCTTTAAAAAGTAAAAGACAAAAACAAATTTTAATAAGATAAATCAAAAGAATATTTTGACATAGAGAAATTACAAGTCTCTTCACCAAATTTTTATTGATTTTTTTCCTATTCTGAGAAACAAAAATGACATTTTTGGGATTAACATACAAGACATTGGACTGTTCTCCGTAAACTAGGCCGTCCAATTTTAGAAACAATGAAATTTTACAAACACAACCCCTAACATATATACCTTATAACACACTATTAATTACAATTTATTAGAATCTATAAATTCGTAAATAAATCTCTTTAAGCAAGTTAGATCCACAACTTGTGATTTTCAAACTCCGTTTATGATTTTATGATTTCTAATAATTTATAATCAATGACAATTAAATGTTTGAAATGAATATGGTAAATGGTTTTAAAACATTTTTTCATTTAAGAACTAAGGCTAATACTTTTACATGTTGAAACTAAATTTCAAACTTAAAGACAGAAAAGGTAAAAAATAGCATAAGAGATCCATGATCCTTCAGCTGATTCATATATTTATAGCAAAGGTGCCCCTGAATCACAAAGAATACAGATGAAAAAAAAGGCTACTACTACTAAGTGTTCGAAACTAATAAATAAAACAGCTTTTAAGTCAGATAAGTTAACCTATATGAACATGTTATCTCACTAATACAGTAATTAATCCAACAAAATGAACATCAGATCAAAATTTTAATTTGGGTTGTATATTGCCATCAAATACATAAAAGATGGCTTGTTTCTACTGGCAAAATTTGTATTTTCAAATATATCATTACTTTGACACTAGCTGCACACTGCCTTATGTACAAAATATAAGCTAATAACTCAAACTATCAGTTTCTTAGTAAACCTTTTTCCCATTGGAATAAGCCACATGTCTCCAAATCCACAGGGGATAAACTAGCCGACTCTAATTTCCTTCCACCAAGAACATTAGAGATAACCACTAACAAAGTTAAGCAAGCATGATATTCCTCCATCTTCTGTGAATCAGTGAGCTCCAGTGAATGATCCTTCCATGGCTGATAAAACGACCTAAACAACCATCAGGTCCAACATGATTACTTTTGAAGCATCATACATTAATACTAAGAATCCCATTAAAATTCATTTTCATAGCAGTAAAATACATATTCTAGTTCATTTAAGTATAAGAAATTAGAAGACCCAGAAAAATTACCATCTCCAAGTTGGATTAGCTTCAGGAGGACACGGTACCCTTGAACTATGTGACGATATTAAACTGACGTAGTCTTGCAATAAATCAGTTTTGCCAACTGTAGAATAAAATAAAAACATAAATGTCTCGTCAAAAGCAAGAGTGTTGATAGAAACATCCAACCAAAATGTCTATTCAACATAATTGCATTCAGTAAACTATTAAATGTATAAAGTAGCATACCTGCAAAATTAGAGGGACCAAAAATCAGGAGACAGAGAGCACATACAACTGATGGTAACACTTGATGATTGACACCAAGACGCAATTGCAGATGGAAAATTGTTGACGCTAGTAATTCCTCAGCACCAATATCAATATCATTTCTTTGCCCGTAGGTATTTTCAACATGCACCAGTAAAGAATTCAGGGATTCAAAGTTGTGTGTTTCAGCGAATCCTGAATCCCTATTAGAATGTTTTTTATGGAGCTTCCCAATTATTACTGATGCTGTTAACCAGCGTAGAAATGTTGAAACTACAGAGTTCTCACCAAACTCTTCCCTAAAACTATTTCTGAACTGAAAAGCAGTTGTAGTTGCCCAGATAAGAAAGCTTTGAAGTCTTTCCTGATTCTGTATTCATTAAAATGAGGGGGTTATTCATACCGACTCAAAAAAAAAAAGGGACAAAATAAAGGAAGTATTCACTTAATAAGAATAGAGCTTTAGCCTGATATATACTATTTTTCCAAGGAATAAACATTTAATATTATAGATTGAGAAAACAGTAATAACTGGCCAAATATAAAACACAACAATTACAAATGCCAAAAATATTTTTAAAATTAGCCTGATATGTACTATTTCTCCAAGGAATAAACATTTAATATTACAGATTAAGAAAAAATTAATAAAAAGGCAAATCTGAGACCCACAACAATTACAAATACCAAAAATATTTCAAAATTAACTCTTTCACAAGTGTATGATAGACTAAAAAAAATTATCATATATTGGTGTAATGAAAAAAAATCTTATCATATAGTACGAAGCATGAAGTGAATTTAATTTGTACATCTGTAAAACTTTAAACACTTTTGAAGCATGAGGTGAATTTCATTATTCATCTTCAGATATTATCGTCAGTTCATATATATAAACAATACTGTATGAAAATCATTTGCATTGACGTAGCTAAAGTCTAATTAAAATATAAAACCACGAGCACTCCAAGATTGAATTCACTGTATGTCTTTGAATAACATTTTTAAAAAATATACAGTAAAGTAATCGGTGACCAAGTTCATAATAAAAACAAATAAATGAGGGGATCAAAGGAAGTACCATAGAGAAAATGGAAATAAGAGGTTCATTCATAAGTATGGCTTCAAGAGCAAGCTCCGGTTTAATGCTTTCTTTGGCTTCATTATACACACTGCCAGCCTGGTACATCTGATACAAGCCTTCAATTGATAGGGTAAAATGTGGCTGATATATTTTTCTTCTTTGAGATACTTTCAACGTTGAAGCTACCATTTGTAGAAAAGGATTAACTAGTACAACAGTTTCATTTGACAATGTTGCATCACGGTGTAAGAAATTAAATAGATTGGCCGAAAGCTCCATGAGCGGATCAAGACCATTATTTTGCAACCACTTAGACATGTTTCCAGATGAAATAACATCATTGACAACCTAAGCAATAATAGGTGGATTAAGTGTAAAGAAAAAGGATTTCGATTAAAAGCAAATGAGTAAAATATATCATTTCCAGTCAAAGGAAAAAAAATATAGCTTCGATTAACAATTTTCTGTGATAATCTTTGTTGTGTTGAATTTAAACCAAGCTCATAAATAGAGAATAACATGCATAATAGTCAATAGTAGATAGCGGAGCAGAGAGGCTACCCTCCCTAAACGCTATAGCGGTTGCAGGATTCCCATAATTTTATTTTTTATGTACTTATTTTGGAAATTGTAAATATATAATTGTTTTTTCTAGATTTTTATGCATACTTAGTTTGTATTAATTAACAATATATGTATTTATTTAATAGTACTTTATACTCCTTTTTATTTGTTATATAAAATTCTTATCAGTATATTATTTATAAATTTTGTCATCACTATTATGTAATTTGTTGTATTGTACATTTGATTTTTAAAAGGAGTATGTTAACAACTTAAACCTTGGATATATTTTAAGAAATTTGTAGGTATATTTTAAGAAATTTTATTATGTTTTCATCTTACTTTAACTATTATACATCTTACACTTTGACCTCTACTATAACTTACGATGATCATAATAGTAACCTTTATTTTTTTCTTTTGTAAAAAATGTTAATAATGAATCTATTATATATTTGTTATATTGTAAAAATACTATTTTATTAAATCTGATTGGACTCCGATTGAACCTTTAAACCTTGAATCAACGTCTTTATCGGTTCAGTGACAAGTCCAGTTTTAAAAATATTGGTTATAACTTGTTTAACTTGACTCTTTTAAAAAGTAGGTGTAAGTTAGTAAATCTCATTATATATTATGCTTAATTAGTTTTATTAGCATTACGAATTATTATTATATCATATATTATGCTTTATTTAGTTTACTATTATTATTTAGTTCACAATGTGTTTTAAATAGTTTTTATATTTTTAATAATATTATATTGTTCAGGATTTAACAAGTTTTTTTTTCACTGATAGTTCCTTAACAAAATATTTATTACTATTAATCTCTAGACTTTTTTACCATTAAGTGATAATGTGTTATCCAGGTTGGCTTCCATGTAAGGTGTCACATCATCAATTAGTCTGACACCACATCCATGTTGAATTTTTTTATAAACCATGTTTTCACTCCCTTATTACAAAGTTCAATCTTAATCTCTCTATTTTTTTTGGCCGGTCTTAGTTCCTCATCATTCCATGAAATTCACTTTAGTCTCTCAACAATGTTTTAATCAGTTCTTTATTTTCTTTTTCTATTTCAAGTTGGTATCAGAGCCAAAGCCTAACATCTTTCCGGTTATTGTCATGGGCCAAAAGTTGCCCTTTAGTTGGGTCAAAAGTACCATTTGCCTGGTCCGGCGGGCTTCGTTGGAGGGGGTGTGTTGAAAGTCCCACATCGCCTACCTCATATCATTTGGTATGGTTTAAATACATGTTAGACTACTCTACATATTGCCAATTGGTTTTATGTTGGAACATTAACAGTTTTAATCACTCTAAGTCCCTCAACTATTTCGACATTGTTCTTAATTATTACATCAAATATCAACAAGAGATGTGACATGACAGCTATACGACTTCTCCTGTCAACAACTAGTTGCATATACCAACCACATGGTAAAATGTTCTTGGTCTAAGACATTTTCTAGCAATTTTAAGGCACTATGAATTTTCTAGCAGTAATACTCATTAACAGGGACACAAAAATTAATGGAGAAAAGGTTCAGTGACTAAGACTGATAAATATTTTGTTTAGGGACTGTTAGATCAAAGACTCTCAATTGTTTTAACTTAACAAAAACCAATCTATATATCTAGAATAGACAAACTCTTCATCTGATCAACAAAGACATCAAATGATACGAGAGATGAAAGGAGAAGTAAATGTACGGTATGTGTTAGGAACCAAGAATTAAACAGAAAAAGAAAACAAAGTTCTTTTATTGAATCAAATGAAAAGAACAATAAATAGGAGAGCACTCTCTCCTCCAAGGGTTTCCTCATTTCAAAGGATTTCTCCTTTCACAAAGAACTAATGCTCAATTTACAAAAATAAACTCCTTTCTCCTATCCTTCTTACCCTATTTATGTCTAAATAACACCTCTCAAGCAACTAACTAACTAATTAATAAGCTAACTATCTTACTAAATTCTTCTTCCCCTTATACCCTAACAGAATGTTTCTATGATAGGTATATTCAATGTTATGCAATATTTTTCTATTGTGGAGAATTTGCAGTTAAACAAACTACCTACTACACCTTAAAAAGACGCACTGTGTATGAAGTGAGCCATGTGGAGTGTTAAGTCTTTTGAACCAACCAAGCATGTTCTCTAATAATCAACAAATATACTCATTGTAGAAAGATAAGCCAAGTACTTTTTCTTTCTTATCAAGATATCAAGTTGATGAAAAGCAATTATGTAGAATTTTTTGTTGCAAAAAACTTTCTCTTTCAATGGGATTTCCAAACAAAAATGAAGCTCAAAGCAAAAAGGCTCTCACAACAACCTTTTGAAGGATTTTTTAACAGCTAGTTTTGAACTATATACATATAAAATTACCCTCTCAAGAAGAAAGCATTCATCTAAGTGTCAAAATGCTTCTATCATCTAAAAAAAGCTTTTATTGATACATTGCATCTTCATAAGAATAGTTTCTTGAGAAAACCCTGAGGACTAGTTACCCTTATATGCCTATTAAATCTTTGAGTGAATCACCCTAGACTGCATGTTTGGGTAAAGAACTGAAAGCAAACTCAACAGTATAAACGTGTTCTTTAGAGCAAAACCTCAAACTCGGTCTGATATTTACAACTACAAATGTCAGTGTAAGTGTGAGGTTAGCAGTAGCAAGACAGAGGTCGCATAGACTGTCAGGTGAAGAGGAAGATCATCCCAAAACAGTTAGGGGTGTGAGTAGGTTGGTCCTGACCTGCAAATGGAATCAACCAATCCCAACCTCACTACATTGGTGTTGAATTGAGACCCAACAAAAAAAACTAAAAAAAATAGACAAATGTTTCAATCCAATTCCCCCAATACCGTTGGTCCTATCAACTTCTCTGCTAACTAAGTGCTAGCTAAGTGTCATCAGTGTCGTGCAAGTGCATGTACAACTTAGCATGAGTGAACATCTGCAAAGGAGAAGTCCAGTCCCAAATGCAATAACAACAACCCATCTGTAACAGAAACAGCAGAACCCATCGCAACAATAGTCACGAGAGGTAGAGCTCTGGCTTGGAAAGGAGAAGTCCAGTCGCACTCAAATCAGAGGTTAAAGAAGTTGCAAATGGTAAGGAGTTTGTTAACAAAGGAGAAAAAATGGGGTTTTCTTTGCCTGGTTGGGATTCATGATTCCATGATTGAATGCGGTCAATAACAATCTCACTTTCCAACAATCTTGAATACAACCTAGCTTGCTAGAGGGTGCTTGACTCATAAAAATGTGCAATCTTAAGAATTAGATTGTGATTTTAACAGCAATGCTAGAGGGTCAAATCGTGTGTTGATAATTTCCTCATTATCAGAGAATCAAACTGCTCTTTTACCGTTTTCATCACTACGCTCAATGAACAACCTTGGTAAAAAAAAAATATGTAGGCTTACAAGTCATCATGTTAGAAAACCCCGACACATTTGAGAGGGAAATATTAACAGAAAGAATTAGAGACACAATAAATTGCAGGCCATGATGGGGGTGTGGGACTACAAACTAAATAAAAATTAAAAGAGTACCTTCAATGCTACCAACACATGTTTCAAGAAAATTTTATTCTCATCTCCATCAAGCCTTTGTCCCCTAACTGATATGAGAGATGAAAACCATGAAAATAAAGAACATTGTTTGACTAGATGACGGATAATCTTATGTGATTTAACAGATTGCTTTATCACCTGCAGAGTAAGGACAAGTGAGAAGTTACAGTAAGAATCTCACAAGAAAAAAAACATACATCATCATATTGCAAATCATGTAGTATGAGTTTGGGTAAACAACTTATTAAGCACCATTCAAAAAGCACAAGCACAATCTAACCCGTGAATGCCCATTTCTTAAAGGAGAAGCACCTGTTAGATGCATTTGTCCAGACTACAGACTAAAACTCCTTGATATGCATGTCACCATAGCTATTCAAGCTGATATCACATTATTAATAACAGATAATGTGATTCTGGTATGCCCCCTCGTGTGAATACCTAAGAAGCTCAAAAGATGAACATTGGACAAGCTAGACAGTAATCACAGCCTTGTGCTAAAAGATCACAAGTACTTTGATGTTCACACTTCATAACTTTGAGGTGAACATTGGTTTCGTTTGAGACTAGAAACCATCTATTTTTTACACTGTCCAGCTGCTTGTTAAACATGTACCACCTCATGCTCAAACTTCAACACGTTTTATGACAGTTGCATGTGTCCAACTCAATTGAAACAATATAAATTTTTTTTTGTAGAAATAGCATCTGAATACTACTACAGATATAAGTTGAGCTTCGAACAGTGAATTGTATAAGCAAGGATTCAAGTCAACTCAATTCAACAATTAAAAAAATGGCACCAATTTGTGATTCAATTCCCGATATGACAACCAAATTAAAAGATGAATACAAGTTGAGTAGAAACATAGCTTGAGTAATTTCCAACAATGCATTCGACAGAATCAGATATAAATATACTACTCTGACATTACAAGTTAAAGCACTATGATAGACAGACAGAAAAGAATAAAACAAATTTTAAGAATGTGTTTACCTCAATAATCAGGTTCTTTGACTCAAAATCAGAAAGTGGAGAGACATAAAAGCTCATTAGCTTCTCAAGGATAGAGTTCCTGATATATATCATGGCATCATCATCTGAGTTCAGCCCTGCATATACTAGCCGAAGGATCCAAGACCTCTCTGCTTTAAAATTGACAGAGGTACTCCAAAAAAAGTTATCAAACATAGGTATAACCTACAAAATTGAAGCAAATGGAACATAAAAAAAAGAAATTTCAAAAAAAAGCAAAACTTTTCATGTAATGAAAAAAAAACTCAACAACTTATGAAAGAAGTTTCAATGTCATACCCTCATATTCAACTTAGAAGAGTGTATTAAAAATGTACTTATAGCAGCATAATGATCATGTGTTGGATCTAACAATACACAAGATGCCTCGGCAGCAAATAAAGCAATAACTGATGGGATTCTTTTCCATGGCTCCTCTATACTATTTTGAACAGAATTTAATAGAAGTCGAAGTCCCATTACATCCTTCCTCTTTTGGCACTTCTGTAAAACAATTTTTTTTGTTAATCAGCAATAATCTTTCAACAAGGAATATATGCATATCTACAAAAACATAAAAGCAATCATGAATATGATACAATACTTGAATTCCATAGAAGCCTATTCAATAATGTTGTATTTTCTAATAATGCCTCATCAAGGGAGCTTTCTAGAGATCAGGCCCTGGAAAATGCACAAGCCCAATAATACAACAAAAATTTATGTTGGCCCTGGTTTGGGCTTTAGGCAATGGTTTAGAGGCTTCCACAATCAGTGACGGATTTTGACTAATGATTTTCAGAAAGTCAAATAATATATTATTAATAACATATGAACATGAAAAAGTGAAAGAACATAAAAATGTAAGAGGCCAAAATTGCAAATATATATGTAGGTATATTCAATGATCATTAAGTTTGGAGGACCAAAATCATAAATGTAGTACATGTAGGTTACAAAATTTGTGGTGCGGGGAGTCATAAGCCCTCTCATCTCCCAAAATGCTTCATCATTGTCCACAATCTTACTTACAGTCTCTAAGATTTTCTCTAGTTGAACTTCCAAACATGCTTTTTTTGGACAGAATTAAAAGAGACAGCAATGTTGTCTAATTTCTTTCTATTGAGTGTAACTCAACCTCATGAAACCGGTTTGTAAAATGAGGATTGTCTTCCACTTACACTAATCATATCCTCACACAACGTAGAATTTTCAATACATCTCTTCACACTGGGACTTGGATATCTCAAGCATGAAGTTTACAAAATTTGACATCTATTGGTGGTCCAATAATTGCCTGAAAGAAAGGGATAAGATAGGCCTAACAAACCTCAATAGAATAAGCTTTGATCAAATTGTAAGATGAAAGTTGTTCCACTGTATATATTTTGGTCATATTTCTAAACAATGTAGCATCTTCAGCAACTTCCATATCACCAATAAAAGTTTCCCCACTATAACATAAGAGACACTGTAACCATGACCCAATCCCAAAGCACGTGTAAGAGAACAAAACACCTCTACAAATATCACTATTTTTATCTAAAGAATTCATCAAAAATACCCTGACATATTTGGCATCCTTGTTCTTGTGAAAACATTTGAAATGAATCATGAGAAACGGCCCCATGAAAAATGAATAGACAAACTTATGACAAGGGTCAGAGCAAGGAAAGCAAAGGAAGCTCTTCAATAAGTACTGTTGGTTGACCAAATTATGTTTTAGATTAATCAATTAATGGGTTTTAGTTTGATTTTATTGCAATTTGTAATAAGGGCTCAATTGGAAACTTAGTCATCAATCTTTGAGAGACCAAGAGGGTGCATAGCTTATTGATTTTTGGTTGCCACAATTTCAGTTACAATCAGTCATTAAGTAGTATCAATTCCTAAGTTAATAGATCATTATTAGCCTTTATTTGTCTCCATTAAGTAGTTTTTAATTCCTAGGTTAATGAATCATTATTAGCATTTATTTTCCTTTATTGAATCTTTGTAATTCTGATGGCAAAGCTTCTATATAGGCTAAACCATATTTTTATCAAATATAACAAGTTGAATTTTATTTAAAAATATTAGAGTTCAGCTATTTTATCTTGGTGAGAATGATTCTCCTAAATTCTTGAGTGATTCAAGAACATTTGGCTGGATCAAAGGACTTTCACATCCTTTGTGAGTTGCCTCCCTTGGGAAGAGTGATTCTTTCCTTCTACTTTATCACTAAATTCCTAAATTTCCTCCAAGGTTCTAACCCTAAAGATCCTAAATCATCTCTTGTGCTATTGAGATTCATATCACAACATACCATTTACAGTTGTCCACAAAAGAACTTACATAAAAAGGGGACAAATATTTGGCATCCTTGTTCTTGCCAAAACATTTGAAATCATGCCAAACTGCCGACAATGAACAGTTAACACAACCATCTTCACAAACCAAAGAGTATGGAAAAAAAATCTGACATTGCCATAATTAAATTCTAAATGATGATAAAATAAGCATAAATTGATAAACCTGTAACCAACCTCCAACGCATTCTTAAATTTATCAAGAGTGCCATAGGCTAATCTTCTTATCCCACTGTTTGGGGAAGACATGCTAACAAATGCTATTGCCAGCAACCCTGACCCAGCAAACTCCACAGGCTCTACATAAGCCTTTGAGAGACTATGAATTGAAAATCGCAATATAAATGCAGGATCATATCGTTCTCTGTCTTCAACATGAGGAGAATGTATCT
The DNA here is from genome assembly GCA_963425845.1 of Sphenostylis stenocarpa. Lineage (NCBI taxonomy): Eukaryota > Viridiplantae > Streptophyta > Magnoliopsida > Fabales > Fabaceae > Sphenostylis > Sphenostylis stenocarpa. The sequence goes on from OY731403.1 coordinate 20,545,471, forward strand.
GCATAGGATTGAATGAAGTTAGTTAACAATGAGATATAAACTACGACAGGTACAAAACTACAGACAGAAAACACAGATTTAGGCAAGTAACTAAAAAACGTGCTTGAACCTTTTTCCTGTCAGTGGCTGGTTCATTCTTGTTTGCAGATGGTAGCCCATCGGAGATACTTCTATCAAAGGGAAAATAGAGGACTGTTGACACGCATATGTCAGGGTCAATCGGAAAGTTGTCTCTATGATGGCTTATGTACCATTCTTCAATTGTTTCTGAATCTAACTTGACATTCTGAGACCACAGGCAACTCATAGACTCAATTTGTTGCATAAGATTGTATATTGTTATATCTAACCAGTTGACTGTTGCACCATAGGAATGACGAAGCAGTGCATGCAGTTCTCTTAGATTTATGTCACTATCATTTCCATTATCTGAATCAGTTTGGCGAGCTTTTATCCATAGGAGTATCCAAAGCATTTTAACAATTTCCAATGTTCCACTAGAAAGCACAGTTGTTTGCCCTGTCTGCTTCACGTCACTTTCACCATGTCCAAGAGAAGGAATCACAAGACATTTCAGAATGCTGGATACTGGCTTCAAAAAGGAACCTGCTGGTTTGTGCACTGAATGGAGAGTGGGGGCAAACTGAGAATGAGCAAGCAACAACTGAAGATATAAATCATATGACAGTCTTCCCTCACTAAGCTGTGATAATATAACCCGGAGAGTTTTCATTGTTGTAAAATCACCAAACCTATAGAGAAGAGCAGATCTGATTAATTGCTCGAGGAAGGAAATTGATTGCAACTGAATAAGATCATTTTGCATTTCCCCAACCAATTCAAGAATACTCTGCAACAAAACCCCTTCCATGTGATTATATAGCAATGAAATATTTGTGCCTTTGGCAGTTCTAGATTGATCAAAGGCTAATGAAAATTTCTTCACAATAAACTGCCAAATGTCCACCAAAATATTTAGGAAACGTATCCTAGATCTACCCATTTTGCTTTGCATTTTTACAGACAAATCTTTCAAACCCCCACCTGCTTCTTCATGAAACAATAATATTCTACAAAGTGTTATCTTTGCAACAACACGATTGATGATGTTCAAAGACTGACATGGAGAATAACTATCAATAACTCCAGTCTCACAGTCCATAAGATCATCATGTAAAGCAAACTTTGGGCAAATGGACTTAAATAGATTTAATCTCTTTTTCAGTTTCATTGAATCCCCACTAAGAGCAAAGTGATACTTCAACATATGAATTGATTTTCCAAGAAGACTTCGATCAATAAGACAGAGAAGCTCTTGATCAGATGATGGAAAGACTTCCTCATATTGCTCCTCAAATATATCTTTCGACGAAAAGCTCTTCCACCGGCTGAAACCTTTTAAGAGAATTTGTGAATAATAGTAAGGTATAGGTTCAAAATCTTTGAGACTCTGCTCCCCAAGTCTCTTAGAAATTGAGCTCAAGTATGACAAAGAGGCTGGTAGAAGCAGTATAAACTGATCTTCAGAGAGAGTGAGATCAGAGGTGTGGTCCATCACACCAATATCATTATGAAAACTTCTATTCACTGTACCCAAAAATAAATGCCCAAAGATAGATGAATGCAGGGAACTCAATTCAGTAAGAATATGCAAAAATAAAGCTTTCTTAGCATTTGTCTTGTAAATACAATGGGAAAGCATTTCCAATGGAGTAACCATTATAATTTTCCACATGATCAACAGCAAAGGATGAAAAGTTTCTTGTTGCATATGTTTCTGCTTATACAAGGCATTGACAGCTTCAAGCAAGCATCGATCTGCACTATCTACTTCAAAACACACAGAAAAGTCAACTACCTTGCTGTAAATCTGCTCAAAAATATGAGCATTCATATTCTTCACATCCATCTCCCAAAACAAATCATAAGGTGCCCTGTTTTCAGTTGACTGCTGAAAATAAATGGATAAAGCACTGAAAGCATCAGCAGCTAGGGAACATCCAACAGATAGCAAGGATTTCTTAATTGGCAAATCATCCACCTCAACTCTACTGAACATCCAATCCACTGACTGAAGGAGCTCAAATGGGGATAAAAACTTATGCAAAGTATGTAAAGTATACAATGTTGGAAGGAGAGGTATCACATCTTTAGTTTGAATGCACAGTTCAAATCTGTCTCTGGCATCCAGAAATAGTTTTTGTTGAAGACCTTCAAAATCCTTCACAAATAAACAAGCAACACCTTCAGCTGTAGATGCCCAATGGTGGGAACCAAATAAAGACCACATGTGATCTAGAGTCATTTTTAATATCTGTAAAATTGGATTACCAAATTTGTGAAACCCCTCACCGGATACTATATTTAGCATATTGAAATCATTGTCTACATTTTCATTTGCAATGTTCTGATAATTTCCCAGAGAAAACGATAATGACATCAAAACACAAGGATGGCAAAAAATTGTTTTAATCACTTCTTTAATGGTATGTCTTGTTGAACAAAAGGAAGAGTTTATAGAGCAATCAGAACAACTTTCTGGGACCAATAACTGCACTAACAAGTTCCCAACAAGAGTAACACACAGATTCAGAAGTTGTTTGATTTCAGCCATTGGGTTAACTTCATAACATAACTGAATCCTATGAGTCCAGAAGAGCACAAGTCGCAGATTAGGAAGGAGCAAGCAATCATTTACGGACTCAGATAATTTATGTAGTAAAAGCTCTTGTACTTTAGATAGCTTTGATATGTAAGGACCATTCATACACATCATTGCAGGAAATATCACATGGAAAGGTGCCTGTTTTAGAAAGATACTAAATGTAACAGCATCAGCTTCAGAAGCATTTAAAAGTTGGGTACAAGTTAAAGAATCTGGATACAATCTGTGATCAGAATTCCCAACAGGAGCAGCATGTTGACTACCAATACCAAGATCTGACATGGCCATATCCAAACCAGCATAAAACATTACAGGCCACAACTTTGAAGTGTGGTGAAGAACACTATAATCAAGAAAAAGTACAGATAATAAGAGCGAGAAAGGAACTCCAACCAAGTCACATGGAATGACCACACAAGATGGCAAATTTGTCAACATTTTACCAGTACCGTCCAATATAATAGAGGATACTAAAGCTATGGTTGTTTCTGCAATCGCATGATCAGACCCAGAATTCAACAATCTATTTAGACTACCTAGTGCACTACCCAGAGAACTATCAGGACAGAGGGATTCTTCATTTTTAGAGGAGATGCAATAATTCCGTTGGTGTAATATGCTCTCCACAAAGTCCAATAAATCCTTCAGTGGCTTCCACTCAGGAAAGACTTCATCACATTCATAATTGCCACCAAGTCTCTCTATCAAGTCTGCATGAACTAAAGCAGATAACAATTCAGCATTGACCTATCAGAAACACAAGTCTAACATTAGATGTGCAGACAGCAAACAGTAATTAAGCAAAAATGTCCAAAGATGAATCTATGTACCTGCGTTTGCAAGAGATACTTCACTGTATTGCAAGTATATAATAATACCATAGATTTTTTAGGCAACGAGCAGGAGCCTGATTTAGATTGAACCACCTTTAGACACTTCTCCACCACACATATGATAAAGGGGCTAAAATGAGGTGATAAATCTGAAATGAAAACCACCAAATCAGCAATGAAGAGCTAAAGGCTTCTCCACAATTCTGGCAACATTAGATAGTAACGTTTCTATAGAAATGGAAACAAAAATGAAAAGACCCCTGCTAGATACTATGACCATAGAAAATTATCTAGTGCATATTTCATAGCTCTACAAAAAGACACTAATCCTATGAATTTATAGACCAAGATAAAAAACTTATGCAATAGAACAAAAAGGAAAAGAAGCATCATATGATATTCGTGATTTAGAGTTAACTGTATACACAGAATCAAAATATGAGAATACAAAACTGATTACCTTTACTGCCTTTCAAACAATCAGCATGACTCTTCAGAATATTCCAATATTTAACTAAATTATTCCCAAGTGTAGAAACAGCATCACACAAGAAAGATATGACAAACAAAGTTAAACTCTGTAATGCATCAAACTCAGATACTTTCACACGGGGTTTCTTTCCATGATAACCAGGTAAAAATAAAAACCATGCTTCAATCTCATGAAGGTTCCCGTCAAAAGCACCAGTACTGAACATAGCTGCCAAGGCCAACCTGTATGCCAGATCTCTTGTTTCATTGTATGGTGAAAACATTAACAATTTAATGAATGGTTGTAGGTATCTGTACAACATGGTTGGTGTTCTTATAGGAATTTCATTGTCGGGACACCATTCAATGTATTCCACAAGCAGAGACAACACTGAGACCTGCAGATGACTAGTTAATTCCAACGGGCTTTTGAGAAGACCCTTGAAAGTTTCAAACGAATTATCCAAAGTGAAAGGCAGAGCACGCTGAACATGAAAAAACAGAAAAGGAATTTAAGATAACCTCACATATAATTGAATTACATAAATATATATATATATATATATATATATATATATATAAATTTCTGTACAAATAATGTAACAATTACAACAGATTTCCTTTCTTTCATTAGGATTGAGTAGCAATATGCTGACCCATTAGTTGGGGAGGCATCCTTACTCAACAAGTAAATTTCACACAATATATGAGATTTTATTTTAATCTCAATTTACATTCAACTGTTCTTCTACATGTTCATATCTGACTGCTCAGTAAAGCATTTGGTGCTTAATAGAATTTTCCCATAAAAGAGACAATGAGATTGAGATACTTGTAGAATTATAGTTGTAGAGTATACTCAGTCCCAAAAATATGATTTTATAGACATTTTGACATCAAATGTACAAGGAAAAAACAAAAAGGTAAATATAAAAGACCAACCAACCTAGTTTAAGCACAATGTTTATAATTATACTTGATTTTGTCTAAATCAAATTAATTCTTGCTCAGAAAAAAGCTAGCAACACACTCTCTGCTATTAGATAAAATTTATTGAAAACCACAATTGCTAGTGGGTCGTAGTTTTCATTTAATGAGTCCCTCAACACATTTTATAATTTTCAATAAATTTTAACCAATAGTAAAATGTGTGTTGCTAACAATCCTCTCATTGCCAAACACCACAAAGATGTGTAAGACTAGAGTATAAAATGGCATTTAAGAGAAGAAAATATCATAGAAGAGCTTTACTTTCTGAATGGCATTTACATTTTTTGGAGAAACAACAAAAGAGATAACTATAAGGCCTGTCAAACACCCCTTACATAATAATTCAATAGGTCTTCAGAGAAATACAACTTAAACTGGTTTAATCAGGACCGCTCAGCGGTAATGGAAAAGAGGATGCTCAAATTGATTCTGTCACCGTGACACCAACAACAAGTTTCTCACGGAAAGAATACAGAAACAATCTTGATGATGTTTAATGTTTCTGATGAATAAAGTGAGATCCATAAAATCAATAAATTAATGAGTAGCAGACCAGTTTTTTTGTTACCATTATCGCCATGAGTATTTGTGAAGCCAAAACGAAATTGGGGAAGATTAAAACTCACATTTACTTATAGACAATCAGACAAATTATACTTAAATTTGGAAGTTTATATCTAATAAAAAAATTACAGGCATCCAAGTGTACACTAAAATGCCACATACTGAACAATACACTGTTATAAGATATCACTGCCCCTAGAATAAATGAAAAGCATGAGACATACATCAAGAGTCATTAAAACTCAAACACTTAAATTGGTAGGGAAAAGACCAAAAACTAGTTTGCCTCTAAATCATTAAATGAGGTATATCACAAGCAAAAAGAAGCAGTTGAGTTACCAGTGCACAGAGACAAAAATCATTTGAAGTTCTTGAAATAAACGACACTCTTCTATAACCATCAAAGAAACTTGAGGATCAAGTCACCATCAAAGCTCAATTATATTAGTTTATTAAAATATATAAATCTAACAACATAGTATTTCAGACACTAATGGAAATACCAAAATGCTAAACAAACAGAAAATTGTCTAAAGGAACTAAGTAATAATATAATTAAAGGGAAAACATTTAGATTTGTCTTTTTAGCTATTTTTATTTGTTCTTAACCATATTAGTGACACCCAATTACTTGAATATTGTTGAAGTATTTATTAGATTAATTGTATCTTGTTGGGCATTTATGAGATTAGTTGTAGACCTAGTTCCTATAATGCATCTGTTTATCTTCTCTCGGATTAATCATGTCTCTCTATTAATTGTATCTCTGAATCTGTATTTTTATCTCCTATAAATAAGAGAACACAAGAAGATGATTTCAGGCTCTCTCAAAATCAGTTCTTTATTTTCCTTTTTCTATTTCAAGTAATATAATACGATTATAAAAAGAGCATACCCTATAATATCTGAGAGCATCAAGCAGTTTAGACAGTAAGTACGATTCCACATCTGTCCATGTGTTAATATCCAAGGAATGGAGGTCCACACCCCAAATTTCTCCTATGCTATTCATGAGATACTCTTCATCATCCAAAGTATCTGCTCTTACTCCACCGTCAACTGTTTCACTGTTGTCATTCAAATCAATATCAGGAGTAGAACTTATCCCAGCAACTACTATATCTATATCACCACTCACTGAAGTGTCCATTTTTAACTTCTTTCTACTACTTCTGTTCTCTTCATCATGGCATGCATTTCTCTTCAATGTTGAGTTCCAGGCTTCAGAACTGGCATCTATAGATGAAAGTAAATTTAATAGAACCTGCAGATCAGGAAGAAAAGCTTGAACATAATTCTGAATTTCATCCTTGATAGACATCATATGCTGCATGAATGGATTGTTGGAACTAGAATTACGGTTCAAACCACCAAAAAGAGAGTCCAGCAATTTCATTAACTCCAGAAGAAGCCTTAGAGTACCATGTTTCACATAAGGTTCAGTGTGCGGCAATCCCTTATTAAACAATGGCCTGTTGAACGGACGAGGAAACAGGCATTTAACAATACTGTGCAAATCCATATTATCCAACAGGCGTGGAACCTTGGATCGGGAATCGACAAATTCCTTAGAAATGCCATTACCAACCAACGAAACCAGTTGAGCTGCCACAGATATTGCAGGAATCCTGCAAATACATCAGTAACCATCCCAAAACAGGGTATCAATGAAAAAAGGAAAGAAAAAAACACAGTAACGAAAAATTGCTAGCAACACCATCTACTAACTCGCTCTTTTAAATACAGACACTATTATTATTGGGAAAATTCTCATTCTACCCCCTTACAATAGGATAAATTATTAGAAGTCACAAACCATCAATATTCATGGTCTCAACCAATCTCTACATGACACATAGTAGACTATTTTAATTTATGGAAATAATGAATAACACTCTATTACATATCATGTGGAGATTGATTGAGACCATGATAGTCCCAGACCATATAATAATTTCTGCTAACTAAGTGTTTGTTAATCAGTTTTCAGTTTTAATCCAATATTTTGGGAGACTATTCAAAATAGAGTAAATCATTGTATTGCTAACTTGGTAACATTACTTAAAGTCAATTATTTGTATTGTTGCTATATGATGCATGAATACCATACGAGTATCGGATAAGAGTCAGAAAATAGGAATAAGAAATGTATTTTATATACAAAAAATTCATGAAACATAATAACTATAAAACTACAATCATGCGAATTCAAATTTTAGGTGAGATATTGTAGAAATAAAAAATATAAAAAATTGTAATTATAAAATATTTTCTTTAACACTATCTAAAGAAATAAAAGTATTGATGGTTCATTAGTTACTTCATGGATGAGATGAGTATCGGTGAAGTAATGAAGTATCCAACACGATATATGTGAAGCAAATTGAAGTATCCGTGCTTCATAGTATTGCTGACACGGTAACATTGCTCATGCACATAAACATAATGAATAACATAACAACAATCCAGGTAAACAATTCTTACCATGAAGAAGACTTAAAATTCTCAATGTTGTAAGGAAACTCCTTCAAATACGACAACCCAAAAGAAGCCTTGGACTCAACAATAGCAAAAAGCAAGTCCCTATGATACTGAACTTCCGTCACCCGGAGCTTCTTCATGAGGTCCAAGACCCTCTTAGTATTGCCCCTCAACCGCATTTTTGAATCCGGCATCAAACCATTGCAAGGATCAGTACAAACCCGAACAAGTACCCCAAACGCCACCTCAGCAGCATCACCACCACCCTCCCTTCCACAAACCTCAACCAACTGCTCCAACGTAGCACTCCCAAACAACACACTCCGAAGCCCTGGCGGCACCAACGACTCCACAACAAGAACCCTATCTCTTAACACCGTTAACACAAACACCACAGTTTCATCATCATCGTTGCCTAACCCTCTCAGAACGCCAGAATACATCACTCTCTGCTGCAAAACCCACCGCAACAGTCCCGGCTTCCCGACCTCCAAAAACGACATTGCAAATCCCACAAAAGACTTCCGCAGCAACCCTACCCTTGCCTCTGGCCTCCTCCTCCGATGCTCCGACGCGATCCTCCCGAACTCCGTCAGCTTGAAATCGAAGCTCTTTGAGACCTCCGACGCCAAGCTGGCCCCGCGCCGTACAATCGAGGCCGCGAGCGACAGCGCCGCCCTCTGCCGGCGCCACTCCTTGCTGTTCACCTCCTTGTGGATATCACTCAACCGTTCGGAAATCAGTAACCGCGCAAATTTATCCAAGTCTTTGCTCACATTCACGCTCTCCCCGTCGCTACGGTTGTATTTACCTTCACTGTGGTTGAGAATCACGGCGATTAGGTCGAACACGTAGTTCATGCCTTGCTTTCCTTCGCGAAGCTTCCACGCCTCGAGAAGTTCCGAGCACTTCGGTGACCCACGCACGTAGTCGCGGAGTAGGTCGCCGCCGGTTTCGGACTTCAGAAGCTTTGCAAACTCTTTTGCGGCATCGGAGCATAGCTTTATCTCGAGAGAGGTGATTCGGTGGAGCAGTTCCTTCAGTTTCGCTTCGTGGCTGAACTTGGCCTGGAATGTAGGAACCGCGGCTGGTTCCGTCATGGGCGCGGCGGCAGAGGACGGTGGAGGAGGGCGGGTCAGGGAGGTTGGAGCGCCACTTCCCACGCGCCACTCTAACGACTAGTGTGTACGAGTCTTTGAGTGTTTTGCGCTGAAACGAACCGGGAACGTTAGGTTAAACCATGAAATGTCTAAACGGCGTCGTGTCGCTTCTTGATTTAAACGCAGGTTAATAAAACTGAAAGAGTTATTGACAAAATCGTAATTTAGAACTAAAATAAAAAAATCAAAGTTTTAAATTTAGATTTCATTTTAAGAATATAATAAATTCAATTCAAACAAGATTTATACATTTTATACTGTATATTGTTAGTATTGAATGTTTCAACTTTGATCTTTCTTTTTGAATATCATAGACAATACATATATTCTGTAAATTTTAATAATAAAATATTATGTTTATCCAAAATCTAATATAAAAAGAAATATTTTGAGAAGTTATATTTTTTATATTTTTATTGTAAAAATTCCAAATTTTCTGACACATATGACATGGAAGAAGATTTAACTATAAATTATTATCACGCAAATAATACTATAGAATCATAATAATATTATAGAATCATAATTATATTTATGGAATTACCTTTTACAATGTCAATATTAAATTCTAAGAACGAAAATTGAAGAAAAAAATTTATTTTATTACTTATTTATATATATATATAGAGAGAGAGAGAGAGAGATATTTTGTCTTTGTTAATTTTTATTTATTATATAACTTTTATCTATTACTTATCTTGCAACATCTTTTAAATACAATAACATTTTATTGTTGTATATCAATTTACATCTTAGGATATATTTTTATGAGTAAAAAATAAAATAAAGTATCGGCTTCTTTATCAACATTTTTAAAAGCTTCCAATAATCTATCTTAGAATATTTTTTTTACAACAACTAATCAAACAAAATATAATGCTATCTAAAATTAAAATTTTTATCGTTACTTATATTTTGATTATGGTTGAAAATAAATAATTATTTTATTTCTTGTACCATATTTAATTCATATTTTGTAATTCCATCTGTTATGTAAAGAATTATTTTTAATAATACTTTTGGTGTCATTGTTTATACAACAATATTATCTTTTAGTAACTAAAATTATATATTTTTATTATATTCTGAAAAAGATAGGAGGAATAATTATTTTAATATTACGAGCAAAAAAAGATTTATTATAAGTAATAAGAGAAAAAAAAAAGAGTATGATACAGGTATAAAATATTTTACTCTTTTCATTATTATATAAATTTTATTTTGTTCTACATTGATATCTTTTAACCAATAAGATTATATAAAAACTGTTATTATTTTCTTTATTATAAAACATTAACGTTTATCTTCTCCTTTTTTTAAGATTAAGATTTATACTATTAGTTTATCTTTGTTTTTTTAAATTATCAAAATCTTATCTTCTTATTAATTTTCATGAGAAATTAAAAAAAAATTAATAATGATAAAAACAATAACATTAATTAAGAATATATTTAATGATTTTTATGAAGTTAAATATAATTATACTTAATATATTATTCAATATAAAAATTTAAATTTAAATCGACATTACATAAACTTAAAATTATTGAACATCTTTCTTTAACTAGGTATTTTTATCATTAATCTTTATAGTTTATCTTTTTCTTATCATTAATTTGTATAGTTTATTATCTTTTTTATATCATTAATTAATCTTTATAGTTAATTATCTTTTTCTTATCATTAATCTTTAGAGTTGATCATTTTGGTAGTATTTAATGACCTTGAAACGCATTCATCATCCTCATCATCATCACTTTTCATTGATTCTTCCTTTCAAATCCTACATTTTCTCCATCAATTAATTCACTCACAGCCATGAGGAATCTGAAAACTTTGAAAGAAATAGTTGCAGGTGTCACTGATCGAGAGTCTCTTCAAAGGTTATCTTCCCAACCATTTAAGCCTTCAATGTTGCATTGGGTTATCTCCCAACATGCGCCACATTTTTACGACCAAGAAGAGTTGCTCTGTCTCCATCATTTCTACACGCAAGTTCAAGGTTGTCTCGAGGAAGATATAAATTCAAAAAACGTCAAAAAAAGGTATAAAAAGTTGCTTTAAACCATTAGTGTTTTATTCAAGTATTTTGATAAAAAAATAAAATTAACGAGTTTTATAAATTGAATATAAATTTTTATATCAAAATAGTAATTAATTCATATATTATATTATATCAAGGAATCATGAGAAATTTTTATACTTTTATTAAATTATACGTTTTTTTAACTAATATATTTTCAATAAATTAGTTTGAATTTAAAATTTTTACCTAATTATGTATTTTTTTTATGGATTTTTTTCTATAGAAAATCTCCAGACATGCATGGAGAGAAGAAAATCACAAGGATAAGGATTAAAAGACCAAAAGTAACAATAGCAAGTTCATCATCACCACCACCACCACCACCACCACAACTACTACTACCACCACCACAACCACTACAACCACCACCACAACCACCACAACCATCATCACCACCACCATCACCACAACCACAACCACCTCAACCACTACTACTACAATCACCACCACCACCACCACAACCATCATCACCACCACCATCACCACAACCACAACCACCTCAACCACTACTACTACAATCACCACCACCACCACCACAACCATCATCACCACCACCATCACCACAACCACAACCACCTCAACCACTACTATTACCATCAGCACCACCACAACCATCATTACCACCAACACGACCACAACCATCATCACCACCACAACCACCTGAACCACTACTATTACCCCCACAACCACTGCAGCCACCACAACAACCACCAGCACCACAAGATTTGTCGATTGAACTCATAAACCGAGTGACTGAGATGGGTGGTGGTGATATGAAGTTTCTTATGCGCAAAAGACTTTTCTTTTCAGACGTGAATGTAAACAGTAATCGTTTGTCGATGCCGGTGAACGAAATCAAATGTGCTTTCCTGACAGCGGAGGAGATTGTAAAGTTGGATGAAAGAGAAAACGGCGCAAGAAAAAAACTTATTGGCTTGGAAGTGGTAGTGTTAGACCCTTGCATGAGAGAGTATCCTCTACGAATGAAAAAGTGGAGCATGAACACAGCCACTTTCAACCTCACAAAAAACTGGAACAAAATCGTATCTGACAACGACTTCAAAGAAGGCCAAGAACTACAAATATGGTCTTTTAGGGTTCATAATAATTTGTATTTCCTACTTAATAAACTTTAAATTTAAATATCATGTGATGTAAGATTTTCGTTGAAATTGTTAATAAATAATTAATCTTTTCCTATATCAGTTTTTTTTCTTTTATCTCTATGTAAAGTTTATTTTTTTCTTGTTTTTGGAAAGTGATGTTTCATATTTTCAATCAATAAAAATATTATTTTTCAATTTTTTAACGAGTACATTTAATAAGAAAAATATATATTGATTAAAGGCTTTAATTTGCTACCAACATCAGGTTAATTTGTTTTCAGATAATAATTAATTCATAAATAAGTTACTGCAATTACATATTGTTGTTGAAGTCTAATTAGATAATATCTCGTTAAATTTAATTCGTTTGAATTTGAAAAAGTGATGTGTAAGTTGATTTGATTAAGTTGAATAAATTTAATTCTTTAAACAAATTTTAAGTTTATTAAAAGTATCAGATTTATTTTTTGGTAAATTGATTTTAGATTTGATTCCGTCTTTATTTTAAAATTAATCACAGAATTTCGCTACAGTGTGGTTCTTTCCTTATGAACGAAAAACAAAAAGTTTCTCTTTGCTTCATTTTTTTTTTAATATAATTTTGAAAACAAAATGTTTAGTGAATTTGAAACTAAAATACTTTTAATCAAGTTCATTTATACATTTTTTATACTATATATAAAATTCTTTAAACCAAGAAAATTACAATTTTAACTTTTCTTAATAATTTGACACATATTTCCAGGTATTATCACTAGAACAACTAAAAAAATAAAAATTCTCAAACACTAGTCTCACATAATTATAATTTAATACACAAATCGAATATGAAAATTACACACTTTATTTTTATAATAACTTTTTTCAACAAAGTTTGAGAATAGAAAGTCATGAACAAAATATATATATATATATATATATATATATATATATATATATATCATATTAATGTTTAGTTTTTTATTTTATTCATATTATTAAAATTTATTTGCCAAAAGTCAATAAATAAAATGGTTAAATATTATTAATTTTAATAAAAAAATCGTAAGATCTTGTGAAATTTTAAATTATAAAAAAAAGTTAATAACCTTTTTAATTTAAGTTCAGAAAATATTTAAAATATTTTTTAATAATAAAATTGACAAATTTTATTTTAATTCTATGATCTTAAATATACAAATACAATATAGATTTTCAGAGTTAAAAATTTAAAAATAATTATAATTATTTAAAAAAACATTGTAAGTTTATTTATATATTATTTATGATGAATTATAAGATGATGGGTGGTGTTTTGTATGTTGTTAATTATTTTTAATTATTTATATTTATATATTTTTAAAAATAAATATTAAAAAAAGTTTAAAAATATATATAAATTATATTTACATGTACAAAATATATATTTATATCTTTACATATTTATATATTTATATCTTTATATATTTATATCTTTATATCTTTATATATTTATATCTTTATATCTTTATATATTTATATCTTTATATATTTATATCTTTATATCTTTATATATTTATATATTTATATCTTTATATATTTATATATAAAAATATAAAAATATTAGTTTTGTATACAAATAATATTATAGTATTACAAATTATATATTAGTATAATATAGTATACAAATTATTAGTTTTGTAATTTATACACAATGTAATTTATACACAATAAAAATAATATAATGGTATATTAGTATAGTATAGTATACTTGTATTCTAATTTTAATTAAACTAAAATTACGCTAATAATGTATAATAATATATGAGGGGATAATAAATTTAATCTAATTATTTTTATAAATATATAAATATAAAATCTATAAATACAAATATATTTATATATTTTAATATATATTTAAATATTCATATATTTATATATTTAAATATTCATATATTTATATATTTATATATTTATATATTTATATATTTATATATTTATATATTTATATATTTATATATTTATATATTTATTTATATCTTTATACATTTATATATTTATATATTTATATATTTAAGAAAAAATTAAAAATTAAAATATTAAATTTTAAAAATAATATTATATTTTTAAAAATAAATATGAAAAAAAAGTTTAAAAATATATATAAATTATATTTACGTATACAAAATATTAAAGATATATATTTATATCTTTACATATTTATATATTTATATATTTATATCTTTACATATTTATATCTTTATATCTTTACATATATTTATATCTTTATATATTTATATCTTTATTTTTTTACATATATTTATATCTTTACATATTTATATATTTATATATTTAAATATAAAGATATTAGTTTTGTATACAAGTAATATTATAGTTTTGTATACAAATATATATTTATATCTTTACATATTTATATATTTATATCTTTATATATTTCTATCTTTATATCTTTACATATTTATATCTTTATATCTTTATATTTTTACATATATTTATATCTTTACAAATTTATATATTTATATCTTTATATATAAAAATATTAGTTTTGTATACAAATAATATTATAGTATAGTATATTATATTATTAGTATAATATATTATATAAATTATTAGTATAATATATTATATAAATTATTAGTTTTGTAATTTATACACAATGTAATTCATACACAATGAAAATAATATAATGGTATATTAGTATAGTATACTTGTATTCTAATTTTTAATTAAACTAAAATTATGCTAATAATGTATAATAATATATGAGGGGATAATAAATTTAATCTAATTACTTTTATAAATATATAAATATAAAATCTATAAATATAAATATATTTATATATTTATATATTTATATATATATATATATTTATATATTTATATATTTATATATTCATATATTTATATATTCATATATTTATATATTCAAGTAAGCTACACAAAACTATTTATATATTCATATATTCATATAAATCTATTATATGTGTTTTGGGAATGTTACAATGTTATCGTTACCATTCAAGTAAGCTACACAAAACACAACTTTTAAACATATACACACATAACTTATGGAAAGAAGTGTTATTTAAGTGAATTATCCTTACTTCATACACATTCTTTCTTTATCTTCCATTTATATTTTCGTTTTAGTAAAAAATATTATTATTTGAACGATATGTTTTCTCGCTTAGAGAACAAAATAACTAAATCAATCTCATTTCACTCTAATTATTGGCTTGAATAAAAATTATGCATATTTAAATTCATTATTTTATGTTAAATAGTTTTATATTTTTCTTGTTAGTTCTTAAATATTAATAAAAAATAAAAAATTCTTTAAAGTGTCTTTTATTATGTATATTCACTTCAAGCAAGTCCTTATATTTATTATATTAAATTGTATTTTATTATTTCAGATTAACTAAATTGAATTTTATTGGTAAGATGTAAAAATTTAATAAGAAATTATTCCGATATATTCAAACTATTTTAAAATAATGTAATTAAATTAATTTAAATTTTAAGATTAAATTGAAAAACTTTTATATACTTAAAAATTTCACAATTCTACGAGTTATAGTTGATGACATCTTCTATTTATATTAGACATGAAACATTTTTTTCTAAGAAGATATTTTTTAATTTTATTTAAAAAATAATAATTTCATTTGACTTTTTCAATGTTTTTTTTACTTTAACATTATTCATTTTCAAATTAGAAAAAAAAATCACTATTATTCTCTTAGGTGTTGTTGCTTACATTTCTTTCTCTTATTTTTAATCTTCTAATCAATTAAGAAATCAATTAATTAATTAATTAATTAATTAATGTTTTTTTCATTTAGAGTCGTTCAGAGAACTTATTATATTATGAAAAATTAAAAATTTTCAAAATAACAATCACGCGTCTCAAACTTCATCTTATATCTTACTACATTTTCTATTATGTATTATTAAATTGTTAAAATTAATTTAATTATTTCATTCTATTATGTGACTAATGTGAAATATAATGATATGTCCAAATATGATTTAATAAAATACAAGGACCTATTGGTTATTATGTGAAGTCAGAATAAAATAAAGATAAAATAAAATAAAAATTTACGATAACTAACTTGATGGACGTTGATTAATAAAAGGGATTAGGGTTCTATCTCTCGACCATAAAGTTTTTTTTCACGATAAACTATCAAGAAAGCGTGAGAAGAGAAAAAAGACAAAGAGATAGATTGAGAAAAAGAAGATTGGAGAACAAAGAGATTAAAGAATATACTTTCATGAATCAATGTTAGTCTTCTTATTATGATTCATGTATTTATGTACGTTATATCATCAATAATATAAAAATCTTACGAGTAGTTTTCTATAATGAATTAAGAATGTAGGAAAACTACAAATTAACTGACATGTAATATCATAACATAGTTATTAGATTTATGATTTTTCTTTTATGAAAGTTTTTCCTAAATTAAGATAAACTCTAATTATAAATTCAAGGATTTATCTGTTAGTTTAGTATGAATCCTAATTTATTCCTAAATTTATTTTCCCAAAATTGAATAAACGAATAAGCATAAGGCTGCAATCAATTTCAAATTGAAACAAATTTGATAACCCTTGATCAACAATGGTCACGTAATTCTTTTATTGAAAAGAAAATTTTGGACATTCTACTGTTCGACGAATTTTTTTGTGAGAAAAGCAATTATCAATTCACTCGCTGGACCTTGTTGGGCAATTGAAAGCAAGTCACATATAGCTAATGTTAGAATTTATTTATAATTCAATTCATGTACACCAATATGGAATTGTGAAATGTGCAATTGAATTGCAAATATGAGCACGTGAATAGTTTCGCACAATTATTTTGATTTCCATTAAGTGATTTTATCTGAATGAATTGTGAATTTTGATCACGAGATGATCTGTTGGGCTTAGGAAAACCTCCGGGCCTGATCTGCAGAAATGTGAATTGGTCTTCGGACATAAGAGGCTGAGATCTTAACAAGGTTCTTCACGCTTATTACGCAATTGATGGATGAATTATCGCAATCATTTATTTCCCCTGGAATTGAACTATGAATGTTATTATGGAGTGCAAATGGGAATACGTGAATGACCTCTTTTAAATTTGATTGAGAAATTTAGTAATTTTATTTTATTATATGAAGAATGAATTTTAATTTGCAATAACTTATGTTTTGTTATTGCTAAGTGAAAAATTAATGGAAAATGCTATGAATGATTAATAGCAATTAAAGATATTATTTGTTTTAAATTAAGTGTGATAAATTTTGTTAGTCACCAAATTGACCAAAATTTTAAGGTTATTTTGATTTCAAATTATTAATAATTTTATTTCAATTACCTATAGTATGAATGCTAAAATTATGAATAATTGATCTATGAGTTAATTGAAGTTCATTATTATAAGGCATTTCAGGATCACTCAAAGGTTGATTAATTGTTATTATAATTAATATGCATAAAGGTGGATAATTTTGTATGCGTCACTAGTTTTATTTATATATACCCAAAGGTGTTAGGTGATTATAGTTGATGCATATTTTTATTATCATTAATGTTATAAAATGATTAACATAATTATATTTGTGTATTAGTGGATCTCTCAAAGGAGAACATTAGTATGCATAGAATGATTATTTATATTTGAATATGTATTTATATTTAATTTTTCTGACTCAAAGCATTAATGTTAGATATGTGTTAATTGCAATATCTGTTCCTGTAGCTCTACATTCACTTTCTTCATTTGTTCCAGTCTTTAATGGATTAAATTTCCTTGACTGGAGTGAACAAGTCTAATTTCACTTAAGTGTGTTAGATCTTGATTTGACTTTCAAAGTTGAAAAACAGGCTGTTATCACTGATGCTAGTAGCAATAAAGAGAAAACTCATTATAGAGTTTGGGAAAGATCAAACAGACTTAACCTTATATTTATGCGAATGAGTATAACAACCAATATTAAGTCTGTTATTCCTAAAACTGAGGACGTGAAATAGTTTATGAAATTTGTAGAAGAGCACTCCCAAACTGCTGACAAATCTCTCGCTGGGACATTGATGAGTACATTGACCACCATGAAGTTTGATGGTTCTCGTAGTATGCATGAACACGTAATCAAAATGATAAATATCGCAACAAGACTCAAGTCTCTTGGAATGCTGTGGAAGAAAATTTTCTTGTGCAATTCATTTTGAACTCGTTATCATCTGAGTATGGTCCATTCCAAATGAATTATAACACCATGAAAGACAAATGGAATGTGTATGAATTGCACAGTATGTTAGTCCAGGAGGAGACTGGACTCAAGAACTTAAGAAGCCATTGTATTCATTACGTGAAAAATTAAGGAGCTAAAATGAAAGTTGTTAAGAAACATGGAAAGGGTAAATGACCATTAAAGATTAGCGAGTCCTCTACTAACATTCAGAAGAAAAATGACAAATTTCATTTATGCGGAAAGTCTGGACATTTCCAAAAGGACTGCTTAAAGTGTAAAGCTTGGTTCGAAAAGAAATGTGAGCATAGTGTTTACGTATGTTTTGAATCAAACTTAACTGAAGTTCCTCATAATACTTGGTGGATTGATTTTGGATGTACGACTCATATTTCTAATGTGATGCAGAAATTCCTTTCAACTCGAACTATAAACCCAAATGAGAAGTTCGTCTTCATAGGGAATAAAGTCAAAGTTCTAGTGGAAGCTGTCGGGACTTATCGTTTAATCCTTGACACTGGATATCACTTAGACGTTATGGATACTTTTTATGTACCTAGTATCACTAAAAACTTAGTTTCTTTGTCTAAGTTTGATGTTGCTGGATACTCTTTTAAGTTTGGGAATGATTGTTTCAGTTTATTTAAGCGTAGTATGATTGGAATTGGTACACTTTACGATGGTTTATATAAATTGAATTTGGATAATTTATATGTTGAAACTCTCATGACCTTGCATTATAATGTTGGCACTAAATATAGTTTGGTGGATGAAAAATCGCTTACTTGTGGCATAAGCGTTTGCAGTGACGGATCTTGACCATTGATCTTGGGTTAACCAAATAATATATTATTAATAAATAATAAATAAATATAAAAGGAAGAAAGAAGATGAAAGGGTGAAATAATAAGATTGTAGATATATACTTAAATATATTAAATGATCATTAAGTTTAAGGGGGACAAAATTATAAATTATATGAGAGTTATAAAACTAAAGAGTGGTTGAGAGGATAAAATTGTAAATATACAAGTAAATATATTAAATGTTCATTAAGTTTGGGGAACCAAAATCATAAATTACATGGGAGTTACAAAACTTTGGGAGGGGCCATGACCCCCCTCAGCTCCCAAGAAGATCCGCCACTAAGCGTTTGGGACATATTTCCAATGAAAGAATGCAAAGATTAGTAAAGAATGAAATCCTGATCTGAATATATGTGTGGATTGTATTAAAGGCAAACAAACAAAACACACAAAGAAATGAGCCACAAGAAACACTCAATTTCTTGAAATCATACACACTGATATATGTGATCCATTTGACGTAAATTATTTTAATAAAGAGAAGTATTTCATCACCTTCATTAATGATTTCTCGCGTTATGGACATATCTATTTATTACATAAGAAATCTCAAGCAGTAAATACCTTAGAAGGTTATATAAATGAAGTGGAGAGACAATTAGACAGAAATGTAAAAATTGTCAGGTCAGATAGAGGTGGTGAGTATTATGGAATATATGATCAAAGTGGATAACACCTTAATCCGTTTGCTAAGTTCCTTGAGAAGCGTGGTATTTGTGCTCAATACACAATTACTTAATTTTCCTTTTTTTAAATTATTTTTTTCATTTTTCTTTTCTTAAAAATTATATTATATTTTTTTTATTTTTTTTTCCTTTTTTTGTTTTAAAGTGCTTAAAAGAAAACATTTTTTTCTTTTTTTCTTTTTTCATATTTTAATAATTTTTCTCCTTTTTTCAAATAAGTTGTTATCTATTTACTGTTTTATATCTACCCAAACGAAATTGGGTCTTGATAATTACATATATAGGTTAATTCATTTTTAAGTTGACATTTAAAAATATGAAATATATAGTTTATAAGGAAATATTTAATAAGTTAATTCTTATTTAACTAGTTTGAAGTAATAAAAGTTTAAAGTATCAATTCTTTTGAATAATTTAAAATACAATTATTTTATTAAGATAAACTTTGATATAAGACAAATAAGAATAATAAGATCCAAAAAATATATGACATAATAAAACCTAACAAACATAAATTATAAATAAAATAATATTAGTTACTATTAAGATTTATGTAAAATATAAAGAAAAATATAAAAAAAAAAACTTTGTGATCATCAATTGGTTGAACAAATTGAAAAAAAAATTATTAGAAAAATTAAGAAAATATGAAAAATTGAAAGGTAAGATAAAGATAATAATGTAATAAACTAATTGATATAAAAGATTAAAAAAGACAAAAGAATTAAAAATTGAGTAGAAGAAAAGTAAAAATGGTAAAATATAAAAAAAATGATCATATATGTAATAGAAAAAGAAAAGGAAATACTTTTAAAATATTAATATTTTAAAATTTAAATTTAAATATAAAGTCGGGGTAGAGATGAGGACGGGCTGTGGTGAGGATTGCATTACCCATCCCTGCCTCGCCCCCAACTTTTTAAGGTAGGCAAAATCCAAACCCGTCCTGTCCCTAGTCAACTTTGTTTTTTCCCGTCAAACTCGAGACAGAGATAGATCGGTCCTTACGAGTACGGGTTTAATTGTCATCCCTAATGAAGAGATTTGGAAGAGGATCAGATCCAGACAAACACATTTGATCCTATCTAAATCAAATCACTGTATTATGAGCAAATGATGCTCTCCTTTACAGAGTTTTTCCCATGATATTGATAAGTGTTGCTCTCAAATTATTTTATGATCTACCTATTGGATCCATACATTCATTTGATGTACTAACTAAAAAATTGAGCTAGTTTCGCAGCTATAAGAGCATATCAACCGATCTCTCTCACGTTATAAGGGTTAAAACAAGAAAAGGGTAAACCTTGAGAAAATTCATGAAAAAAATCAACGAAGTTAGATTTACTTTGGGTAATCTTTCCCAGGATTTGATTATCCATTCATTAATATCCGATCCAAGGCAAGGACCATTTTTAGACAACATATACATGAGTATCCTGAATTAGTATAAGAACTCAAAACTTGATTTGCCATATTCACGTAGTTGGAGGAAGGTATTGAAATTAGAAAGAAAAAAGAATTATTGGAGAAAGAAGACTCATCTCACAAATAAAAAAAATAAAAATATGTGAGAAGATAGAAGATAAGAAATAAAGTTTACTCCTCTCAATGTTAGCATTGAAACAATATTACGGGAAGCATGTAACCTGAAACTCGTCAAGATACTAGAGTCATATTTTACACCTTCACATGCAGAGATCAATCGTAACAATGTACATGACATCAAAATTATGAACATACCATAGAAAATCGCAAAAAGGTTAAAGACATCTTGGAAGACATCATTCAAGTCGGAGTCTTAGATCAATTCACTCAAAATCACAAACATGATTGAGGTTACAATTCAAATAATTATAGAGATTATTGTGGTATTATGGTTGAATATTAGATGATATCTCTAAAAATAAAAACATTTAATAAAATAAATAGAAAGGAAAGATTTATATACTTGAAACTAACCTGTTCAATAGTGCATCTACTTGAGTTTATTCAAAATGAATATGTAAAAGTGATAGAATAAATTAAAAAGACAAAATAACATAATTGTAATTTAAATTTAAATAAATAGTAATAAAAAAAAGGGAATAGATGAACCACACATTCTTTGAAATAAAATATATATCCAAATCATATATATAAAAAATAATAGTTCATAATTAATGAGAGATAGAATGATGTATGGAAACTGATTGGACAAGAGTAACTATTAAATTCCACATGCACTTAGTAACAAGATATGAGTTCTGCATGCTACAAAAAGAAAGACTCAATGACATAATAAGGACCCTTCAATCAAAATATCAATGCAAAAAATAAATCTTAAGCAACAACATGAACATTAGAAAAGGATTTGACATAATTTTTTACTTGCATTTCAATGATTCCAAAAACGAATTCATTTAACATTCAAATCTAGAATGTTAAAATAATTCATATCTCTTTTATGCATTCAAATCTAGTGTTTAAAATACAAAATTGTAATGTACATGACTTTATAAAGGCTATAATCTAAGGTTTTTTGCTTTTTTATTATTCTGTTTTCAAAAAATACAAAGGTAATGATCTAGGGTTCTTGTAGCCAAGGGGAGCAATCATGTTCAGCTGACCTCTGAAGACATGTATATAATACATGCTCTTAAATCAAGGTTTCAAATTGATTGATCTGCTATTGTTAGTGATAATATGAGAAATTCATATAGGTTGCCTATATATCCTTTACCTTATTTTGTTTTTCTATCAAGAGTATTGACTATGTTGGATTGAATGTGGATGTATATAATAAGGACCCTTCAATCAAAATATCAATGCAAAAAATAAATCTTAAGCAACAACATGAACATTAGAAAAGGATTTGACATAATTTTTTACTTGCATTTCAATGATTCCAAAAACGAATTCATTTAACATTCAAATCTAGAATGTTAAAATAATTCATATCTCTTTTATGCATTCAAATCTAGTGTTTAAAATACAAAATTGTAATGTACATGACTTTATAAAGGCTATAATCTAAGGTTTTTTGCTTTTTTATTATTCTGTTTTCAAAAAATACAAAGGTAATGATCTAGGGTTCTTGTAGCCAAGGGGAGCAATCATGTTCAGCTGACCTCTGAAGACATGTATATAATACATGCTCTTAAATCAAGGTTTCAAATTGATTGATCTGCTATTGTTAGTGATAATATGAGAAATTCATATAGGTTGCCTATATATCCTTTACCTTATTTTGTTTTTCTATCAAGAGTATTGACTATGTTGGATTGAATGTGGATGGAGAATCTTTTACCATCATGAGTCATGCAAATAAAATAGGAAGATATGTTCTTCACCACATGGGGATGGTAAAGAGAGATGATGGTTGGTTCTTCAAAGATGAGGAAGAATTTGTCAATGAAGGAGTAGAACCTATCAATGCAGACATTCATGCTTCCTCTGTTAGGAGTGACTTTTTTCCTTTTGAACAAAGTATGTTAAAGAAATTAGATAACTTACATCTTTGGCAAAGGGAGAAGCATGAATATTACTGCTCCAAATTTGACAATCTGGATGAAAAAGTATGTTCTATCTTGTCTACACTACAACAAGAACAAGATGGAACAAAATTTGAAGATGTAGGTAGTGATGATAAAGATGTTGGAAATATTGAACTCTCCTGAAATGATGATGAATAATTGTTGTTTAAGTTTTCTTTGATCATATGTTATAACCTGCTTGAACAATTCATGTACTGGTTTATAAGATTTTATTTTTCTGTAACTTTGATACCTTATATAACTATTTGAATTCTTTATTATCTGATATGAGAATATATTTGCATTTAATTAGGTTGTACTATTACATTTTTTTGTTTAACCTTTTTTTTATTAAGTCTAAAGAGGAGAAAAGTTCATTGCAGGGTTGATGAAAAATGTTGTAAAAAATGTTGGTTGGCCATCATAAAAAAAAGGGGAAGATTGTTTATGAAGAATTATTGAAGAATTATTTTTTATGATGTCTGACTAAATATCTAGATAGTTGTCTGTGGGTAGTTATTATTAACATCAAATGATTTAATCCATGTCTAAAATAAAAAAGGTAAAAAGATAAAATAACTAATCAGTTATTTTAAATTGAATAAATATGTAATAATCGATTATATTAGCACTTAATCGATTATATGACTCAAATTCAAGTTTTGATACTATGCACTAATAATTGATTATATTAACACTTAATCGATTATGTGACTACATCTCATACTTTGATATCATGCACTAATAATTAATTATGTTAGTACCTAATCGATTATATTCTTTACTTTCTCTATGTCACTACACGTAAATAATCGACTAATTTTTAAAAAGAATAAAACTTTCATCAATTAAACACAACTTGAGAAACGATGAAATCATTGTAAAAGAAAGTTTTAGTGGGCATCAAAGCAACATTTTGAATTTGTAAAACATCTTGAGAAAATTAAATTCAAGGGTGAAATTGTTTAGCTATAGGATTCTGTATTTCAAAGTTCAGATGAATTCATTCTTATCTTTGTTGTATCTTGATGATTATGAGGTGAACATCGTCAAGACGACTTTAAAGTTGTGTGGATAACATTTTCAAGTTTTGTGAGTCTTGCTAGATCTTGATTAAGGTATTTTATAATTCAAGATCGGCTTGTTATTTTATAGTCTGGATATTGAAAAGTTTCTAGTGGAAATTCAAACTAAAGTTGCTTAAATAATAGGATGGACAAGTATAAAATTCTTGTGTTCTCATTCTTCTCTTATTTATCTTGGTGTTCTTGAAGCTTTAACACATTAAAAAAAAAATTCAATTTGATCATCATAAAAAGATTCAATTAATTAATTAGATTTCAAAAAGATTTTACAAACTCAATTTATCCCCTCTTGAGTGTGTTTAGTTATTCTAGTTTTTCGAACAATACTAAGAATATAGTATTTTTTTAAACTTTGTTTTTTCAATAAAAAGTTTGACCTTCTTGGAACTTAACAACATTATCTTTAACCATTTTTATTTCCACCTCCTCATTCATTGGTCAAAGCTTTGTAATAGTGATTTCCTTCTTGATTATTTTGACTTTCTTTAAAAGGGTTGTATTTTATCCGACATCTATTGAGATTACTTGTTGATGATGAAGTTAACAAGTAATTGGAAGGTCAATATTACAATTTACTTAGAAAAACTTATTCATAAAACTGGTAAAAAAAATGTGGTATAGATATATGATATCAAAATCATGCTTTAACTAAAGAATGTAAACTTGTTGGTTGTAAAGGTGACATGAAGTTAATAACATCATATTTGAAACATCATAAGAAACGTTCAATTATTTAGGTGAAGTTAACTTGGTTCAATATTAATATTAAGAGTAGTTAACATTTGACATGCAAAATTTATAAACATGAAAAAGACATCAAAATCCTTAAAAAGTATTCATACAAAGGTGAAATCATCACCATTAATGGGTGTACCCTATTTCTAATCATATCAATCTTATCTCCATCACATTGTCTATATTTCATCATGAAAAACTTCAAAAGCTAATAATTCACAAGCATAACGGTTTACTTTGCAAAGTACTTATTAGAGAAGATAACAAAAATATAACAACCAAAAGCAAAATTCAGTTATCTTTTTCTTGTAAAAATGATAATAGGCTCTAGAAAATATCAAGCAACAAAAATAATAATAGTTTGATATCAGAAAAATAGGAATTCAATTTACACTAAATTTTAACATAAGAAAACCTCAAAGAGGCATGACCTAATTTAGTAAAAAATTTTACTAATAATAATTAATGAGTACAATATAAATTCTCTTGCAGTGTCCAATAATCAACATAACATTTTATTTTTACCAATAAAGTGAATAACAAATAACTCAATAGATATTTAACAAGATGTCACAAAACCAAAATATAATATAATTAATACAAAAGAACCTCTTCTTCAAACTAATTTATCTGTAAGAAGCTACTTTGAATATTATGTTTATTTTTTACTCTTTTTGTAATTTTTTTTTCCACGAGAGACATAATATTTCTATATTTTCATTTTGTCGTAAAAACTTTTATGCAAATAAAAATAAATATAGGCTAGTAGTTTATAAAAAAATATTCTTATTCCATTTTTTATCTTCAACTTAATCGACATATAATTGACTTACCTAATAATTCGTGTATTTATAAATGATAATGAAAGTAAACATATGTTTTGTTTAAAATTTAGAGTTTAGGACTTAGGTCAACATAAAAAACTTATTTTTTGACTGAGGAATATTTGTACCATAGAAGAAGGACAAAGGACAAACAAATTATTTATATACAATAATAAAGGTATTCAAATGTGTCACACCTAAATATTCAAATATCACATATTTTCACATAGTCTGAAAAAAACATTTTAATAAAGCTCTTAAAATATGAAATATTATTAACTCAAATCATTAAAAGAATTAGGGAATTTCTTATTAAAAATGTGCAAACGTCAGTGTGCCAATTTTATGTTATTTTCTTGCATCTTAAAACAAATTAATTGTTATTTATCTATTTAACTAATAAATTTACTTGTTACTTATGTTTTGATGAGTTGTAGGAAAAGATGATCAAAACATGTAGATTAAGAAAGATGATCAAGCTATATAAAATAAAAATTCAAATATTATTGGAGATGTTTATGTTAAGACCATTTAGTTTATGTGTTTTTGTCATTTAAAGTTTGAACTATTGTTAGTATTGACTATTGAGACAACCAATTTAAATTTTGTGATGTTTTTAGTATTTAAACAATTTTAATTTTGGTACGTTGTAATGTGGTAGATTATAGTTTAACAAACTGAAAGGAAAATAAAATATGCAGTTTTTTTTTTTTAAGATGGGCCTATTAGTTTATCTATTATTCATGGGCTTCGTGGACCAAATGTGGACTTACAAAAAGTTGATCTATTAGCACATTTTTCGTACATTTCTTCTTGTACCCCATAACTTACGTTAAATTACAAAATTGTCCCATGTACTTTTATGATTCTATATCTCCTTTCTTCTTTTTTACTTTTAAGTAACACTGTCGTCACCCATACCATGTACTTAATATAATTATTATGATTAAATCATTAATAAAAAAAAGAGTTAAGAGCACGTAAGCTTATATATAATAACATGTAAGATACTCACTTTCATTTGTTATATTTATTTGTTCACAAAATTTGGGTGTTGTATATATATGATATACAATTTAAATGTGTTAGGGTCATTATTTATTAAGCCAAATAATAAAGTGATCTAACTAAATTAAAAAGTTTGGCTAAAGACATATGTCATAAAAATAAAATTGTGTAGAGACCATAAAACAATTTCTAATTTGATGGACCAAATTAAAAATACTAAAACTTAAGTAATTAACCTAATTTTAGTTATTTTAAGGGGTCATGATCACCTTCTGGGAGCACGTAGACATAACATAAGTTTTACTCCCGTTTCTTTCTTTCTATCCCCATCAAGAGAGAAAATCAAGAGGGAAATACAGGTGCTATTAAGGTGGAAGACCATAAGATCAATGTAGTGCTCTACAATGACATCATCATTATAACTAATTCATTTTGCATTCAATTTACAACATGTTTATCAGTATAAGATTACATTGATGTTTGATCGTTAGAATCAATATCAGGATCATAATTAATTACAATTTAACTAATAAGTGGTATCAGAGTTGCCCATACTTGATTCATGTCTGTCTTAGGAAATATTTAAAAATTCAGATTTTGTTTAATTTATAAAATCTCAATTACCATGAACCCTAAAATTTAAATTTGGGGGTGACATCCCCAATCTGATTCTGCTCGCTGATGGAATCGTGGAGGAAGCTATGGATTCTTCTTCTTCTTCATTTTTCCCTTCTGTTTCAGTTTAAGTTTCAAGTTTTACTGAGAAAGAAATAGTGTTTCAAATTTCAATCTTCTTGTATTGAGTTCTCTTTGAATCTTTTGTTTTTGTTTTTATTTAATTTTATGGGTTTTGTTTTCGTTTTCTTTTCATGGTGGATATGGATGGGTTTCGAATTTGGGGTGATGTTTGGGGAGTTCCCAACAAAGAGGATCTTAGGTAACTGATTAATGTTTCCACAGGTGTGCCTGTTATTATTTTATTGCCTTTATCCTCTAGGGATTTAAGGGAATTTGATGTTAAATTCCCTATTTAGGGTTTGAGTGATTACTGTTTAATCTCCCTTTAGGGTTTAGAGCAGTGTGTTTAAGTGGGTCATATATATCTCTATTTCATCCATAGTGTGATTTTGGGGAGATGTTCATCCTTTATGTATTGGTGGAAAATTAGGTATTTTTCATCCTTTGATTTGTTCAAAGGAGGTGTTAATCCCTAATTGGATTCTAGGGAGGTGTTCATCCTTAGTGAAATTCTAATGAGGTGATTATCTTTTGAATTAGTTTGCAAATATTAAATATTTGGTTTTGTTATATAAATAAAATATTCAATTTTTTTGGTAGTTTAATATTTTTGGTGAGCAAATTAAGTCAAAAAGTCACCAAAGTAACCTATCTTGAATTGAGCAGTTCATGAAAAATATTGAATGTTAGTGTTTGTGTATATTCATGCGAGTATTAGTCGACCCAAAGGAAGATTAATATTTTGCCGAATTGCATATACACTTGTAATGATAAACATGTGATAATTATAAGGATTTGTTTTGTCGATGATAAATCAATCCAAAGACTGGTTTGTTGTTGGACGTGCTTTATTGTTAATGTTTGATTATTACAACAAGATACCTCTAGCAGTTAATATTACTGTCCAAAGACTTGATATTGGTGGTGCATTGGGTGTCTTGAGATGGATTAAACCATTATTTGAATATATATTTATAATTATTTATTTTTATATAATGTGAGCATAATTAGTTTATTTCTCGTGTTCTAAATTTAGCTACAATTGCTTCTGTATCTGCCAATTTAAATTATGTTCCAATCCTCAAAAGTATGTTTCCTATTTTGGTCTGTTCTGAAGTCAATTTAGCGTCAGTACCTAGTAACACTTGGTGGTTAGACTCAGGTGCAACTACTAACATTAGTGTTTCTATGAAGGGTTGTCTAAACTACCAGAAGCCAATTGATTCTAAACAAAATGTATATATGTTGGAGATGGAAAATCAGTAGAGGTGGAAGCTATAAGACATTTTAAATTGTTATTGAGTACTGGTTTTTATTTGGATTTGAAATACATTTTTGTTGTGCCGTTATTTAGATGGAATTTGGTTTCAGTTTCTTATTTGGACAAATTAGGTTTTTGTGTTCATTTGGAAACAATAAGTTCAGTTTGTCTTTTAATTCAGATATTGTTGAAACCGTTTCACTTTTGCCTTATGGTAATCTGTATTTACTTGATACTGTGACCACCTATAATGAAACCCTTAATACAGAATCACGGGGTGCTAAACGTAAAATTGACGATACTCACTCATGAGCATTATGGCACAGACGCTTAGGTCACATCTCTAAAAATATAGTTGAATGACTTGTGTCAAATGGAATCTTAGAGTCCATTGACTTCACAAACTTTGATGTTTGTGTTGAATGCATTAAGGGCAAACAAACCAGAGCGAAGAGATTAGGTGCATATAGAGCTACAGACGTCTCAGAGTTAATACATACAGACATTTGTGGGTCATTTTCTACACCTTCGTGGAATGGTCAACAATACTTTACATCATTCATAGACGATTACTCACGATATGCATACTTATTTCTTATACATGAAAAATCACAATCTATGGATGTGTTCAAAACATTTAAAGCTAAAGTTGAAAATCAACTCAACAAAAGAATTAAGTCTGTTAGGTCTGATCGTGGTGGTGAGTACTATGACAGATTTGACGGATTAGGTGAACAACGTCCAGGACCTTTTGCCAAGTACCTAGAGGAGTGTGGAATTATCTCACATTATACCGTGTCGGGATCACCTAGCATGAATGGTGTAGCTGAAAGACGAAACCGGATTTTTAAAGATATGGTCAAGAGTATGATTTGTCATTCCACCTTACCGGAGTCACTCTGGGAGAGGCACTAAAGATGATAACTTATATTCTAAACAGAGTACCAACTAAAGCAGCTACCAAAATACCTTGTGAGCCTTGGACTGGGTGACAGCCTAGTCTGAAGCATTTTCATGTGTGGGGTTGTCCAGCTGAGGCAAGACCTTATAAGCCAAATGAAAAGAAATTGGACTCTTGAACAGTAAGTAGTTATTTTATTGGTTATGCTGAAAGATCCAGGGGATATAAATTTTATGATCCCACATTAAAGATAATTTTTGAGACGGGAACTGTTACGTTCTTTGAGGATATTGAGTTTGGGGTGAAGAATAAAATTAGGAATTTTGTCTTGGAGGAAGAATCGGTAACAATTCCAGAACCGATTCAAACAGTTACTTTTGATAAAGTAAGTTCGGAACCTCCACAAGACATTGTTAATGAACCCCTTACTCAAGATGATTTGGTTGTTCATAAAGAACAAACTCAAGATCCTCAAGAACCTGTGCATCATGAGCCGGGGATACTCTAGTTACTAAGGGAGACAAGTTTAGTCTCAATCAGTGCCCAAAGGAGAATTTGAAAATTGAGGAAATACAGAAGATTCCCTATGCATCATCTGTTGGGAGTTTGATTTATGCCCAAGTATGTACACGTCCAGACATAACATACATAGTTGGGGTTCTAGACAGATATTTAAGCAATCCAAGAATGGATCATTGGAAAGCAGCAAAAAGGGTCATAAGATATTTAAAGAGAACAAATATTATATACTCACATACAAGAGGTTAGACCAGTTGGAGATCGCTGGGTTTTCTGACTCAGACTTTGCAGGATGTCAAGATAGTTTGAAATCCACTTCAGGTTACATTTTCATGTTGGCAGGTGGTGCAGTTTCTTGACGCAGTGTCAAGCAAACCTTTACAGTCTCATCCACTATAGCAACAAAATTTGTAGCATGCTATGAGGCATCAAATCATGGAATATGACTAATAAATTTTGTCACAGGGCTGCAAATTGTGAAAGACATTGAAAGACTACTTAAGTTATATTGTGACAACAAATCAGCTGTATTGTTAAGGAAAGAGTACAAAGTGGACAGATTTCCATAGAACACTTATGGAAAAACTCCATGATAGCAGATTCTCTAACTAAAGAACTTCCGGCCAAGGTCTTTCATGAGCATGTTGCTCACATGGATATTTTACAGTTTGAGGAATTTGTGATTTAGTGAGAGTTAGTCACTTTCATATATTTTATGTTCTATGTTTAATTTCATATATGTATATATTGATTTTTTGGACATATTTGGTTATCTATAGATATGCGATTTTTTCGTTCATTCATTACACTTTGTACATTAACGATATTATATCGATCTCGATAAGTTAAAGTTTGGACCAGTTGAAAATAGACGTGTACAGATCACCTTCACGTAATTTTTCATGCTACACATTTCATGATGAATCCATGTCATTTGGTTATGTCAGGATGAGTAATCATTGTTGATTTTAGTTGCGATGATGCAATGAAAAGCTGGTTTGGTTTTATATCCTGATATGATTAATGGACAAGACTTTTGGAGTATGTTAAAGGAATATAATGACAATTTTGAGCTCATAAAGTCTAACACATTTGTAAGGTTATAAGGACATATATATTTGTGACCAGTGGAAGATTGTTGGCAAAATTTGGGTCATGTATATATATGATACATAATTTAAATGTGTTAGGTTCATTATTTATTAAGCCAAATAATAAAGTGATCTGACTAAATTAAAAAGTTTAGCTAAAGACATATGTCATGAAAATAAAATTGTGTAGAGACCATAGATCAATTTTTAATTTGATGAGGGACCAAATTAGAAATACTAAAACTTAAGTAATTAACCTAATTCTGGTTATTTTAAGGGGTCATGGTCCCCTTCTGGGAGCACGTAGACAGAACATAAGTTTCACTTCCGTTCCTTTCTTTCTATCCCCATCAAGAGAAAAAATCAAGAGGAAAATATAGGTGCTCTTCAGGTGGAAGACCATAAGATCAATATAGTGCTCTACAAAGACATCATCTTTATGGATAATTCAGGTACGCTTTCGCATTCAATTTACAACATATTTATTAATATGTTTGATAGTTAGAATCAATATCATGATCATAATTAATTATAATTTAACTAACATTATTATCACATAAATTAAATATTTTCTTTTATTGTTTACCTTATTTCGATTCATATATCAAAGTTATTTCACCTTTAAGAGCATAACACAAGACTAATTCCATTATT
This sequence comes from Sphenostylis stenocarpa, assembly GCA_963425845.1. Lineage (NCBI taxonomy): Eukaryota > Viridiplantae > Streptophyta > Magnoliopsida > Fabales > Fabaceae > Sphenostylis > Sphenostylis stenocarpa. The sequence continues at coordinate 20,577,934 of OY731403.1, forward strand.
TATTTATTTTATTTTTTACAACCAAAGGTTGAAATCCGAAAATCAAATATGATGACATAAGCCACATGATAATGAGACAGCTAGCATTTGAAACATACAAAATAATACGACATGCATGTTCACTGTCACAAATCAATTAAAGAAATATATATATTATGTACGACTTAGTTTATGATTACAATTAAAGTTTGCAAACTAGAACAATTATAAGACCAAGTAATTAAGAAGCATTCGAAATTGGAAACTAAATAAAAAAGGGTATTAAGATTTATTAAACCAAAATCAAATTTGGGAAGTATGGTCAAGTCAATAACAAGAACAAAAGCACAATTTTATGAACCTTTTCTTTCCATAGATACAAAACCTCTAAAACATACACTTTAAAGAAAAGTTACTTCAGTGAAAATGCTTTTTATCAAATCCATCAATCTATAACTCCTAATCTGTCATAAATCTAAATGCTTTTGGAATGCTAAGGCCAAATTGTCAAAGCAATTAATCCCAAAGGGTATCCATATTCATCATATAGATGACACCTTTTTTTTATCAATAAATCCAAATTCCATTCAATCTGAGAATGATATATATATATATATATATACTGATAATAGCTAGCCACCCTGGCCACCACAAGTTGCTGCTGCATAATTTATATATATATATGTAAGCAGCAGATCATTCACTGTAAGAAAAACATATATAAAAGATTGAAACTGAAGGTATTATGTGTTCTTATTTAATCGAAATTGAAGTTTAAGTTTGAATTAATGCAGATTAATAAGGGAAAAATTCAATTCTGATTGAAAAACAGTGCTTGTAAAAAATACAAGTTAGGATGACACTCAAAGTGTTCAAGTACTCCTTCTATTTCCTCATATATAATCTGATATCCAAGAAACTGATGAAATATGAAGAAAAAGGAAAGAGAGAAAGAAAATTAACCAACAAGCCTCAAAGTATGACGCAGAGGGCACTCCCTTGTTTTATATGTACAAAGAACAAAATCTGCAAGCACCCTTGTTTTCCCCTATAATATACAAGAAAATATAAACCTCAAACCCCAACCATATTACTCAAAAACCCTCTTGATTAATGGAAACAAGAACCAGGATTGACACAACAGGCCAATTCTCTTTTTCTTCACCATCATCATCATCATCAACAACAGCAACTCCATGCTCTTCATCTCTAAGCTATATAAAATATATCGATGAAGCTAAGTGGCTAGCAAGCTCAATTGTCCTCAGGGATGCTCTGAAGTGCTGGTCTCCAAGGCCTTTGAAGTGATTGGAACCCTCCACTGTGGTCCATCAACTGTGACAAAACCTGCTCCACCCTCAACTCCCTCACGTCCACTTTGCTCAACAGCTCCTCAAGCTGCTTCTTAGTGATCTTGATCTTCACTTCCGTCGTGGTTTTGGCAGACACGGAGGTGACAGTACCAAAAGAACCCTTTTCTGCTAGAAAATCCCAGTCATCATCATCATTGTTATCGTTATAGTACGATTGGTGTTTCAAGCAGTTTCCCATTTTGCAAAAGGCTTGAGTATGCTTATGCAAAAAGAGAGAAGGAGAAAGAAAGGAGGGGGAAAGAGAGAGAAGAGAGAGGGAGAGGGAGAATCAAGGTTTGTTGTGATCAATGAGATGATTTTAGAAAAAAAATGTAAAGATAGATTGATAGATAGAGAAGGGTTTGAAGAGTTGGAGAATATATAAGAGTGGGTGGTGAAGGATGGTCACATGAGAATGAGTCAAACCTAATTATTCCACGTAAGGATGTGTTTGTGTGTGTTTTTCTTTTCACGTTCTTACGTGGAAAAGTTGTGGTCAAATGGAGCCCACCGTGGAAAGTGGCGGCTTTTGGCTTTTTGCTTTTTCTCAGTACTGCACATGTGTAATGTAATCTAATATTATTGTGTCAATTTTTGGTACCAATTTACTACTATTTGATTTTTCTATATACATTTATAATATAAGTAGTTTAACTTTTAAAACAAATAAAGTATTATTCCAAATTTAGAATTTAAAGTTTACGATTGAATGAATATTTATTAAAAATATATTTAATTTATATTATCTTTATTTGATATATGGAGAAGAATAAAAAATTATTACACCCATATGCACGTATTTAAACTATCTAAAAAAGCATGTAAATTTAATTTATTGTTAATAATTCATAAATTTTAAAAATTGAAAAAAAAACATACTTTTCTATAATTTTTTGTACTAAATTTATATTAATATAAAATATATATTATAAATAAAGGTATCAAAATATATTTATGATTAAAAATTTGAAAAATACATCAAATTAGATTAAAAATATTATAATCTAGATTAAGTTAAAAATATTGTAATTTAAATTAAATCATAACTATTTAAATTTCGTTAGTTTAGATTATATTAGTTCCTAAATTTATGAGTAAAAGTATTTTATAAAATAATAGTTATTTTTAAATAAAAATAATATTATTATATTATAAATTAATTTAATAATAAAATTTATTTATTATAAAAATAAATATGAGAATAAAATGTATTATTATTTTAAATTAATAAATTATTAAAATAAGAGTAATAATAATAAAAGATTCTTAACTTTTATTTAGAAATTGAATTAATTTATTCTCTTATCATTTATATATTAAATTATTATATCTTAAATACAAATTATTTTTATTAATATAATTTAAATTTTAAAAAATTATTTATTTTTACTAAAACATTTTTAATTAATTATTTTAATATAAATATATTAACAAAATTATTAAGTCAAATTTAGGTCTTTAATCATTAGTCTAGCATAAAATTAAAATAAATTAAAAATTATGATACATTTTAAAATATAGATAGGATTATAAATTTTTATTTTATTTAACGTTCAAATTAAGTTAAATAGTTAGTTTTGATAATTCTATACATAAACCACGCTTTATTGAACATAAAACTTTAAGAAATGAAAAATTTAATCCTAAAATATATAAGATATTGTTAGTTTAGTTATTAATAAATAAAAAAACATATTCAAAATTTAACTATTTCTCAATATTATAATTTAATGATAAAATAGTATCTGATTCATGGTCAAATTAAATTTTAAAGATATATTTTAATAGTAATATAATTTTACAAAATCCAAAAAAAAAATTGCAAAATTATATATTAATTTAATGACCAAAATAAATATTTTATTATTTTTTAAAACTGAATTGGCAATATTACGTGTATTTAAAGATTAAGTTAATTTTATTTTTTTATAATGAGATAACAAATATGACTATGTGTCCAGGACTTGTTGTGTTTGACCGTATTGCTAATGTTCGTAACCTTTTCCAACAATTAACATGTTTATACGTCAATTTGATTACATAAAATTTTAAAAAATAAATATCTTTTAATACAATATTTGTGGATATTATTATTCGTTTTCAAAACAATAACATTGATATTAATATTTATTTTGTCTTAACAAAATTATATTTTTCAAAAATTAATGCAACTGATCTCAAATATTTAGAAACCAAAAGTATTCTTCTATCCAATTTCTGCTACCAAACAAGTTCGCTAGACACGTGATTCATGAAAAACATTTTATTGTATAATACTTTATCCAATTTCTTTCACGTGAGATTTTTTTTTTTAAGTATTTATAATAATATACACATTTGATTTTATTTTTTTTTGAGTTAAAATTCAGAAATTAGTTTAAATTATATTTTTATTCTTCCTTTTTGTCTGGATTTCGTATGATTTTTTTTTTCAAGTAATTAAATCCTTCTGTTTTAAAAAGTAAATAAATTTATTTTTGTTGCGAACTTTCATCTACTTATACATTTGAAATTTGTATTTAAACTACTTATATAGTTTTAAAACCTTATAAGTCATACCTTTGAAATAAAATGTGATGTTATGTGGTTTGAAGAGGAAAAAGAAAGAATAGAACACGAAGAGATATTACATAAGAAATAACGCTTAATTTTTTTATATTTAAAATTATTCTTTAATAGTAAATACGATAAATATTTAACATAACCATCGAAGTCATAAATTATGATGATTAAAATAAAATTAATTCAAAAATAAATTGGAAAATCATTACAAAAATAAATGTAAATGCAATTTTAATATTTTAATTACAAAATTTTAAATGTTATCGATCTAATTCTCATAAAAAAAATGTCAGTGAAGAATATCATTGTATTTATCTCTGATAATTATCTTACTAGAGAAATAAGAAAAAAAATAACACAAAAATATAATGTGAAAACTTCAAAATCGAAGAAAAATTATGATCGTTATTTAGTGATAACTAGAGAATAATATGTAAATTTTTTTACAACAAATAGACTACTCTCTCATGTTGTTTGACCCTAAATACACTTATATTTTTTAATGTAAGAATTTAAAATCAAACCTTATAACATTCTACTACAAAAGTATAAGAAAAATCAAGTACATATTAAAGTGTTTTTGATTAAGGTGTCAAAACATCATATACTTTTAAGTTTATTATATAACTATTATCCCTTATTCCATTGTTTATCTAATAATATGAGAAATTTTAATATATATTAATAATGTTTAAAATTAATATGAAACTATAAATTAAAATTATAATTAATTATACATAATATTTTTATAATATATATTTTTACGTAATAATTATTTTATTATGATATATTTAATAATTTTATACTACAAAAAATAACCTAATTTGATTTATTTTATATTTGTTTAAAAGTTAAAATTAAAATTTATTAGTATGATTTTGAATACAAAACCTAATCAAATCATTAATTTATGAAGACAGTTGATGTGAAAAATAGAAGGTATAGTAAAGGTGGAAATTAGGGAGTTTTAGGTATGAAAGGGTCAAGTTTAGAAAAAAGTTGATAGGTGTGAGTGTGAACGCAAACGAATCTTTGAAGGGAAATTGGTAGGTGCTGTTTGGCATATTTCACAGTATGGTTAATCGGTTGCTCAACTCTCTTCATTTAGCTCACCCAAAAGCGCTTTTTCCTTCATCATAATCCAAATTATACATTAACTTTGTATATGCTCTTCTTATTTTCAAAAACTATTCCTTTTGCACAGTCTATAAAATTTTAAATGTAAAAGATTTTTTTTTGTTAAGTGATTAAAAATATTACCTTTAACCTATTTTTTATTTTATTTTTCTCAATAGTTAGGATGATCTACATCAAGTATAGTACTATCATATATAAATATTATATACTCTCTCTTTTTTTCACTACATGAATAATTTTTTTATTTTTGCATGTGTTTCTTTTTTATGTTATTGTTTATTGTATAAACTTTTGCATTGTCGTGTATATTATATTGTTTTCATATTTATGATGTAGACAAGAAGATAAAGAATATAAAGTAAAGCAATTTGAACGGCTTTTAACTTTAACATCGAAATCTAAAAAAAGTTTGGTGAAAAGCAAATCGTGTGCTCACTTATCTTCTGACTCAAAACATTCCTTGTAATATATATATTATAATGCTAACACATGCTTCTTCAAATGCCTCACAACAAGAACTAACCCTAATAACATAACTCTTTTTTTTTTTTTTTCAAATTAAATTCATTTACATAAAAAAATTTAAGAGGTAATTAAAATTCCTTTTTATGAAAAAAAAATGTATAATTTAAAACAAAAATTTAATAACAATGATCCATAATTCCATAATAATAATATAATTAAGATCAATTTTCATATTTTAGATATTATTTATTTTAAAATTATTGTTTATTATAATTTTTTATTTAAAAATATCTTAATAAATTAAAAAAATATTTAAATTATCTTTAATCTCGACTTATAAATGAAATAATAAGTTTATAAGTGAAAGAATAAGTTTATTAATTTGTGTAAATTAAATAACATTAGGTTCAAATTAAAATTAAAGTAAAAAGGGTTGATTTTGAAGATGAAGAAGAGTGGTGTAGATAAAGTGCTAAAACCTATTGCATAAGAAAAGTGGTGAGTAAAAAGGGTTGATTTTTTATAATAATTATTTTATCTTTAAATTGATGAAAAACATAATTTTAAAAAAATCTAAATTATATATAATAATTATAAATATAATTTTTTGTTTGAGGCTCAAAGTTAAAGATAATTTAAATATAATATATTTTCTTAATATACTAAAATTTCACAACGAATAATATTTTAAATTTTATGAAAAAATAAAAACTATTCACTATGCTAACAATTTTTTATATAGTAGAGTATGAAACCAACTAAAAAATTCTCTATTTTTTTATATGATCGAGTATGAACTCAACCAAAAAATTCTTTAAAGGACCCAAATTAATTTTTAATAGACTTAATTAACATCATCTTCACTCTTCACCACATGTTGCACGAACCCTATATTTCTCAAGTGTAGATGGAGTATATTATGTACGTGGAGCCATTCATCATGAAAATGTTGGGCGCAAGTTTATCTTCTTCACATGGCCACTATTAATCATATTTGGGTTCTAAATTATTGTGAAAATAACATTTTTGGCTTTTAAATTTGTCCAATGTTGACCACAATCTTCCTCACACACTCATGCACTTCAATCTTCTGAGTCATGACTGTGCAATTACCCGCAGTCTGTTGATGAATTAGGGTTTTTTTTTGTTTCATGTGATAACTTTTGTTGACTAATGTTTGAATAAATGTATATAATATTGTTTAGGTCAAGACTTCGGTTAAAAAAACTAATAATTTAATGAAGGAAAGAAACCAGAGTGTATATTGCTCTGGTTATTACTTACCTTAGTTACTAATAAATAATAGCCGCCATTACATATTTTACATGTTAATTAATTACTTTCATTAAAAAAAAAAATATTATTTTAAATAATGTTCCAATATAATTATCAGTCTTATAAATGATAGTTTATATATATTTTTTTAAATCATAATTATAATCGAGAATTCCAAAACATTCAAAATATCTCACTTTTAAACCAAAAATAATATTTAGCCTTTTTATTAGATTTATGATTAAGGTTAGGAAAAAAAACAGTAAAACTCAACCATTTAAATTATTATTCATGAAAAAAAATTGACGAAACCCTAAAAGAAAAAAGTGAATTATTACTTCATACCATTTCAAAATTGAAACTAGGTCTTATATGTGAAATGGACCAATGGATATGAAGTTGAATTGTTCTACTTTTCTTGTTAAATATTTGGCTTGATTGAATCAAATTTGAATAGTTTATGATAACAAGAAAACATAAAAGAAGATAGTGAAGTTTAGCTTTGAATGCTAGGACAAGTGTGTTGGACTAGTTGAGCATTGCATTGAATATGCAATTGTTTTGTGTTGATTACGAACGTAGTTATTATTTTAGTTAAATATAGGTGGTGATAAAATTTGACTAATTCAATTGAGTGATAGAATTATGTTGAAAAATATGTGCTAATATAAGCTTAAAAAAAATGAAAATCGCAACCTTTCAACACACGTGCAATGTAATCACATGCAATGACGATAACGTAATAGTTTTATTTCTTTAGATATTTTTGCATGCACAATTAATACGAAATATCTTCTGAGTTTCCAAACCTCCATTCTTAGAATTTTCTTTGTAAAAATTATAAGAACTTGTTTATATACAATTTTTCTAAATACTTTTTAGTTTTAAAAAATAAGAACTATAAATGAAAATAGGAAGTAAAATCAAACACATTTTTACAAAATTTAGTGTTATTTATTTTGAAATTTTCTCTTAAAAGACACCACCTTGGTGAATTGAGAGGAGAAAATGTTTATAAACTATCTTTAATCTCAACTCTTAAATAATAGAAGACTAATGAAGTACCAAAACATTTAACAAATTAAAAATAAAATTCATGCTAAAAAATAATTTTCCGATAAAATTTGTAGAGAGGAAGAATAAAGAATTGGAAGATCATTGTTATTATCCTTAGTCAATGTGTGTGATTCTTGAATTGCTATGTTTTACTTGACCGTGAATGTTTCTTGTTAAAGTTAAACACATAAAAGATAGAGAACACAATGTTCTAGATCTTAATCAATTCTTTAATCCAATAATTTGGGAAATTTTACTTAAAAATAGATTTATATACATATATTCGAAGTCCTTTAATTTAAAATAATTTTATTTTTGAAAAAAAAGGCTAATTAGAGTTAAATAAAAAAAAATATAGGGACATTTGAATACAATAAAAGGTTAGGGGTGTACTTAATAAAATGAGAGTTGTATGTATCAAAAGGCCCTTTTGTGTTTTGTAAAGAAAGCCCAGTAAACTAATCGGGCTTCACTCTATTCATTATTAGAAGCCCAATTTGAAGCCTTATATAATCATCTCTAGTTTAATTTTTATAATGTATTTTTTTTAAGATTATATGCTTATTTTGTTTAAAGATTTAACCTAGTGACAAAGATATAAATTTACGTCATCAATTATTTAAGGACAAATATTTTCATTAAATGGAGATTAAAAATGACATAATTTTTTGTCAAAACACTGACATAATTAATAAATATAAATGATATAATAAAAATATTATATGAACCTTGTTACGAGTTTTAAAATAATTTTTAAAGTTATAGTCTTTAGCTAAGTCGAACCAATTCATATATTTAATAAAATAATAATATTTTTAAATAAAAATAATATCATTTAATTATTACATTATAATTCATATACAAATCATTATATCTAAAATTTAAAATTATTTTTATTAATATAATTTAAATTTTTTTATATAAATTATTCTTTTAGATTATTTTTTCAAATAATTTTTTTTATGAGAAATATGTCAATTTAATATAGAATGAAACTAAATAAAAATTATAATTAATTTAAAAATATAAATTTGTATTATTATTTTTTTCTATTTCTTGTGTGGACTAAGGTGAAGTTAAACTTGACTAAGTTAGATTAAACCTAATTAAGAATTGAAGTAAACCTTGTATTTCAAGAGTATATTAAATGCTTCCTCTTACAAATGATATATTAAAATTCTCATTTAATTTTAAATTAATTCATTATTTCCCAGTTATTATTTTTAAGTAATTAATATTAAATTTTTATAAATGGTAATTTTTATATGTACCATATTTCTATAATTTTTTATTTATATTTTATTTTTTGACATGTTACAAATAATTTAATTATTTTAATTAAATATTAATTTAACTAATATTTTAAAGAAAAAAATAACTAAAAAATGTATAAGTTTATTTTAATACGTATACATATTTAATTTTTATATACCCCTTTTTAACATTTTAGAATAGAAAATTTTTAAAAAATAGTAAGAAAACAAATAATTAGTTGTTTTTGTAGAATTTTTTTTGAAAAACATTTAGTAGGAAGTAATATTTTCGTTGAAAAATTTGATTAAATCATTCAATTTAGAAGTCAGGAAAAAATAAAATTTGTGAAAACGAAATATTTCACAATTAATTACATCAGAGAAGAGATTTTTAAAAGATTTTTTTTATTTTTATTATTAAACAACATTATTGGAAACTCTTTTATCAATATAATTGTTTAGAAGATAATTTTTATTTATTTTTTAAATAACGACTTTAACACCTACACTGGATATGTTCTGGTATGTCTTTCAATAAGTAGTTTGAAATTAAGAATGTCTATATCAAACAATGTCTCACTTGTGAATATAAATGCTCTACTTGTCAATAACATAGAAAATGACACGTGTATTGATGAAATATAATAATAAAAACATATTTCAGTAATATTTTCTGATTAATATTTCTTTCATTAATCCTATAATTAATATGACAATGTCTAAATTGACGTTCCTACCCTTTCCTCGCGCGGTTTCCAAACGCCAACGTGTGGGGTTTTTTTGTCTTTTGACGTAAACGCGCCATCAACGAGTAACGAATCACAAGATAAGCACGAGAGAATGTTGATTTTTTGAGTTGGGAATATTAACGAAACAACCTCGTTGGTCCCTTTTACCAAACCACAGCGCGCAAATCATCCTTCTGCTGTCACTGATATCCAATTCCCCACTTTCTTCTTCTTCTCAACGCAATTCCATCTCGTCAATTTCTCTCTTTCACTGGGTACGAGTGATTCCTCATCTTTTCTCTGTTTTGCGATTACCCTTTTTCTTTTTCCATTTCAATTTCTCTTCTTTCCTTTTTGCTTTCAATCTGAGAAAAAGAAGGAGGAAAATGGATTATGGGTTTTCTTAATTGATTTATTGACTGTTTTGCTGGAGATTGAATGGAATAATTTGGTGAAGGGTTGATGTTGTATTTGGCTTTTATTTTTGCTCTGCCTCTATTTTTTTTTTCTCTAGAATTTTCCGTCTGTTCACATTTCTAGTTCTGACTTTCTTGAATTTTTATTTTAGCGTTTCTATTGCGATTTCCATTCAGTTTATATCAGCTTGTGGGTAGATTATAAGTTAGAAAACTGTAAACTATCTGTACTGTATGGGATGATACAAATTTTAGTAATTTGTTATAATTTTAGTCCATGAAATTGGCATAACTGGTCAATTTGGTTATTGAAATCGGGAAATAGCTAATTTAGTCATTGAATTTAATGATTAAGTTTGTTAGTTCATGAGATTAAGAAAAACATTTGGCAAGTATAACCAATTTGGTATCTGACTGTCTCTGAAAGACAAAAAAATTAAGAATTTTATAATATAAATCCTTTTTGTTAACCTACTGAGTGCTTATAATGAAACCATGAAAAGATGACCTTTGTGGTCATATACAAAAGGCTCTACTTCGTGTCTGTTTGATTATGTATTATGACTACTAGTACATATGCATGTACATACTAATTTACGCTTGCATGAATAGTGGACCTTAGTGGTAATACTAATTTCTTAGTGTCCTCAAGGTTTAGATCGATTTTACAACGATTAGTATTTGCTACATGTAAATTTGCAGCTTAGAGTCTCCATTCTTGATTGACTCGATTATGAATTTTAAATGGCTGGTCGGAGAGTAGTTTATGGCTTTATCTTCTATGTTGAGAGAAAATTTCTTATATTATAAGGTGATTGGTATTGGTATCTTGTATATCATATATTGCTGAACTTATCTATCAATCATATGGTTCAATGGTACACTGCATTAAAACTACGTTCTTAACTTTAGGCTTTTGGTTATTTGTTTAAGTTTGTCAATCCGTTTTCTTGGCATCTTTAGGGTTGATTTCAATTAATTTATTTCTTGTAGAGAAGTGTGCTTATTCTACTCTAACTTCTTGCAGCAATAAGCAGCAGAACACTGCCACGTCCAGGTCCCCTCTGTGCTACTTCCTTCTACTCTCTCCAGTCCTTTCAAAACGAAGCTCCTTCCATCAGTTTTTTCTGTCAAGTGTTGTTGCTGCTTCTGCCAAGCTCATCATCCGAAGATTTCTGGTAACAAGTCCTCCATGAACCTGTTGAGCAGACTCGTTGGTTTGGGTAGCCCAAGGGCAGCAGACAACATGAATTCAACCGCTGCTCAAGGACCAGATGATGACATACCAGCACCAGGTCAACAGTTTGCCCAGTTTGGTGCTGGCTGCTTTTGGGGTGTTGAGCTGGCCTTCCAGAGGGCATCAGGGGTGAGGAAGACAGAAGTTGGTTATAGCCAGGGGCAGTTGCATAATCCAAGCTATGAGGACGTGTGTACAGGGACCACACACCACTCAGAGGTTGTCAGGGTCCAATATGATCCCAATGAATGTAGCTATGAGAATTTGCTTGATGTGTTCTGGGCTAGACATGATCCTACTACACTCAATCGGCAGGTAACTTTTGAATTTTTTGTTGTTGTTATAAACCTCGTCATGCTTGATTGAATTGGTCTGGTTTGTTATTTATTAATACAACGTTCTTACTGTTTTAAGTGTGATGTCAAGACTTTCCTGATCTAAATTGCAGGTTTTGGCTTGTGGATTATTTATGTAAAGTTTTTTTAGAATTATTCACCGACCCTAGATGTTTGTTTCGTTCATTAATCTTTAAGCTGTTTGCACCCTTTGCCATGCCAGCTGCGGGATTGTTTACTCCTAAGTGTTTGGCCATGTAACACATTCCACTTTTACATACCATTACACCATACATCTGTCACTTCACAGTTCACGAGTTATTACTAGAGTTCTCATTCAGTTAAGTTTTGGGGGATCATTGGAAATACTAACTTTTGCTTGTTTTCAGATTGTGTTAAAGAACCAGTTGCTAAACTAGATCTTACTCATTATAGATATACTACACAAACAAGTTTGGGATGCCCCGCGTTTTTCATCTTTTACTCCAATGTGATTTTTTTCTTGAAAAGAAACACTAGCTTTTCTTGTTTTTTGTTGAGTAATTTACATATCCTTATGTCCAATTTGGAATATGGCATGGACCTATAGTAATTATTGAACATGATATGTAGAAAAACCTGTTTGGTGTGGAGTGATCTATTTCTTTTAAACAAACCTTAGATATATTGACTTTTAAAGCAAACCTTTATTATGCGAATTACCGAGATAACACCTTAATTTTAATTAGAGGAGAATAACAACAAAATCATCTAAGGAATTGCATTAAGTTTTATTACTCCAGTTATCGAGATGGAACTTAAATTCTGATAATAATACCAAAAAACTAAGAAACTGCGTATAAGTTTTGTCCTCTCATTTATTACATTTTATCATGTCGTTTGCCTTTTTTTTTTCTCTGTTCAAACCATTGTTTTCTTAAATTCTGTCTTTTCATCACCCCATTTTTTCTCATTCTCTTCATTCAAATGCATCCACCTTGAACTTCGAATATATGTTGGAAACCTGTGATCTGTAGTGCTGATGCAGCTGAACATTGCTGTTGTATCTTGTGGTTTAAGTGCTAAGTAACAGTTTGTTATTCCTATATGACAGGGTAATGATGTGGGAACACAATACAGGTCTGGAATATACTATTACACACCTGAACAAGAGAAGGCAGCCACAGAGTCCTTGGAACAACAACAGAAGAAGCTGAACAGGAAGATTGTTACTGAGATCCTTCCTGCCAAGAAGTTCTACAGGGCAGAGGAACACCATCAACAGTACCTTGAGAAAGGGGGCAGATTTGGCTCCAAGCAATCTGCTTCTAAGGGATGCAACGATCCAATTCGATGCTATGGTTAGATTATTCATATGGGAATTGTATCAAAGGTTCTAAATGGCAGATTTAGATGTTGAAAGCAGAGTTTTGTTGTAAAGTATTTGTTATATATAAAACTAAGTCACACTCTTCCTAATCTCTGTGTTGTATTTATAGGGTGAAGATCACTATAGAACTAGAATCACTATGTAGTAGTTTATATGTATAGTTTTCTAATAAACTGGTTTTATAATATACCTTTGATTAGTGGTACTTCTTGACCTAAAATATTTTATTTCATGGGGTTTCATCCTAGAGTTACATGGATGATTTCTCAAACATTGAGAGTTACTTTCCGTTTTTAAAAACTATTTTCAATTTTTTAGTTTTTAAAAACTGAAAAACTTGTTTGACAAGATTTTTGTTAAAATGGTTTTTAAAAATTGTTTTTGTTTCTTATTTTTTATTTTTAAAACTAAAAAAAATCAAAATTGATAAATAAGTGTTTTCTATGAATTTACTTTTTGTTTTTTATCATGACTTTTCATATTTATTTATGATATTTTCTTTAGTTTAAAATAATACAAAAAAAAGTAAAATTATTCTCTAAAATTATTTTCAAAATTAAAAAACAAACTAAATAAAAATACTCTATATTTGTTTTAACAACTATCTACCATACGAGCATCTCTTTCAAAATAATAATAAAAAAATTGTGTGAAAATTATGTTATGGATCAAATTAGAAAGTTTGGAAATTTCTTACCATAATCTTGACTTTAGAAATTCCATCACAAGTTTTGGGCTCATCTAATAATATCCTTTCAAATTATATATATATATATATATATATATATATATATATATATATATATATATATATATATATAAATTAGAGATGAGAAAAATGAACAAGTGGATAGTGCAATAAGGGTTAGAAAAAGACATTTGAACAAAGTGGAGTTGCATTTAACACAAAAATGAAAAAAATGCTATAATAAACATTAAATAAAGTTTGTTGCTTTAATTAACCAACATGTGATCTACTCTATTTTTGGTGATGCACCTTTTTATTAATGACTTTTATTTTTGGTGCAACTAATAAATAAATGACATTAGTTTAAAAAAATGTTATTTTTTTATCGAAATCAAATATAAATTTATATTTCACCACACTTCAAGAAATTTCCAATTTTTATATTGAAATATAAATCCAAAAAAAGAATTCAAATGATTAAAAATTATTAATAAAATGAAAAGTAAAACCCGCTCCATAGGGTATACATAAAAGAAAAAGGAAAATAATGACCACACAAACTTATGAACTGTGATGATGGTGACCCACATCCAAGTGTGGACCAAGAGGAACCTCATAGATTCCATTGCCATGGATTTCATCAAAACTTTTTTTGCTACTTCACTCTCCACCAATTAATACCATGTAACCTAGTTTTAAATTTTTAATTAATTTAGCTTATTAAACTAATCTACTACTAAAAATGAAGTTAGGATTAGTAGCCGTTGCATCCTTTTTCATAGTTTAATTCAAACACCACACCACCTAGATCTAACTTGCAAAAATATCACACCTATTCAATAAAAAAGTGTTTTTTTAAATCTAATCAAATACACATTCAAAATAAAACATTAATCATTTACGCTCTACGACAAAACAATTTTTTTTTTTTGCTAAACTACGACATATGTGTTACTAAATTTGTTAACAAATAAAAAGCGTTTCAGAAGAAAAGATAAGATGTATATAATTTTTTTTTCACTCCTAAACCATGTCAAAATATAAATATATTTATTTGATTTTAAATGATTGGATAAACGACAATAGAATGATAAGATTGAGATTTATTTTCCTAAAAGTTGAAATAATATAATATAAATTTATTTATTTAAAGAAAAAAATACATAACAAATATCAATTTCAAAAAGGAATAAATAAAAAAATTAAAATAATTATATAACTAAATTTTTTTATACACGAATCAATGAAAGAGTATGGGAGGGGTGTTAAAAAAAAAGGTTGAGATTTCCATAAGAATCCCACGTGGGTGGTTGAATTATAAATGGTTCCACGTGGCGTGTTGTGAGAAT
The DNA here is from genome assembly GCA_963425845.1 of Sphenostylis stenocarpa. Lineage (NCBI taxonomy): Eukaryota > Viridiplantae > Streptophyta > Magnoliopsida > Fabales > Fabaceae > Sphenostylis > Sphenostylis stenocarpa. The sequence goes on from OY731403.1 coordinate 20,593,135, forward strand.
GACCACGTGGAAACTCCCTCGGATTCTTTGATAGATACTAAACTACGAAAGAAAGAAAGAAAAATAGATTGACAGATAGATCTGTCTTTTTTCTCTACTACCAGTCTCGATGTGTATGATAACACATCTGTCATAATATTTATTTATTTATTTTTATAATTAATTATAGTAATTTTACATAGTTTTAATTTTGTCACAGTGTCGGTAGAAACGAAGATATAATAAATTTTATAATTAAATTCATAAATGTTAAGCATAACAAATGGCGAAAAATACATTTTTTAACTTCTCTTATAATGTATTAAATAACATTTATATCTTTCTAATATAAAAATAAAAAATTTTTGACATTATCTCTGAAAATAAAATAAAAATATTCGTATTTTCACTACATCTTCGACAAATCAGTTTTCTTCTCTTCCCATTCAAGCAAATATTTTTATATGTTTGCTAAATTTGACCTAATATCATAATTTTTTAACCACGTAAATAATAAGTAATTAAAAGTTAAATATAACTTATAGGGACTTTTCTTATAAAGGTAATAAAATTAAAGGAAAAAATGTTTAAATGGAAGGAGAGACATTTCTATTTAAATTTTTTCTATGAAAGGTTAAGGGCACAACATTTTAATAGGAAAAAAAATTGTAGCCTCATTATTAGTTAGTAATAATAATGCATGCAATAAGTCAATGGTAATGTTAAGGGCAATTACTCTATAACACAACATGATTGTGACTTGAGAATTTTTTTCAAAAGTTAGATAGAATTTAGTGATACACATCCCATAACATTTTAACATATTTATGGTAGTAATCAATTTTGATAACTCAAACCAGTATTTTTTATTTTTATTTTGATATAAAATATAGATAGAATTTTGATAATTTTTGTTTTTTATATAAAATAATAATTAATAATAATAATAATAATAATAATAATTTATTATATCATAAAAATATTATTTCGTCAAATTGAATTAAACTTTTGAATTTTGATTATGTCGAAAAATTTCAAGAGACTGAGATGACCATTCACCAGAATAAAGTAGAAATAGTACAAAAGTAGTATTTCAGAGGCATCGTAAAGTAGAGTGTAGCAGTGATACGTTGACCGTATAAAAATACGCGACGACAGCACAATAGTGTATATTTCTGTTCTTACTCTCTCCTGATACTTTCATTTTGTTTTGTCACACAAAACGCAACGTTAACCTCTCTCTCTCTCTCTCTCTCTCTCTCTCTTTCCCTCACAGTTCACAAATCTTCAAGAAAACCTCACCAAAACTTCACCCAACCCTTACTCTCTCACATTTTCTCTCTCTGTTTGCTTTCTCTCTCTGTATTTGAAGCTGTTAGTTTCCGCAACATTTCCTTTAATGGCCAACACTCGCCGGCGCCGATGAAGATCTCCGGCGACACCAGCCGCGCGTCGCGCCCATTCCCGCCTACCATTGCAGCCCCGACGCCGGACTCCGATCTCCACCCGCACCGCCGGCCAACCCGCCGGTATCCCCGAACTCCGGCTCGCCTCAAGCGGCTTGCCGGAGCACCGGTTGGAAAACGGAGCAGGCCGGAAACTCCCTTGTCCAAGTGGAAGATCCACGGCGGCGCCAGAGAGGGGAGCGTCGACTGTGGCGGTGATCCTGTGGATGAACTCAACGGGGTAAAGGAACCTGCAAAACCTGCTGTCGTGTCGGCGAGGAAGCTCGCCGCCACGCTGTGGCGACTTCAGCTTCCGGAAACGGCGGCGGGCGATGGCGGAAGGCGAAGGGGTATGAGAAAGATCGGTGAAGATCGTGTGGGAGTTGTTCAAGTAAAACCCTGTTTTTTATTTCTTTGTTTTCTGTGATCGTCCGTTTGTTTTTTTTTTCTTACTTGCATTTGCTGATTGTGATTGAAATTTTGAGTTTCAGAAAATGTTTTTTTTTTCTTACTTGCATTTGCGGATTCTGATTGAAGTTGAGTTTCAAAAAAATGTTTTTTCTTTTCTTGTATTTGCTGATTCTGATTGAAATTTCAGGTTCAGAAATTGTTTTGTGCTAATTACAAAAATGTTTTCATTAATCATTTACTCGTTTTACATTGTTAATAATATAAAACATCTTTTATATTAGTGATTCAACACATTTATGCCAGTGTAGAAATTCTTCACTAGGGCATATAGATCATTTACTCTTATTTCCATTTCTTTTTTATTTGTTTATATGCAAATTTTTGAAAAAAAGGAATAAAGTGAAATTGGGGTAACGTATTTGTAATTAAATGTGAAAAAAAAGTTTTTTTTTTTTCATATCTTTTTTTCTTATTTTGTTGTTGCTTGGTTTTGAAGATTTAGGTTTGACCTTTTTGTGAATCCTTTTTTTTTTTTTTTCATTATTCTGCATGTTCCTTTTTGTGTGATGAAGGTCTTTTTAGTAGGCTTTTTGTTGATATTGAAATGATTTACTCTCTCACTCTCTCTCCTCTGATACTAGTACTTTTGATAGCTCGTTAAAACTTTTAATGGTTGTGGAGTTTTGTGTTAAATGTTTGAAGTTCATTAAGTGTAACCAGTAATGAATAAATATTTTGCTAACTAACGAAGGACGTTATGCAAGAATG